>JAYESA010000004.1:275167268-275486811 GCA_036927795.1 Iris macrosiphon | reverse complement strand
GATTCTAACAAAAAAAAACTGGAGCGAGTTTGGAGTCCGAAGCTAGGAGTTATCGTCTTTTTAAGTCGTCATAACTACTAAAAAAATGAGACTGAATTTATGACGAATTTCGACTATTTTTGGACGAAAAAGAGAGAAATTTGGGAAAGAAAAATATGAAGGATGAGGTATTTATAATGGTGGACACTACTTAATTAAATACGACTAGGATTGGCTAATTTGGATATGATTAGGATCAGTTTAAATAATGATAGGATATGCATGAAGTAGCTTTCCTAGTAGGCTCAGGATTTGAATTAATTTAAAATAGAGTTTGAGTTTATCTCAATAATTTATAATCTTAAATAAAATTAAAGATAATTCAAATAATTTATATATAATCTTATTAATATCTATTAACACTAAATTAGCATCTATCTAATATTAAGACTATATATATCCAAATAAATCATAAATAATTTCAAAAATCTAAATAAATTTCTTAAAATTCTAAATAAATTACAGAAAAATATAATTAAATATTTTAACCTAAAATAAATATTTGGTAGAAATAATATACAAGTATGGTCTCATAGTAAATCTTGAAAGTCCTAAAAATTTACGTTCCCTTTGTTTTAATTACCTAAAAATTCTAGAAAAATCTCCAAAAATCTAAAATAGCCTAAAAATAATTCTAAATAAATATTTATATAAGTAAATATACTAGTAAATTTATTTTCTAATTAACAAATAGAATATTCTAAAGAAATTTAATATTTAAAATAATCTATAATAAATATAATAATATAAAATACACATAAAATATCTATTTTTTGTGAGGGATTTTACAATCTACCCAACTTAAAAGAATTTTGTCCTCGAAATTAACACTAACCCATATCCGTAATAAATCATAATAGCTATTAACACTTCGTTGCTAACTTGCAGTGCTTCCTAAAAGGTTATGATTAGCCACCATAACAGTTTTCTTCCTTATTGTCCATACACTATTCTTTTATCCTCTAACTCATCTACACTACCCAACTTTAAAGAATTTTACTAGTAGTCAAAGGTCTTTTGTGGCTATTGTCTAGGTTGTAAGACAAATTTATTCATTGGGTCAAGAATCTTGGAATACCTGTCTGGAATCTCATAACTATAATTTTTCTCTATAACCGTCAAGTACCGTAATCTAATATTGCTATGCCATCTGACTAGTATGTCTGCAATACTTTTACTACTCTACTATAACGGTCTAGCTGTAGCTGTCGCTACTTTGCCAGCAAATTATCATAGTTGTCAGTTCATAACAAGTGCCTTCAATTCTTTCCTAGACATAGTCTAAGTTTTAGGGCAACACTTTAGGTCTTGTCTAACTTTATAAAACTATTAGGAGTATGAACTATTTCAAAAAATCTAACTAATTCTTGTTTAGAGTAAGGGATGCTATACATAGTTTTTAAAATAAGAGGATACAGATATTGCTACAGGACATATACGTAAGGGTATTTATTAAGAACTCATTCTTTTAGTTATTTAATCATTTACTAAACTATTTATGTTTTAACTAACAATACAAGGGTGAGGTTGAAGTAATCAAACAATTTCTAATAGCACGAAAAGATACGACTATGATAGAAAGAGTTAATGTAAACCCCCTCGTCAAAAATAGGATTTAAATAATTCTTTTACTGAGATAAAACCGTAACCCAAATCCTACGTACCCAAATTAGGGTATCAGACTACACCAAACTTGTTAGGCCACGACTCCTGTGTACCACCCAAATCTAGTTCCTTATGTTTCCAACGCATTAGTAATTACCGAGTTGAATTATTAAATTAAATCAAACTTAAAGCCAATTTACCCCAAGCAAACCAAACCAAGCCCACATGCGTTTCCGAGTGGATCAGTTCCATCCCAACAAGCCGGACAGGCCCAACCCTCGAGTCCAGCCCATCATCTCCACCACCCATATAAAAATACATCTATTCACTCAAACCCTAGATTTTATATCACCATCCTCCCCTAACCCTAGCCGAGTACTCCTCCTCCTTTGCACCAACCATCACCACCACCCCCCATATATTGCCGACCCCCCCCCATATATTGCCGACCACCGCCCCATACACAGCCGACCACCCCCATACACAGCCGACCATCGCCCCATACACAGCCGACCACCCCCATACATAGCCGAAAACCCCCCATACACAGCCGACGACTGCCCCGTGCACCCCCGACCCGCTGCTCCCGTACACCCCCGACCCGCTGCACCCGGTGCACCGCTGCCGCGCCTGCTGCAGTGCCGCCGCCGCTGCTGCCGTGTCGCCGGAGCCGCTGCTACCTCGCTGGAGTACGCCTCGACGAGGACAGATCCTGTCCGCACAAGCCACGTAGAGGACCTTTGGAGCAGACATGAGACATTGCAGGAACCAGCTTCTGGCATTCCCAGCTTCAGGACACAGGCAAGATACCTTGCTATATTTACTGTCTAATTTAAATATGCATATGTTGTATTATATTCTTGTTGCTTGTAGTTTATACAACTGTGCGCGTCCGAGTTGTCTCGGGTGCATTCGACGGGTACGTCGATGATTAGTATATATGGACTTAGCTCTTAGCAGACTCAACCCATTGGACGATACTCCGTTATTGTCTGAGACCTGACACTTTACACGTTCACTGAGACATATTCATATTGGGATGCGGGTTTGCGTACTCGACTAGCTATCGTTGCGTGTAACCTACATCACGGTTAGTACGTAGTTCAGGTTATAATTTAGAGACTTGGCATATAGATACATGGTATGCACGTCGAGTAGTCGACTTGCGTATCTACATTGGGCGGGGAGGACAACTAGTAGGCGTATGGGGTACACACATTGGAGCCGTAGTTTCGGAGGAGCCTCGGATCCAATGACTTTTTCTTACACTGATGCCACGTTCTTCGGAGCGATATGGACGATATACTGTACTGATGCTACTCTCTTCGGAGCGTGGACGTTATGCCTACACCTACCTATACGCACCAGCGTTGTCCTCACATTGCATTCACTTAGATGGCTGGCACACCCTTATTGTATTTATTTTATTCAGTATTCATATATGGCATGTTATTTTCTTGTATCCTGTTACGTCCCTCTGAGGATCTGGTTCTTTTCCAGATTTAGACGAGGCTTTCTACCCCACCGTATACGGCCCAGGACAGGAGACGAGATTTGCTACAGCTGAGGAGTTGGAGGTACAGCCGTCAGAGTTTCCGTGACCAGTTGGTAGGCCTTCAGCCTAGATTTGGATGCTTCATTATTTAGTCAGCCGATACTCTAGTAATTATCTTTTATATCTCATTTTAGTACTTTATTTCGTCATAGTAGTGGGTTTGTTCCTATCAGACATCACTGGTTGTACTATGATATCTTGAGACTGGTATTTATCAACCAGCGGTTTATTTAGTGTTTCTTGCTCTTTATATTGTGGATGAGATTAGATTACATTTATTGACTGATATTGGACTTGTTAGTATTATAGGACAGCGTAGCACTCTTCGTGGATCCATTAAATTGGGATGTCCTCGGAGACGTGTCAGTTGGCTATTGCCACATGGCCTGGTTCCATATATTTTGGGACTGGGGCGTGACATGGTTTTAGTGGTGGCCCATGCTGGTCGACTTTTTCGCTTGTGGTATGGTAACATGCCCAGCGAGCCTGCAATAGGATAGAAATTATTAGGTCTCATCCACTTTGATTCGCCTTTGAACTTCCTTCATACTGCTTCTAAATATCTGCATCCTGTTTGTTTGTTCTCGTACTCTTTTAATGAAGCTCTATCTCTTGCAGCAAGATGAATTTGCACAGTGGACGAGGAGCACCCCGTGCCGCGGTGCCAGATAACACCACTCAAGGAGATGAGGTACCCCAAGGGCAACCCCCGCTGCAGACCCCGCTGATACATTGGCACGAGACTTCGCAGGACGATCCTACACCGCAGCCTGAGGGACAGACTTCCCAGACGATCCCCATGCAGCATTGTGAGGGCCAGACTTCAGGAGCTACACCGATGCTGTAGACTGAGAGGCCGACATCTGAGGAGACGCCTACTGCACAACCAGAGATTCTACTACCACCGCCTCCACCTTATCCGTCCCAGATGCCGCAGCTAGATGGCCAGCCACAGATGCCTCAGTTCTTCCAGGCAATGATACAAGCACAGTGGCAGCAGACAGAGACATTACGACAGAGTCTGATGGCAGTACTAGAGAGGACACCTGTCACGACACCAGCACCAGCACCAGCACCTCCACCAGCCCCGACAGGTGGCACTGCTAGATGGTTCCGACAAATGGGACCAGATACCTTCACAGGCAATGAGACTGTAGAACAGATCTCCGATTGGATCGCCAACACAGAGATGCTATTAGAGGCTTCATAACTGCAACCAGACCTTTGGATGACCGCAGTGAGGGCCCAACTAAAAGGCAACGCCCATCACTGGTGGGATTCTATCGAGCGCAGTGTAGGCAAGAACCAGACTTGGGAACAGTTCCTAGAGTACTTCAATGCGAAGTATTTTCCAGCAACAGTCAGAAATGCCCTGTAATCCCAGTTCCTACATCTAGAACAGGGGAATATGACTGTTGACGCATATGACACGGAGTTTAGTCGCCTTAGTAGATTTAGAGCCGTCCTGATACCCAATGATCTAGAGAAGGCTCAGAGATTCTACCACGGCCTCAATTTCGAGCTACAGAGATATACCACCGCACATGCGAGGATTTCTTATGAGGAGGTCCTAGCAGAGGCGAGGATCCAGGAGGCCATTGTCAGAAGATCTAGGCGTTCCAGCACGACCACGCCAGCTAGAGTCCAGCCCGGAGCAGGAGGACCCATCCGTCATCCCGGAGCACAGACACAACAGAGAGTAGCACCGTATCCACACCAGGAACTTCCGACCTACCACTTCTGTGGTAAGAGAGGTCACTTCGAGAAGGACTGCCGAAAGAGACTTGGGACATTCATGATTTGTGGAGCGAGCCAGCACCTTGTCAGAGATTGCCCACAGCGCAGGAAGGCAGCCCCACAGGCCGGACAAAGACCAACAGCACCAGCCCCGAGGATACTACCCCCACCAGGAGGCCAGCGTCCACCAGCACCCGGAGGATTCCAGAAGGGACCACCCTTGGCCCCACAGCAGGCACAGTTTGATCGGGCCCGACAGCAGGCAGGAGGACAGAGACAGGGACAGGCCTTTGCATTAGCAGTTACTGAGGAGGAAACAGAAGGAGAAGCTATCACAGGTACCATTTTAGTCGCATCCTTACCTGCGACAGCATTGTTTGATTTTGGTGCTACATTGTCATTTATATCTAGTAGATTTGTAGCAATACATAGAGTAGCGACTTCCCCCTTACCTAAGAGTTGGAAGATTCTTACCGGAGGAGGTATCGTGCCGGTTACCAGCACTATTAGAACGTGCTCGGTAGTCGTATGTGGTAGAGAGATGAGAGCGCGATTCTTGGTTTTGCCTATGCCGTACTTTGATGTTGTGCTAGGTATGGACTGGTTAAGCCAGTATAACGCCGTACTGAACTGCCGGAAGGGTAGCGTCATTTTTAGACCACCAGATCAACCGGAGTTCGAGTACATGCGAGGGACCGTCGAACAAGGAGTAGGACAGACAGCTGGAACTTGCATGGCTATGGAGCTTGCGCCCCCACCAATAATTGCAGAATTCGAGGATGTTTTCCCCGAAAGAATTACCAGGCTTACCACCAGATAGAGACATAGAGTTCACCATTGAGCTAGTACCAGGAGCAGCACCGGTATCTTCTAATGTGTACCGATTGGCGAAGAAGGAGTTAGACGAGCTGAAGCCACAATTGGAGGAGTTGCAGAGCAAGGGATTTATCCGTCCTAGTGCATCACCATGGGGAGCACCCGTATTGTTTGTGCCTAAAAAGGATGGAACAGTACGTATGTGTATTGATTACAGAGCCCTTAATGCTTTGACCATCAAGAACAAGTACCCCCTGTCGCGAATTGACGATTTATTCGACCAGTTGACAGGAGCAGTGGTGTTCACAAAGATCGACTTTAGATCGGGTTATCATCAAGTGAAGGTGCGAAGAGAAGACATTCAAAAGACAGCATTCAGGACTCGTTATGGTCACTATGAGTTCTTAGTGATGCCTTTTGGACTGACAAATGCGCCAGCTGTATTTATGAACTTGATGAATAGAGTATTCCACCAATACTTAGACCAGTTCGTGGTAGTCTTCATCGACAACATTTTGGTGTATTCGAAGAGCCACGAGGAGTACGAAGAGCACTTGAGACTAGTGTTAGAACACTGAGGAGAGAGAGACTTTATGCCAAGCTTAGCAAGTACGAGTTTCTCCTAGATCGTGTCGCTTTCCTTGGACAAGTCATCTCAGGAGACGGTATCTCAGTAGATCCGACGAAGATTTTATCTGTAGTGACATGGCCAACCCCTACCAATGTCTTAGAAGTGAGGAGTTTCCTAGGACTTACCGGATATTACCGGAGGTTCATAGAGAACTTCGCAAAGATTGCAGAGCCAATGACCCGCTTGACCCGTAAGGAGCAAGAGTTCACTTGGACAGAGGAGTGTCAGAAGGCATTCGATGAGCTGAAGAAACGCTTGACTACAGCACCCATCTTGACCATACCTTCTGGACCCGGATGATTCGTAATCTACAGCGATGCGTCCAGGAAGGGATTAGGATGCGTCTTGATGCAGCATGGAAAGGTTGTAGCTTATGCTTCTAGACAGTTGAGGACACATAAGAAGAATTATCCCATCCATGACTTGGAGCTTGCAGCGGTGATCTTTGCTTTAAAGCTTTGGAGGCATTACCTATATGGAGAAAGAGTAGAGATATTTACTGATCATAAGAGCCTAAAATATGTCTACACTCAGAAGGATCTTAATCAGAGGCAGAGACGTTGGCTCGAGGTGATGACAGACTTCGAAATTGAGCTACAGTACCACCCGGGATGGGCCAACGTAGTAGCAGACGCATTGAGCAGAAGACCTATGGCATTCTTTTTGACTACCCAACAACATCTGTTGAGAGATCTAGAGCAGATGGGTATAGAGGTTGTCATACCCGGAGTAGACGGACAGTTGTCGAGTTTCCAATTGTAATCGACACTAGTAGAGAGAATCAAGGCTGCTTTGCCGACAGATGCCAGATTTCAGAGGCTCAGACAGAGGACAGAGGCTGGATTACAGACAGGACTACGGATACATGAAGACGGAACACTGAGATGCGGAGATCGTCTCTATGTTCCAAATGGAGAACTTCGGCAGGAATTGATGTCAGAGGCACACAGTTCCACCTACTCCATTCATCCAGGAGGCACGAAGATGTACAGAGATCTAAGTAAGTACTACTGGTGGCACGGAATGAAGAGAGAGATAGCACGCTTTGTAGCCAAGTGCCTGGTGTGTCAGCAAGTCAAGGCTGAGCACCAGAGATCTGCAGGATTGCTTCAACCACTTCTTATACCGAAGTGGAAATAGGAGCATATCACTATGGACTTTATTACAGGCTTCCCGAGGAGTCCTAGTGGGCGCAATGCAGTATGGGTAATCGTGGATAGACTCACCAAGTCCGCACACTTTTTACCCTTTAGAGTTGGGCAATCGACGGAGGCTTTAGCAGATATGTACATGAGGGAGATTGTGCGCCTACATGGAGTGCCAGTTAGCATCGTGTCTGACAGGGATACGAGATTTATGTCTTACTTTTGGCAGAGTATGCAGGAGAGTCTTGGTACTCGCCTAAAGTTTAGCACAGCGTATCACCCACAAACTGATGGCCAGTCGGAGCGCACCATTCAGACGCTGGAAGACATGTTAAGAGCGTGCATGCTTGACTTTGGAGGATCATGGAAGGATCACTTACATTTGGTCGAGTTTTCCTACAACAACAGCTATCAAGCTAGCATTCAGATGGCTCCCTATGAAGCGTTGTATGGAAGGAAATGTCGTTCCCCAGTATGCTGGAGTGATATAGGCGAGCGACAGATTCTCGGACCAGAGTTGGTTGTTCAGAAGGTTGAGAAGGTAAAGAAGATCCAAGGACACCTTCGAGCAGCACAAGACCGACAGAAGCATTGGGCGAATGCACACCGCCGACCCTTAGAGTTTCAGGTTGGAGATCACGTATTCATAAAGATCTCACCTACTCGAGGGACTATCAAATTCAGAGGCAGAGGGAAGCTGAGTCCGAGGTACATCGGACCATTCGACATATTAGAACGCGTCGGAGAGGTTGCTTACAGATTAGCGTTACCGCAGACCTTGGAAGGAGTCCACGACGTCTTCCATGTATCTCAATTGAGGAGGTACATATCGGATCCTAGTCACGTGCTTGACCATTCCAAGATCACAGTCGGCCCGAGCTTATCATACCAAGAGGAGCCTGTGGAGATTCTAGACAGAAGTGAGAAGGTACTACGAGGGCAGACCATCCCCCTAGTTCGTGTTGCATGGAGGCATCATGCACCAGGCGAGTCGACCTGGGAATGCGAGGAAGATATTCGTCAGCATTATCCCCATCTATTCGAAGGACTAGGTACGTTCCAGTATTTTCTTTAGTCTTTAGTGCTTAACCATGCGTGTGTTTAAATTTCGAGGACGAAATGCTCTAAGGAGGGTAGATTGTAAACCCCCTCGTCAAAAATAGGATTTAAATAATTCTTTTACTGAGATGAAACCGCAACCCAAATCCCACATACCCAAATTAGGGTATCAGACTACACCAAACTTGTTAGGCCACGACTCCTGTGTACCACCCAAATCTAGTTCCTTATGTTTCCGACGCACTAGTAATTACCGAGTTGAATTATTAAATTAAATCAAACTTAAAGCCAATTTACCCCAAGCAAACCAAACCAAGCCCACATGCGCTTCCGAGTGGATCAGTTCCATCCCAACAAGCCGGACAGGCCCAACCCTCGAGTCCATCCCATCATCTCCACCACCCATATAAAAATATATCTATTCACTCAAACCCTAGATTTCATATCACCATCCTCCCCTAACCCTAGCCGAGTACTCCTCCTCCTTTGCACCAACCATCACCACCACCCCCATATATTGCCGACCACCCCCCATATATTGCCGACCACCGCCCCACACACAGCCGACCACCCCCATACACAGTCGACCATCGCCCCATACACAGCCGACCACCCCCATACACAGCCGAAAACCCCCCATACACAGCCGACGACTGCCCCGTGCACCCCCGACCCGCTGCTCCCGTACACCCCCGACCCGCTGCCCCCGGTGCACCACTGTCGCGCCTGCTGCAGTGCCGCCGCCGCTGCTGCCGTGTCGCCGGAGCCGCTGCTACCTCGCCGGAGTACGCCTCGACGAGGACAGATCCTGTCCGCACAAGCCACGTAGAGGACCTTTGGAGCAGACAGAAGACATTGCAGGAACCAGCTTCTGGCATTCCCAGCTTCAGGACACAGGCAAGATACCTTGCTATATTTACTGTCTAATTTAAATATGCATATGTTGTATTATATTCTTGTTGCTTGTAGTTTATACAACTGTGCGTGTCTGAGTTATCTCGGGTGCATTCGACGGGTACGTCGATGATTAGTATATATGGACTTAGCTCTTAGCAGACTCAACCCATTGGACGATACCCCATTATTGTCTGAGACCTGACACTTTACACGTTCACTGAGACATATTCATATTGGGATGCGGGTTTGCGTACTCGACTAGCTATCGTTGCGTGTAACCTACATCACGGTTAGTACGTAGTTCAGGTTATAATTTAGAGACTTGGCATATAGTTACATGGTATGCACGTCGAGTAGTCGACTTGCGTATCTACATTGGGCGGAGAGGACAACTAGTAGGCGTATGGGGTGCACATATTGGAGCCGTAGTTTCGGAGGAGCCTCGGATCCAATGACTTTTCCTTACACTGATGCCACATTTTTCGGAGCGATATGGACGATATACTGTACTGATGCTACTCTCTTCGGAGCGTGGATGTTATGCCTACACCTACCTATACGCACCAGCGTTGTCCTCACATTGCATTCACTTAGATGGCTAGCACACCCTTATTGTATTTATTTTATTCAGTATTCATCTATGGCATGTTATTTTCTTGTATCTTGTTACGTCCCTCTAAGGACCTGGTTCCTTTCCAGATTTAGACGAGTCTTTCTACTCCACCGTATACGGCCCAGGACAGGAGACGAGATTTGCTACAGCTGAGGAGTTGGAGGTACAGCCGTCAGAGTTTCCGTGACCAGTTGGTAGGCCTTCAGCCTAGATTTCGATGCTTCATTATTTAGTCAGCCGATACTCTAGTCATTATCTTTTATATCTCATTTCAGTACTTTATTTCGTCATAGTAGTGGGTTTGTTCCCATCAGACATTACTGGTTGTACTATGATATCTTGAGACTGATATTTATCAACCAGCAGTTTATTTAGTATTTCTTGCTCTTTATATTGTGGATGAGATTAGATTACATTTATTGACTGATATTGGACTTGTTAGTATTATAGGACAGCATAGCACTCTTCGTGGATCTATTAAATTAGGATATCCTCGGAGACGTGTCAGCTGGCTATTGCCACGTGGCCTGGTTCCATATATTTTGGGACTGGGGCGTGACAGTTAAGCACGAGATAAGGAATGGATATAGAAGAGAAGATGAGCCACCCAAGGGGGCGAGATGGTGATAGGAAGAGAATACTACTACTGCTACTCACGTTATCTATTAGTATCGCGTGTATGCCATCTGGGTAGAATATTAATATATCCTCATAACTGCTAAATCACCATATATATAATTCTACGTCTATTTATACATCTAAGATTCCGTGTCATAAAGGGGGTCATAAGTATGCAATGACAAATATAACTAAAGGTCATACCTGTATCTACGACTTTCTGTGCCTGCGCTTCCTTATTTGTCATCTTGAGTGCTTGGCCTATGGGGTATATCTAGTACTATCCGTATATCAAAATTATACTAAGCATGAATGTTCATCTTTCTAAAATAGGGGAAGACGGAAGACAATAATAAAGAATTCAAGGAGGAGATGATAGAATACAAGTACGAGATTCAAAGGGATTAGAGAATTCGAAAGGGAGTTGCCAAGGCAGTTGTGGATTAAAACCTTATTTTGATAAATTCCTATTTGCATGTTCACATCAGAACAGTTATGTACCTGAAATGATATGCTCTGACCAGTCTAGAGGGAAAGTATATTCGTCTAACAAGTTGAGTCAACTATATCTCAATCCACATAAAGTAGTGATACAAAGAGCGAACCAAGCGCACTACGGTTGATCAGACCATAATACACCGATTCTGATTTAGATAATGTATTAGTGTGGGCCTCCAATAATACATATGTCATGAACAAGCTCAATACAAAAATAAGCTTGCAAAACTAGGCTATAATAGCAACATAAGTCGAGGTAGTAGAAAATATGAGTACGCTTGATTATGATGGAGGAAGGTATAGAATAATTTAAGTTCACCAAGAAGATTGGTGTTGTGCCTCTATAGTTGTCATACTAATTTCTTGTCTAAGTCTAAAGTCAACCAAATGGGTGTATGAGCCTCTAAGTTCTACAGTCTAGATAAACACTAAAGTTCTATAGTCTAGATAAATAATATCTTCTTATGCAAGCCTATAGTTGGTGTCATTCATTTATATTTCATTAATTGGTCAGAAGGACTATGTGATACTAGATTATGAGGCATACTACCAAACTTACAAAAATTTAACTAATAGAGTTATTGAATACTAGAGTGTATATACCTAGTACAAGTTATCTTCCTAATCCCTATCAAGCACGAGGGAAGATTGACGTTGAGAAGGGATCAAGCAAGATGCAATACAAGCAATCAGATGAGAATGCGAAATAAAATCAAGGGAGTAATAAATAAGTGGATGAGATCTATATTCTAATCCTATGCGCAGGCTTGCTCGGTACAGTAACGTAACCGAGATAATATGCTCTCGACCTGCATGGACCACCATAAAAATATGTCATGCCCCAGTCCCAAAATACGTAGGACTAGGAACACATAAGCATGCCAGCCGTATATATATGACAACTCTAATATATGGATACCATAATACACACGTATGCTGTAATATGAATATAAACTCATATGTGGTATATATTATCATAAGTCATAGATATGCTAGTCTCATCCACACAACAAGTCATATAAAAGAAATAGCTAAACTAGAATAATGAGTCTGAATAATCCAAAATAATATTCGGGTGGAGACAAATCCACTACCAATGACTATATCAATACTAAAATGAGGGAGAAGGGTAAATCTCCAATATAAATAAGATGATGATATGAGGGTATCAGTGAAGCGATCCATCGCTAAAGATAATCCAAGATGCTCAGAAGGTAAGACCTCATCGGAAGAGATAAGTAATAAGTCCTGATCCGTGCTCCTGCGAATAGTCATGAACATCTACACCTGGAAAGGGACCAGGTCCTCAGAGGGACGTAACAAGATACATAGAAACAAGCCAATTTGAATACAGTAAACATGCATAATGTTTAAAAATATATAAGTACGTTGTATAAGACAATCTATATGAATGCAAATGAGGACAACTTTTCGACGTATGGGCAAGGGTAGGCTACTCGATCTAATCCTCACAACTCATACGCTCGTCAGTGGACATCATCAGCCGACATACCTCTGGGGTAGCGACCCTCAGACTCCATCAATCGACATACCTCGGGGGTAGCGACCATCGGACATGACCACCATAGTGCGTGCTAGTTACTACGGTTTACCAGAGTGGTTAAAAGCCCATACGCCTAATGATTGTCCTCTATGATACTAAGTGTCAAGTGTGTGTCAACATATCTAATATATAGTAAAGACTGAAAGGAACTACACATGCAATAAATAAACAGAAATACAATAAATATACAGAAATATACTAAGCATGCAAAATACTGTAAACAATTTGGCAAGGTATCTTGCCTGGTCTGAAAAATGATGAAGTCTCAACTCAAGGCGTAGTCCGATCTACCCGTCACATAAATTAAATAAGTTAGGTTACAAAAGGGGGTGAATAGGCTCCTCAATTTTAATCTATTTTAATTCTGAATAAAATAACTTAAAATAGTATTTTAATCTTATTATAATCTGATTTTTATTATTAAACCCTAATTTTGGTCCAACGAAAGTCAACTTTACGAATTAGTGATCCATGGTACGCAAATCGAGGCAATCCATAGTCAACTGACTCAAATCCTTGATTTGTGTGTAGAATTATATAGATTTCAGTGCTACATGAATACCGGAATCGACGGTTTCATAAAATCACAAGTCGGTAAAGAGTAATGTCCACAAGGGCGCACAGATGATAATTTTCGATAGTTTTCTATTTACGTATACGTTGCACGAATTTTACAGTAGAATAAAATTATATTTTAAATTCTGGAAAAATACTTTTCTAGAAGTTCATCATGTCATCTTAACGAAACTTCAAACGGTTCATAATTTCGAGTTTGGGATCTCCAGAAATCTCGAAAATACCAAAACGTGTCTAATTTTGGACAGCTGGCACTTTTAGAATTTTCTGTAAAAATAGGTTTTGAAATTATTAAAATAATTTTATATTCAGAAAACTAACCTTGATATGATTCTAATAAAAAAAACCTGAAGCGAGTTTGGAGTCCGGAGCTATGAGATATCGTCTTTTTAAGTCGTCATAACTACTAAAAAAATGAGGCTGAATTTATGACGAATTTCGACTATTTTTGGACGAAAAAGAGAGAAATTTGGGAAAGAAAAATATGAAGGATGAGGTATTTATAATGGTGGACACTACTTAATTAAATACGACTAGGATTGGCTAATTTGGATATGATTATGATCAGTTTAAATAATGATAGGATATGCATAAAGTAGCTTTCCTAGTAGGCTCAGGATTTGAATTAATTTAAAATAGAGTTTGAGTTTATCTCAATAATTTATAATCTTAAATAAAATTAAAGATAATTAAAATAATTTATATCTAATCTTATTAATATCCATTAACACTAAATTAGCATCTATCTAATATTAAGACTATATATATCCAAATAAATCCTAAATAATTTCAAAAATCTAAATAAATTTTTTAAAAATCTAAATAAATTACAGAAAAATATAATTAAATATTTTAACCTAAAATAAATATTTGGTAGAAATAATATACAAGTATGGTCTCATAGTAAATCTTGAAAGTCCTAAAAATTTACGTTCCCTTTGTTTTAATTACCTAAAAATTCTAGAAAAATCTCCAAAAATCTAAAATAGCCTAAAAATAATTCTAAATAAATATTTATATAAGTAAATATACTAATAAATTTATTTTCTAATTAACTAATAGAATATTCTAAAGTAATTCAATATTTAAAATAATCTATAATAAATATAATAATATAAAATACACATAAAATATCTATTTTTTGTGAGGGGGTTTACACTTAGTTTGTCGTGAAGGTAATATTTGCATCGGAGGAAGAAAATTATCACTTGATGCGATAGTCTTAGACATCAGGGACTACGACATCATTCTGGGGATGGATTGGCTCGGCGCTTGATCGGCTACCATATATTGTGCAGAAAAGAAAGTCATTTTTTGTCTACCTGGTGAGATTGAATTTTGTTATGCGTGTAGTCCACCGTCGAGAGCGCCGAATTCCTGCATGGTCATCTCTGTAATGTCTGCTCGGCGGATGATACATTCCGGCTGTGATGGGTACTTGGAGTCCGTTTGAGACACACAACGAGATTGCACAAACGTAGAGTCTACTTCCGTTGTGGCAAATTTTCCTGATGTGTTTCCCGATGAGTTACTAGGCATGTCGTCCGACCGAGAGATAGAGTTCACTATTGATACATTTCCATAGACTCGACCAATTTCTAAGGCTCCGTATCGAATGGCCCCAGCATAACTAAAAGAGTTAAAGGTCCAGTTGCAAGAATTGCTAGATCATGGGTATATTCGTCCTAGCGTGTCTCCGTGGGGCGCGCTTGTATTATTTGTAAAGAAAAAGGATGGCTCGATGCGGCTCTGCATCGACTATCGTGAATTGAATAAGGCCATTGTTCGAAACAAGTACCCCCTTCCCAGGATCGATGACCTCTTTGATCAACTACAAGGTGTGACAGTATTTTCAAAAATTGATCTTCGCTCGGGTTACCATCAGCTCAAGATCAAGCCGGACGACGTGCCAAAGTCAGCCTTTCGCACTCGCTACGGCCACTATGAGTTTTTGGTAATGCCATTCGGACTGACCAATGTCCCTGCCGCCTTTATGGACTTAATGAATCGTGTGTTCTGACCATATCTTGACAAGTTTGTACTAGTGTTCATTAATGATATCTTGGTGTACTCGAAGAATAGGGAGGAACATGCAGAGCACTTGTAGACCGTGCTACAGACTCTTCGAGATAACAAGCTATACACAAAACTAAGTAAGTGCAAATTATGTCTGAGCAATGTGTCTTTCCTCGGGCATATCATTTCTGCGGGAGGCATTTCAGCCAATCTAAAGAAAGTTAAAACCATCGTTGAGTGAAATTGGCATGCATCCGTCGGTGAGATTCGAAGCTTCCTCGGGCTAGCGGGCTACTACAGGCGTTTCGTGAAAGACTTTTTCAAGTTAGTATCATCTCTGACTCACCTCACATAGAAGGAGTCATATTCGAGTGGTCCGCCGACTGAGAATCCTTGTTTGAAGAGTTAAAACAATGCCTCACCTCTGCCCCACTACTTGCACTACCAGACGAGACCTCGGGATTCCAAATATTCAGCGATACGTCAGGTCAGGGCTTGGGGTGTGTACTCATGCATCAGGACATGGTGATAGCCTACGCATCTAGACAACTGAAAAAGCACGAAAAAAATTATCCTACGCATGACCTGGAACTAGCGGCAATTGTGTTCGTGCTAAAATGTGGCGATACTACCTCAATGGAGTGGCTTACCGAATTTACACTGATCATAAAATCTTGAAGTACCTATTCACACAAACGGACCTTGACCTATGACAATGGCGTTGGCTAGAATTAATCAAAGACTATGACTTGACAATCGACTACACACCTGGCAAATAAAATATTGTAGCAGATGCGTTGAGTCGAGTGTTTGCGGGGTCCTGTCCGTTGATCGCAGGTTACAAAGAGACTTTGAGAAAATGGGCATTAAACTCCAAATTCGATATCGCGACGCACGAGTTGCTCAGATGTGATTCGTACCTAATATGTTAGAGAGAGTCACATCTACTCAGAGGGATGACCCATTCCTAAGAAAAATGCGCGAGCAGATTCTAGCGAAGAAGGCGAAGGACTTTGCATTAAATGAGAATGGAGTGTTGCGAGTGAAAAAAAGGCTATGCGTCCCTAATGATACAGAACTCAGAAATGAGATCCTTGCGGAAGCTTACTATGCAGCCTATACAGTCCATCCCGGAAGCACGAAGATGTATGAAGACCTTTGCACTATTTTCTGGTGGCACAGCATGATGAAAGATGTGGCGCTCTTCCTATAACAATGCATAACCTGTCAGAGGGTGAAAGCAGAACATCAGAGATCTGGCGGAGAGATGCAGAATCTTGCTATCCAGGAATAAAAATGGGAGCACGTAAGTATGGACTTCATTGTTGGCTTGCCAATGACGCAATGGGAGAACGACGGAGTCTAGGTCATCGTCAATCGATTAACTAAGTCAGCGTACTTCATTTCTATTAAAGTTACTTGGAGCATCGATTGCCTCATCTAAACCTACCTTGATGAGATAGTTTGGCTGCACGGAGTGTCAGTTTCTATAGTATCAGATCGGGATGGACGATTTCTATCACGTTTCTGGGAGAGCCTTCAGTCAGCGATAGGACCAAGTTGAAGTTCAGCTCAGCCTACCATCCTCAAACCGATGGCCAAATAGAGCGGGTTAATCAGGTACTCAAAGATATGCTGCATCTCTGTGCAATCAATTCAAAGTCAAGTTGGGACGTCCAACAACCGTTAGCCAAATTTACATGTAACAACAGTTATCAGTCAAGCATCCAAATGGCTCCATACGAGGCTCTGTATGGGCGAAAGTGTAGGTCACTGGTCTGCTGGGATAAAGTTGGGGAGCGTCAAATTCTTGGGCCGAAACTAGTTGAACAAACAGTCCAAAAGGTCTGGTTGATCCGAGAGCGACTAAAAGTAGCACAAAGCGGGAAGAAGAGCTATGCCGACATTCTTTGTCGACCCCTTGAGTTCTTTGAAGGTGACCATGTATTTTTGAAGGTCTCACCTATACGAGGAGTTATGAGATTCAGAGTAAAGGGAAAGTTAAGTCCGAGATTCGTTGGCCCATTCGTAGTCCTCAAGCGAGTCACTTCAGTTGTCTATCAAATTGAATTACCATCAGCCCTGTCAGACGTGCATGATATTTTTTATATGTCATAGCTTAGGAAGTACGTGCATGACCCGAACCACGTGGTTTTATAATTTGGGTGCCTATGACAGCACGCAAATTTTGGTTTAGTCAGCTAGATCTGCATGCAGACTTGTCGTACGTCGAAGAACCCGTTTAGATCTTAGATCGAAAAGAGAAGCAGTTATGGAATCGTGCAGTCTCGCTTGTGCACGTTCTTTGGTGGAACCACTCGGTCGAGGATTCGACCTGAGAACTCGAATCATATATGAAGGAAAATTTTTCCTCATTATTTCTTAGGGGTAGGTTCTATTCCTAAGTTTTGAGGACAAATTTTTTGTTAGTTGGTTAAATTGTAGTGCCACGTTTCCCCTATTCGGTAAGCGCGGCTAAGAAATAATTGGTATCATTCGATCGGGATAGATTGAATCAAGATCATTTCCTCGTTATGGATTGATTTCTTCGGAATCAGGTCCCATATTCAACGGATCATGCATCAAGGAAGGACTCGACGGCAGAGTCGAGAGGGGCATTTCCGTTGTGCTGGTTTCTTTGCCCATTTTTTATGCCGTTTAGTTGCTTTCTTGTTGGTTTTGTAACTTACGTTTTCTTGAACGGTTTCGATGGATTCATTGTCTTCGTTATTTGGATTTTATATTTTGTATCGAACCCTTGGAGACTGAAGCAGGAGATATTGATCATTTGTTTGTGCGTGAAGATGATCGTGTATGCGACGCGTAAGCGGAGTCTTGAAGATCTCTCTTTTCTCTCTTCCGATTCACCAACTTGTGAGTGGCCTAACTCCCGAATTTGCGCCCTTCTTCCAAGTCTTCATTCCTAATAAATTGACTCATTTGTGCATTTCGATCAACGATACCAAAAGAATAAAATTGAGTCAAGATAAAAGAAGAAGTAGACTTGAAACACTTAATGCTTGTCACATAAAATTCTTCACGGTCGTATTGTTGCGTGCTTGTCCGCTATACATGCAGCTATTTTGTGTTTAGTTGTAGTTAGAATTTATTCATTATAAATGTTCAATGGGTAGTACATAACTTGTGAATTAATCATATCAGCTAGTAGACTATACTATCGCACTGTGCTAAAGTAGTTCTGTTCATGTTGATGTCTTGAAATGCTTTGTATGTTAACTTAGTGTTTAAATCGTCAATGGTCATGGACAACTTGTGTATAAGGTATATGGTTCCTGCAAACGGTCGTCGGGGCACCGGGGCCAATTTGTCCCGGCCGGAACAACAGTTAGTCGTGCTAGCTACTTAGCATGGGTATGGCGGGAGTTTGTAGAGGGGCTCGCTACCTGCGATGCAAGCATCGCCGTCTACCCAGACTATAGTTCATGATGGCTAGTCAAGACAGTGATCCTTATGTATATTTAAACTGTGCAGACTAACTATGTCTTCGTGGCAGGGAAGGTCATATTAAGTTTTGTATAGGTGGTTCAGACAGTACAGGTAAAGTCACCGAACGGTAGCACATTTTGTTATGCCATTCCATTCTATCATTTATAAATAATTAAACAAAGGCAAGATAGAAAGATCACATAATAATAATGTTGCATGTTCACATGAATACAATGTCGATTTTGATATGTTGGGTTAGCTCGCCCTCTCCGGTACTTTTTGATGTACTGACCCTCATTATAGCAGGTTCCCCGAGTCAAGGCGACATGGCGATGAGCTGAATCTTCCTCCAACCTTTTACTGATCTGGCACCCAAGGTGGTTTTGACTTTTGGCTTTGACTTTTGGTATGCGCATTCGTGTTTTTGACTTTTGGAGTCAAGTACATAATCACAAGGAGCTCGCACATACCTTTTGAAGCTCCTAGATGATGGTGCTAACACGCACCCAAGGTGGTTTGCCCTTTTAAAATATTAGTAAGGGATTTAATGTATGGATCGACTATCTCATTTTGTGTCCAAGTTGTAAACCCATGCAACATCCTTATTACTTTTGAGTTAAGAGTCTGTAACCAGATATTTATTATCAATAAAGAAAACTTTTCTATATCTCAATGTATGATATCTTATTTGCGTACTCTGTTGTATATGTTCTAAAGTATATCATTATGCCTAGGCCTTGTGCACGCGTGCCTTGTGCGTGCACGTCATCACGCCCGGGGGACGATTATCGATTTAGCGAAAATCGGGACGTAACATCGGCGCTCCCGCAGGATAATTCTTTTCGGCAGGGACTGATTGTCGAGAGTTTATCTTTTTGAACTAGATTCAAGATCGTTCTTCCAAACTCCAGGTCAAATCCGTTATCGCTTACCTCTTTCATCGAACCACAATATTCATTCTCAGACTAACTTCTATTCGAGCGATATCCTACTCAAGTTTTAATCCGTTTGGTTCAATTGAAAATCGCTCGCATGATCCACCAAGTTTTCTTGACCAAGATATAGATTTTATTACCTTGAATCCCTATTTGATATAAGCCTTATTACTTATTCAAGACATACTCAATCGTTCAAACCAACTATCTCACGAGACCTATGAATTCACTTGAACATTTCCAAAATAATCCATACACCACTCAGGAATCAAGTCACCCAATTAAATCCTCAATTGTGTTCGTATCTCTCGCTAGCATATTCACCAAGTCATTCCTTAGAATTTCTACACGATACCTAGCATTGCCTGATAAATCTTAGTCTCGTATATATATCATGTTGATAGTGATTCAAGTAAACCATATTCGATTTGTATCTTTCAGATACGAAATACCGTCCGAGCTATTGCTCAAAATTCAAGCATGATCTCTATATTCGCCTTAGCGATAATTTGATAAGATTTTTATTGGTTGGCATTCTAAGTCTGACGTATCCTTATCTGAACGATATCCCTAATCTTGCTTGCAAACTTGCTCGTACCAAAAGGGTCTTGGCACACAATACTCAACACAACTTAGCTGAAAGGTTGTGTGTATAACTAACCATCCGAACGATATTCTATCTCGTACACTAACCAGTTTGGAATTCATGTATAGGTATTCGGGTTTGCACATAACTTGCAATTCTAGCATGAGTCTATTTCCATAAAGTCTAATATAGGTCGGGACAAGGGTCTTTGCATAACTATCCAGTACAAACAATCATATCAATCACATGCAACTTTTAAAATTATTTAGACTCATTGTATGGAACATTCCAATAGGTAAACGAGAGAGAGTGTATGCACATAACCCAAGAACGAGCTTTCAAAACTGAGAAAATCGATAAGAAGTCCAAAGGCGTAAAGCCATGTTCTGATACCAATATGTCACGCCCCGATCTTCCGCGGGTAATCGGCCGTCCCCGCTAGGCGTAAATCACCGCACCAGTGCTCTTGTAGGACGATCTTTTCCATCTAGGCGTGATGCCGCACGAGGACAAGCTGCACCCGTGCAAGGTCATGATCTGAGCAGACAGTAAAATATCTAATCCACAGAGTCGCACAGATGGTCCAAATGCAGCAGAATAAGAAACAAATATGCGATTGGTAACAAGTTAACAGAGTCGTCAATAGCGTAAGCATTGAATAACACAAGTATAGAAGTAAAATAAGCTCTTTATTGATATTGAACAAGTGTTACAAGCGGCGCTAGGCCGAGATTACAAGTCGCTCAAGCCTCTCTCTTTTGAAACAATAAAGGCGTAAAAAGTGGCTATATTTGTGGAATGATACATAGGCAATGTTCTAATATTATGTCTTGTATATGTGCTTCAGTTTGGAACGTAACATTCCAAGGCTCCAAAGCGAACTACACGTCTTAGCATGTACGAAGGGAATTTTTATACCGAACGAGATTTTTTCGCACCCTCCAAACAATCTGGTGGGTTATCAGTATATGTATGCACTGGTGGGGAGGCTTCTCGCCTGCTCGACAAATCCAAATACGTTATATAGGTTTCGTGCAACATCTATTAAGTTATCTTTCTAGTCTTACCTTAGGATCAATTTTATGGCAATAATGTAAAGCCTAACTCGTGTGGCAGTATGCCATACGATATAAGAGTAACACGGAGAGACTTACCAACTTACTATTTGTCCTTCCCTGCCCATGGCAAACCAAGTTAAACCAAATACGAGCATATATAATAAAATCCAGGAGCAATTGCATAAGAAAACACAAGTGTCGTGAGCGAGGCTCTATTTCAGGTGCATGAGTTACACAGATTACTCAAGTGTATTGCAGAAGATGTTCAAGTGTTTAATTATGTACAAGTGTGTTATACTCATGTCCATTCAGGTGTTTCAGATTACTAGACACGATGCAATGACTCGCACATGGATTACTGCTAAACTAGGATGACTTATCTATATGAACATGAGTCGCTGGCATAGCCATAAAGAATGGATTGTATTCTTGAGCAAGAATGGCGTGCAACGAAAGAACACGAGGTGCTACATGCCATCCTGCCCGAACACGAGACTACTTAGTCTTTGAGCAAGAATGACGGGCAACGAAAGAACACGAGATGCTACATGTCATCCTGCCCGAACATGAAGACTAACACGATGTTCCGTCCAGATCGGATCAACCCCAGAGCCCCGGAGACCGTCCGTAGGAACCCATTTAATACCTTGTCCACAAGTTATCCATGACATGCAAGTCTTGGGTTTTCCAGTTTCACAACATGACATGATAATTCTTGATTCTTTTTTCTGAATGAGTATTGCTCCACGAGCTGTTATTCTTTGCTTTACTTGACATGATTCTCGTTCAGAGTTAAACTTGACTTGATGTATTTCCCTGGTTCGGGAACTGCCTTGGCGACCTAACGGTCCCATATACTTGCAGGTTCATATTGTATAGAAGGACTATTTGATAGTCCCCTGGCTAACTTAGATGCATGCACGGTATGGATAGTGTTATTGGATCGTGGTGAGGCAAACAAGTGCAAGTTATAATATAAGCAGGCAAGCATGTATTTGTTGAAAACATAAGCATTAGAAAATATATAGTATAGCCTACCTTAGAACATAAGCCTTTACGTTTAGCACGGGTCTAAGGGGTAGTGCAAGCAGTGAAGCCGTACAGGGACATACCGAGCGACATAATCTAGGGGTGTGCAGTGTAAACAAGTGAAAAAGTGCACTACGAAGAGTATATGATGATCTACTCGAGGCATAGTGGGGTCTATTTGCACGAAGCAAAGGTAGCATGCGAGGGTCCAAGTTATAAGCTAAGTTTTATTTTCATGTTCTAACACAAGCAATACAAGATAGGATTATTCCCTTAGATAGGTGCGTTATATTCTTTATTAGCATGTAAGGGATGATTCACCTAGCGACTAGCATGTATCATCCATATTTGAGTGTGCTGGCTAAGCAAAGCCAAGTTTATCGTAGCCACCCACCTTAGCGATATTTTGCCTCGGTCGAGCGATACTCCGAGCGAGCCTTTGAAAGTCTAAGTCTGAAATCCTGAAGGGTCAAGTCTAAAAATCTTTTGCCTCAAACGAGTCTTCTCGCTGAGCAAAGTGGGTCGGGTTGTTGCACTTGTGCCGTTTGAATCGACTGTCCGCTTGAACGGAATAAGTCATTACACCTTCAACTCTCAGATGTCTAGAACTTCTGAACCATAACCCCTTTCCTGGGCTTTCTTTAATATACCTGAGAATTCTGTGAACTGCCTCCATATGCTGCTCTCAGGGATCATGCATTTATCTTCTCACCACACTCACGACATAAGTAATATCAGGTCTCGTATGACATAAATATATGAGCCGACCAACTAATCTTTGTTATTGCTCTTTACTCACCAGATCACCATCCTCAGCACACAATTTATGATTCTGCTTGATAGGAGTAGAAGCAACCCTGCAACCCAATATTCCTGTCTCTGAAAGAAGGTCCAAAGCGTACTTTCGCTGAGAAAGTACTATACCCTTTCGTGGCCTTACAATTTTAATTTTGAGAAAGTACTCCAACTGCCCTAGATCCTTAACTTCAAATTCCTCTCCAAGCCTTTTCTTCAGCTATAGGATCTCCTCAATATCGTCTCTAGTAATTACAATATCATTAATATAGACTGCAAGAATAGTGATACGAGTCTTGGAGTGCATGTAAAACACAGTATGATCTTTATTGCACTGCCTATACCCTATACCACAGACTGCAAGCCTGAATCTATCAAACCATGCTCTTGGAGACTGCTTTAGCCCCATACAAAGACTTCTTCAATTTGCATACCTTCCCCGTTTCTTGTGAATTAGCAAAGCCTGGTAGAATCTCCATATACACCTCTTCTTGGAGATCCCCATAAAAAAGATGTTCTTGACATCTAGCTGATGTAGTTACCAATTGAAGTTGGCAGCACATGACACCAACACTCGCACAGTGCTCATCTTTGCAACTGGAGCAAAGGTCTCATTATAGTCGATACCATAATTTTGGCTATAGCCTTTAGCAACCAATCTGGCCTTGTACCTGTTAATATTGCCCTCTGGAGTTTGTTTAACAGTATAAATCCATTTATATCCAACAGCACGCTTCCCAGCTGGCGGTAGTACCAACTTCCATGTGTCTTTCTTCTTCAAGGCCTGAAGTTCCTCCTACATGGCACTCAACTAACTAGGATCTTGCTTAGCTACCTACCAATTGTTAGGTATAAGCACTGAATCTAATAATGCAAGGAAGGACTTATATGCAGGTGCAGTGGATGCATATGAAATATAATGTGCAATATCAGTATCCCAAGTGCCAAACTTAGTTGGAGGTTTTTCAGTATTGACTCTAGAAGTTCTACGAAGCAAGAGAGGAGGATTAGAAGTATCAGGGAAGAAATTTTTACCATGTGACTCAGATGAAAGGGCCAAAGAATGTCCTAGAGAAGAGAGACTTGGAACATCAGTATTTGTGGGTACTAGCATGGGGACATCAGGAGGAAGCTCATGCTGCTTCTGTTGCTGTTGCTCCTGTTATTACTGCTCATGCTCCCTATATACTCTCAGCTTCCCCTGACTGTCGGCTCCTCTTGATACACCATCACTCCTCGGTGACTCAAAAGGACATAGAATCATACCAACCACGATGCCACTCTCATTCTCCCCCTCTCTACTAGTATCAGTAGAGCCATCCTCGATCAAGGAACTTAACTCCGTCTTCTCCCCATAAAATAGTTCAAACTCCCAGAAGGTCACGTCTATAATGACAAACAACCTTCTTTCATTGGGACACCAACATTTATATCATTTCTGACTTGGTGAGTAGTCCACAAAGATACAGTTAACTGCTTGTGGATCCAGCTTGCTCACCATAATTCTGTGATCTCGCATAAAACATGTATTGCTAAACACTTTGGGAGGAACAATAAAAATATTAGAGCCCAAGAGCATCTCACATGGTGTCTTCATCCCTAATACTCTTGACGGTATCATGTTGATTAGATAAGATGCTATCATAACAGCCTCACTCCACAAGAATTTTGGCACATTCATTGTCAGCATCAAAGAACGTGCAACTTCTAGTAGATGCATGTTGTTGTATTCAACCACCCTATTCTGAGCAGGAGTGTCTGGACAAGTGGTTTGATGAAGAATTTCTTGACTAAAGATAAAATTAGCGAACTTCTTGTTGGTGTACTTGGTCCCATTATCTGTTCGAAGAATCTTCACATGTACTCCAAACTGGGTCTTCATATATGCCGATAAGTCTTAAAAATATTTGTATACCTCAGATTTCTGCTTTATCATATAGATCTAGGTCATGCGTGAGTAGAAATCAATAAAGGTAACAAACTATCTGAATCCACTAATAGAAGTAGTAGGACATGGTCCCCAAATATCAGAATAAACAAGTACAAATGGCTCAAAACTTCGAAGACCAACCATTTATAAGTAGAACATGTATGCTTTCCAAGTTCATAAGCATTACAAAATAACCTTTTTTGTCTACTTTATTCATTATCTCAGGTTCTAACTTATTCAAACTATCAAAAGATAAATGCCCCAATCTGCAGTGTTGGAGCATTGCTTCTATCTCTTGACCTCCACTAGTAGTAGCAGCAAGCATTGCAGCCTCCTGGTCTGGGTACCAAAGACCATTACGCCTTATGCCAGTCCCAAGCCTCTTTTCCGTGGCCTTCTCCTGGAAAGAACACATATTCCGATAAAAAAGAACAGTACAATTCAATTGATCAATGAGAGAGCTAACATAAAGTAATGAAGTTGATCAAAAATGAAAGAACATGCAATACGGATAACAGGATAACAGATGAAGTACAATGGACTGAGCCAGTACCCCTGAGGGGTTGGGATGTCCCATTAGCAGTCTGAACTGTCTTGAGATGCATATGCTTGCTCGGATAATATAATACAAACTCACTAGATGCACCTGTGATATGCCTAGATGCACCTGAGTCTATGATCCAACCAGTATGAGATTTAGTGGATGCAAGTGCCTGAACCAGAATACCTTTTCCCATATGAGCAGCCTAACCAGTAAAGTTATAAAGGTAGGTAGTGTTATCCAGATCCTGAGTGGCCATTTTCTTGCCCTTAGAACTCTCAACCTGAAGCTTGAACTGACGTAGTTCCTCCAGCTCTATCATCTCAGCTCCAATTATTTCGGTAGTGGTCTACTCCGTCATAGCTAGGTGAGCAACTCCTCGGCCTCTGCGTCCCCTGTCTCCTTGACCTGCACATCCACCTCTCTGTCCTCTGCCTCCTCGGCCACGACCAAAATTGTAGGGTTAAGGGCAGTTCTAGCTGAGGTGCCCTTTCTTCCCGTAATTATAGTACTCCCTGTCATCACTGCTGGGAGCACTAGGAACCACCAATACAGAATGGACAACTGATGAGGTCTCTCCTTTTATCACCTTCCATCGGATCTTCTCTTGCTCCATCGAAGCAACAGCCTCATCCAGGGACGGAAAAGATGGCAGATGATATATTGCTACCCTCCTAGCCTCAAACTACGGGTTCAGACCCTTGAGAAAATAAGCCACACACCTACGCTCAAGGTACTATTTTCCAAGGAGAACATCTACCGGATTTTGCAATGATAGCGGATCATAGTAGTCCAAGTCCGCCCATAAGTGACGTAGCTGCATACTGGAGTACTGTCTTCTCCCCCTGTGTGGTAGCATCAATCTTCTCCTCAATTTTCATCATCATCATGACACTCCCAGCTCCGGAGTATATCCCAGTCAATGTCGTCCAGACATCAGCTGCACTGCAGATCAACTCCACCATCCTAACTATGGATGGAGACACAGAAGTTAGCAACCAAGAAATTACCAAAGAATTAAGGTGACTCCATGTGCTCCACTCAGCACTCGTCTTATCCTTTGGCTCAGTGCACTCTCCCTTTACATATTTTTTAAGCCCCTTGGTCCGAAGGTTTAGCAGCACCATCCTAGACCAACTTAGGTAGTTTCTCGTCCCCTCAAGTTTGATGTCATTGGACAGCAACACTATCTTATTTATCACCTGCGACGGTTTTGGTGCGGGCACAACTGCCCTACTAGATGAGGTCTCCTCTAATTTGGCCTGAAATACCATGGTCACTCCCTCCAGTATCTCTTTCAACTCCTGACTAGTCACATGTGTTCCCATCTTCTTAGTTGCACACATGGATGAGATCAAACGCAACTCAAACATGTGCCGTGCGCCTATATGCGATCAAGACTTTCTTCATCTATTTGTACACCCCCAAACTCATGCGGTATGAGAAATGCATGATGGATAGAACTTGCCAAAATAAGGGCTACAAATAGAGATTTCGGCAAAATTTTCCAGGAAGTATGCTCTATAATCTCAGAACCCACGTTGAGATCAAAATTATAGGATCACACAAGAGTTCCTCTCTGATTATCCACGAACCAACGACTGGTTTGACGACACCCGCAAGCAAACCCGCAGGGAACGTTGACGACACCCGAGGGTGGGGGGATCTTCCACACACAGAGGAAGGCGGGGGGGGGGGGGGGGGAGGGGGGTTCCACCCGGGTAGAGGAAGGCGGGGGGGGGGATCGGGTGAGAGACAGGGGGAAAGGGAATTCTCCTTATTTTTTTTATTTTTTTGGAAAAAGGATTCAGAGCTTTGGCTCTGATACCCGGAGGCAGGAGCGGACGGAGATGGTGCACCCCTAGAAGGCTAGGATCTACTACATGCACCACGTTGTGGTCAACGTGAAGTCGAGGCGCGTACCCGGGGCGATGACCAACGAGGAGTTATTCACCTCGTGCAATAGCAACAACGAAAGAGGCGGCTCGCAGAACGGGAACGACAGCGAGAGCAAGGTGGCGAGGTATGACGAGCTGATGACGCTGGAGGAGAGGAAGCAGCTAGAATTTGCGCTGAAGATGGGGTTCGTGGAGCTATCAATAGATAAAAGTAGGATTTAGCTTGGAATCCAAATCCGGATTCTAAGATCCAAATCCAATTTCACTTTCAGTTTACCAAACAGGCCCTTAGGAAAACTTAAAAAATAATTTGACTCCAAAAAAGTTATATGGCCAAAAAAAATTCCACAGAGAACTCAAGTTTAACAAAATTAGTGGCAGAAAACATAGTTTGAAGAAATTTCCAGAAGAGAATAAAAATGTACCTAGTACATGCGTTCTCCTTCACGTATTAAAATAATAATTAAACAAACAAAAACGCACCTAGTACATGCATTCTCCCTCAATTTTTTTAATTTTTTTAGAAAAGAACGCGTTAAAAAAAATAAAAATCTAAAGCCGTACGTACTAGGTGTGTTTCCACTATTTTTTAGTTAAAAAGAAAAGAAAAGAACTCATTAAAAAATTAAATCAAAGCCGCACGTACTACGTGTGTTTTTAATTTTTTTTAATTTTAAAAAGAAAGAAAGAAAAGAACTCGTTAAAAATAAAATAAAATCGGAAGCCCGCACGTACTACGTGTGTTTTCAAAAAGAAAAGAACCCGTTTAAAAAATAAATAAATAATATAAAAAAATTTTGGCCCGGTTTTGTTTCACCCGAACACCTTCCAGGAATCTTGGGTAACACCCCGTTCCGCTCAAGCGGACTGCCGTTTCAAACGACAATAGTGCAGCTGTCCCGACCCGCTTTGCCTCAAAGAGAATGCAAATGATATCCAGACTTGTCCCTGCAGGAATCGACTTAGGCTTTCAGAGGCTCGCTTGACGTATCGCTCTACCGAGGCTAATCATCGCTAAGGTGGGTGGCTACGGTGAACTTGTCTTTGCTTAGCCAGCACACATAAAATCTGGAATGTTCATGCTAGTCGCTAGGTAAATCACCCCCTGCATGCTAATAAGAATCCAACGCACCTAGCTAAGGGAAAAATCCTAACTTGTATTGCTTATGCTAGAACATGAAAATTGAAATACTGCTTATATCCGGACCCTCGCATGCTAAGTCCCTTAACGGTTTCATCCCTCGGCTTACCTTCGGGTCCGAGCAACGTGTTTACTTAAGTTCCTTAGAAACGCATGCTTGTCTGCTTGAATGTTGCCTTATTTTCATCCAAACCCCGAGAGACTACTGAGTAGTCATCCCGTGCATGATTGAACCTGCTAATATCCGGGACCGGTGGGTCATCAGGCAGCCCCGAGCCAGGGGAATGCATCAAGGCAAGTTACTTTACAGAAAACAAGATTCAAGTATCCCGTGTACTCGTGTACTCGTGTTCTCGTGCACTCGTGTTCTCGTGTTCCAGTGCACGCATGTTCTCGTGTTCTCGTGCACTCGTGTTCACGTATTTTAGTGCACGCATGTACTCGTGTTCTCGTGTATCTCGTGATAATTGGAAGACCCCAATTGCATGTCGCAGACTAGTTCCACGGACGGTCACCGGGGCACTGGGGCCGATCCGGTCCGGATGGAGCTCGTGTGTAGTCGTCGTGTACGGGACTGGGTAGCTTGCAGCGCATCGTGTACTCTCGTAGCATGCTATCCTTGTCCTTGACTACGTCCACAAATGGCTATGCCAGCGACCGTGTTCATATAGATAAGTCATCCTCGCTTAGCGGCTATCCGTATGCGAGTTATTGCATCGCATCAAGAAACAACTGAACACCTGAACGATCATGTTAAAATGACCCTCGTGTTTGCATATGCTTATGCCTTCTGAATGTTATACTTGCCCGTGTGTGAATTAATAATGTTTGCCTTGGACAGGGAAGGACAAATGGTAAGTTGGTAAGTCTCGTCGTGTTTTCTCTCATGTCGCACGGTGCACTGCCACACGAGTTAGGTTATTCAAATTTTGCATGAAACTGATCCTAAGGCAACTAGAATGACAACTTAATAGTTGTGCTCGGAACCTGTATTACGTATTTGGATTTGTCGAGCGGGCGAGTAGCTTCCCCACCAGTGCATTCAATGTACTGATAATCCACCAGTTTGTGTGCAGGGTGCGGAAGAACCTCGTTCAGTGCGGATGCCTCCTTCGTGCGTGCTAAGGTGTGAAGATCACTCCAAGACAACGGTGCGTCCAGAACTGAAGCACATATAGAAGACATAATATTGAGAACATCGCCTGATCATCGCCTGTACAATCATTCCACAATTGTAGCCACTTGGCACGCTTTATGTTTCAGAGAGAGAGGCTCGAGAGACTTGTAATCACGGCTATACGCCGCCTGTAACACATGTTTATATCAATAAAAAGAGAGTTGCTTTACTTCAACTTGTGTTTTAATGCTTCCGCCATATTGTCGACTCAGTGAACCTGTTACCGATCGCCTATGCGTTCATGACTCCGCTGCACTCGGACAATCTGTGCGACTCTGTGGCTTAGAACTCTTACCGCCAGCCAATGAATCACGGCCTTGCACGGGTGCGGTTCACGCTCGTGCGATATCACGCCCGGATTGGTCAAGCGATCGTTCCGCGGAAGCACTGGCGAGGGTGATTCTCGCCTAGCGGGAACGGCCGATTTGCCTACGGGAGATCGGGGCGTGACATAGTGGTATCAGAGCCTGGCTTCTACGCCCTTGGACTTCGATTCGATATCTCTGTTTCGAAAGCTCGTTCGTGGGTTATGTGCACGCTCTCTCTCAATGCCTCGATGGGATGTTCCAACAATAAGTCTAAATACTTTAAAATGCGTTTTGAATGATATGATATGCTTGCTTATTTGCTGTTGTGCTGCGAGTGGCCTTTGTGCCAACCTGTGCGAACCCTTGAGAGTATCGCTAGTAGCTTGTCCGATTTTACTAACTCTAAGTTTGGTTGAATGCATCTATTCAAGGGACGCCTTGAACTAGTGCACCATCCAAGACTTAAGAAAAGGTGAAACTCGAGTGCTAAGACTTCGCTATCACTAAGTTGGTTGACGTGTTCACGCTAGAGGGGCCCTTCGAAAGTGCGCACGATCCAGTCTAAGCGATATGCTGATTTCGATGCTTGTGCAAGTGAATATCCAAATAAAACAAGTACAACGACTTGTCTAAGATTGCCTCAACCCTAGATTACTGCTTGTCCTCAGTAAGTCTCGAGAACGAGACTTTTTCTAAGTTGGGTAGGATGTAACACCCCGTTCCGCTCAAGCGGACTGCCGTTTCAAACGACAATAGTGCAGCTGTCCCGACCCGCTTTGCCTCAAAGAGAATGCAAATGATATCCAGACTTGTCCCTGCAGGAATCGACTTAGGCTTTCAGAGGCTCGCTTGACGTATCGCTCTACCGAGGTGAATCATCGCTAAGGTGGATGGCTACGGTGAACTTGTCTTTGCTTAGCCAGCACACATAAAATCTGGAATATTCATGCTAGTCGCTAGGTGAATCACCCCCTGCATGCTAATAAGAATCCAACGCACCTAGCTAAGGAAATAATCCTAACTTGTATTGCTTATGCTAGAACATGGAAATTGAAATACTGCTTATATCCGGACCCTCGCATGCTAAGTCCCTTAACGGTTTCATCCCTCGGCTTACCTTCGGATCCGAGCAACGTGTTTACTTATGTTCCTTAGAAACGCATGCTTGTCTGCTTGAATGTTGTCTTATTTTCATCCAAACCCTGGGAGACTACTGAGTAGTCGTCCCATGCATGATTGAACCTGCTAGTATCCGGGACCGGTGGGTCACCAGGCAGCCCCGAGCCAGGGGAATGCATCAAGGCAAGTTACTGTACAGAAAATAAGATTCAAGTATCCCGTGTACTCGTGTACTCGTGTTCTCGTGCACTCGTGTTCTCGTGTTCCAGTGCACGCATGTTCTCGTATTCTCGTGCACTCGTGTTCACGTATTTTAGTGCACGCATGCACTCGTGTTCTCGTGTATCTCATGATAATTGGAAGACCCCAATTGCATATCGCAGACTAGTTCCACGGACGGTCACCGGGGCACTGTGGCCGATTCGGTCCGGATGGAGCTTGTGTGTAGTCGTCGTGTACGGGACTGGGTAGCTTGTAGCGCATCGTGTACTCTCGTAGCATGCTATCCTTGTCCTCGACTACGTCCACAAATAGCTATGCCAGCGACCGTGTTCATATAGATAAGTCATCCTCGCTTAGCGGCTATCCGTATGCGAGTTATTGCATCGCATCAAGAAACAACTAAACACCTGAACGATTATGTTAAAATAACCCTCGTGTTTGCATATGCTTATGCCTCCTGAATGTTATACTTGCCCGTGCGTGAATTAATAATGTTTGCCTTGGACAGGGAAGGACAAATGGTAAGTTGGTAAGTCTCGCCGTATTTTCTCTCATATTGCACGACGCACTGCCACACGAGTTAGGCTATTCAAATTTTGCATGAAACTGATCCTAAGGCAACTAGAAAGACAACTTAATAGTTGTGCACGGAACCTGTATTACGTGTTTGGATTTGTCGAGCGGGCGAGTAGCTTCTCCACCAGTGCATTCAATGTACTGATAATCTACCAGTTTGTGTGCAGGGTGCGGAAGAACCTCGTTCAGTGCGGATGCCTCCTTCGTGCGTGCTAAGGTGTGAAGATCACTCCAAGGCAACGGTGCGTCCGGAACTGAAGCACATATAGAAGACATAATGTTGAGAACATCGCCTGATCATCGCCTGTACAATCATTCCACAATTGTAGCCACTTGGCACGCTTTATGTTTCAGAGAGAGAGGCTCGAGCGACTTGTAATCACGGCTATACGCCGCCTGTAACACATGTTTATATCAATAAAAAGAGAGTTGCTTTACTTCAACTTGTGTTTCAATGCTTCCGCTATATTGTCGACTCAGTGAACCTGTTACCGATCGCCTATGCGTTCATGACTCCGCTGCACTCGGACAATCTGTGCGACTCTGTGGCTTAGAACTCTTACCGCTAGCCAATGAATCACGGCCTTGCACGGGCGCGGTTCACGCTCGTGCGGCATCACGCCCGGATAGGTCAAGCGATCGTTCCGTGGGAGCGCTGGCGAGGGTGATTCCCGCCTAGCGGGAACGGCCGATTTGCCTGCGGGAGATCGGGGCGTGACATCTTGCTTCCTTTAGTCATTTAGGTTTTAGCCATTTAGAAAGGAATCTAGCTTCCTTTAGTAATTTAGGAACTAATGGTTCACTGCCAACTTTTGTTGGCTTGTGTGTGTGTTGGGGGAGGGTCCTTTTGACCGTGTGTGTGGGAGGGTGGTAGGGCTTCGGGTGTTGTATAGGATGGAAGATTATTGAAGTTTAACCGAGGAAGAAGAAAGCAAGAAGAGAAGGGTACTAGGAGTAGGAGAAGGAGAAGGTGAAGGAGAGCAAATTTTTATATGGTAATTTAGTTAAACTAATTCTTAAATATTTTAGATAATATTATTTTTTTAGATGATCATGTGTAGAAAAAAATAGAAAATGCTTTTGAATAAAGTTAATTATTTGATGGTAGCAGTGTAAACTTAAATTCTATTACTAATTTTAACTATAATTTTTAATTATCCTTCAAATCCTAATATAATAATCCCTCAAATCCTAATCATAATCATTCCAATATTATAATTATTTTATAGATGGCATATCAAAATGATGGAAGGGTTCCAGGTGGGCCCACTACTTTCGCTATTGTCCGACAACGTGTGTCACATATATCTTCCTTAATATTTTGTTGACAGGTAATCCTAAGTTTTAATTACTTAATATTAGTTAGTGTTTATTATATATTAATAATTTAATAAGAAATGATGTCTATTACATAGCTACATGATTATATCGATACAAAACTGCGTGCGCGTGGTGAATGGCGGCAAAGATGGGAGCTGACTAGTGCCCAAAAGGACTTGGTGCAGTCCTTTGGATTTCATCATGTGGACATGATACGATTTTTGCGTGATGATAGGGAAGATTCTGTTTCTCATTGAGCATTGGTGGCCCCAACGCAACACATTTAATTTGCCAGTTGGAGAGATGACAATCACATTAGCCGACGTGGCAGAAATCCTATGATTACCAATTATAGGTGATCCTATATATTATGATGATACAATAAAATCTAAAGAGCTAATTAGGACATATTTTGTTGTGGAGCCACCATCAGATTTAGGAGAGGGTTACAATGTCAAGCTCACTTGGCTTCGTTCTACCTTCAGGGATATCAACGATACAACAGATGAATCACGGGTATTTCTATTTTTATTTAATACTTAATAATATTGCTTAGTTAATTTAGCTGATAATAAATCTTAATGCTTAATTTCAGGTAATGTGTTGCACTAGGACATACTTACTTTGCCTATGTAGTTCATTTCTATTTCCCAATGGAACGAGAAATAAGGTAAATGTGTATCTATTACCGTTTCTAGGTGATTTGGGTGCACGTACATGTCATGCATGGGGTGCAGCTACGTTGGCCTTCTTATATCGCTCTATGACAAATTTTGTGAAACTTACGCCGGAAGGCAGATTTCCAACAAACGTATGTGGTTGCGTAACACCGATACAGGTATAAAATATGCACATTTATTTACACTATATTATTTATCATGTTATTTGTGTAGATATGGTCATACGAACATTTCGGTATTGGAAGGCCAGTATGTCGATACGGAGTCGAGGAGCAAGTATTTTCTTCTGCTTGCCGGTGGATGACTAAAAACACAGATCAATATTGCAGTGGTGGGTTCATACGAATATAGGGTATGGTACGGGTCACCGCGTATTAAAAACAAACAAGGTATTAGTTTTAGCTGAGCCTCGATTTCAACATCGGGCTATAGATGATCTTAACTTGCGTACGTTGAATGAACGTGTAAATTATGCGGTACGTTATGTTCATTATTATTATTTAGTTAAATATTTACATGTAGGTACTTAATAGATTTGTATTTTCAGATACCCGTACTATCTCAAGGATCTACAGATCCTGATATCAATCCACGAGCTCTTTTATATGACACGTCATAATTTTTGGGCGTATCATTGGAGCCATCGATGGTTCAATTAAATATCCAACCGAATCATCCTGCTGCCATCATTCCTCAAAGACGAGCACGTCCTCGTAGAAGATTACCACGTCCGGTTGATCGACAGGCTGGCGAGGGATGCTCTCATTGGGATTATTCGCAAACTTATCGGAAGACTGGCGAGGGATGCTCTCACTGGGATTATTCGCAAACTCATCGAAAGACTGGCGAGGGGTGGTCACTGTGGGATTATTCGCAGACTCATCGAGAGGCTGGCGAGGGATTGTCTCAGTTGGATTATTCGCAGACTCATCGGGAGACTAGCGAGGGATAGTCACCGTAGGATTATTCGCAGACTCACCAAAAGACTGGCGAGGGATTGTCTCAGTTGGATTATTCGCAGACTCACCAAAAGACTGGCGAGGGATGGTCTTAGTTGGATTATTTGCAGACTCACCCAGAGACTGGCGAGGGATGGTGTCAGTTGGATGATTCGCAGACTTACCAAGAGACTGGTGAGGGAGACCCACAGTGGGATTATTATTCACATGAGAATACAACACAAAAGAGATCGCGACTAGGTCTTAGGCCCATCAATCGTCCGAATTATAGATGCCTTGACAGGGGAGAGTGAGACATGTATTATTATTTGTACTTTTATTATGTAGAAGTAATGTAGGAAGCTTTTATTATGCAGAAGTAATATACAAAGACTAGAACTCTAAGAGCAATTATGTTTTTACTCCATCGGTTGGTTTGTACATTTTCTTTTATTGTGCCCCAGTCCACCACAAATACTGCAATGGAGATCTCTTGTCGATAAATCCTTTGTTTTGATGCAGTCTTTTTTGGTCTCCCAGCTTTGCGCCTTACATTGGGTACTCTAATTTGGTCTCTAACCAATTCACTTTCGGGATTGTAAGGGTCTTCAATTGGTTCCATTTGAGGTGTATATACTCTTCTCAGTGCTTCAATAGAAAACTCATCTGGATACAAACTTTCAATTGTAACATCAGAAGACTCACAAGCAAAACAAGCATGTACACTTGGCAGTAAAGTATGTTGCCATCTATAACATGTACAATATTTGCAAACTAAATTAACCACATACATTCTATTGGTTTTATGATCTCTTATTTCAAACGTACGTCTAGTAACTTTCAATATTTGAAATTGGTGTGACTCTCTTTTAAGTAGGCCATAGTTTGTAGCATTCTTGGATACTATTGTGTTAAAAAAAATTCAGCATTTTGCCAATTTTTGTCATGAAGTGTTATAATCTTTGCTCTATTACCATCAAGAAGTGTCATTATTGGTTTATCACATAAAATTTTAACCAATTATTAAAACTTTCAGCAATATTTAAAGTATTAATATCTAATCTTGGACACGGAGCATAAGCTGTTATCCAATATTCAAATCTACGATGTTTATCATTTCTACCAATAATCCAATTGAAAACATTAATATCCCCTAATTTTATTTTTTCAAAAAAAAATATTCGCATCCACCTCATTATAAGATCTAGCAAGCTGATCTAACCATTTTTGATATTTGGGGGTGCCGGATGCATATTTTTTCCTATTTTGTTTGAAATATTGAATACAAATAAAATGTGGAGATTCTGGAAAGGTGTCACGCATTGCACGAATTAATTATTTCTGCTTATTTGATATAAATAAAATTATATTCCATTGATTAAAACAACTTTCAAAAGAAATTTTCAAACTATTTAAAATCCATGTCCAAGAATCAGTACTTTCACTTTCAGCAACAACATAAGCAATTGGATATAATTGATAGTTGGATCGTGCGCACAAGCAACATATAAATTATCTTGATATATAGATGTCAGAAAAGTAGCATCTACACTAATTATAGGTAAAAAAAACCACTCAAAAACTCATCCATACATGCCTTAAAATAAATAAATATTCTTTGAAATGTATTATTTTCTATCGTCTTTAAGAATATTTGCTCCCAGGATTTGTTTCGATAATTGTATAACCATATTTTTCGAGATTACTATATGCATCAACATACGTACAAAAAAATTTAGATAACGCAATTTCTCGTGCTTTCCATACTTTAGAATATGTAATACGTACTCGATGATCTCTATATATCATTTACAATGTGTGTTGGGCTATAAGAGTTGTTATCTCTAATTCTTTCAATTATCTGATTTTTAATCCATGCAGTTATAGCTAATGGATGACTTCCTGTTACTCCACCTAAACATGAATGTCGACTTTCTAATATTGCAATAGTAAATGACTCGCCCATGCCAACAAATGCAGCATATACCCTCCAACCACAATTTAGAGAGTCACAAGTATACACAATTCTTTTAGCATTGTTCGCATTACTTGAACAAGTAAAATCATGTGCAATTGCAATATCACTTATAAATTTTTTAAATTCAAAACGAGAATCAAAAGTTCTTCCAACAAATAATCCAGGAATGTTATTAGCATCTAAACTACTATTATCATTGGCATCTAAATAATAATCTAAATCTTCAATTAAATCATCACTATTTTCATCATTATTGCTCTCTTTAATTTGGTTTGAAGAACTAGCACCTATATGACTGACAACTTGATTACAAAATGGTTGACTACTTGAAATGATATTGCTATCAAAAATTGTTACTGATGGAGTAATATAAATTTTTATGCACGATGAACTCAAAATACTTTGAACAACATTATTCCACGCATTTTCAGAATTTATTTCGAAACATGTATAAAAAAAATCCAGTTTATTATAAAATCATATGTAATAAAATAATTTTGAATAATAAGATTGCGTAAATTTTCTAATATAATATTTTGATACGCTAAAAGAAATTTACTTCTACTTCCTTCATAAGATAAATGATTTAGTGTACCTTCGTGACAGCATATTATATTTATGGTTTGATCCATAAGTATTAAAAAATAATGGAAAGAAAGGAACTTGTAGAGAGCTGTTGCAGTTTGTCGATATACCTGTTGCAGTTTGTTGATATAGCTGTTGCAGTTTGTTTATATAGCTGTTGCAATTTGTGGAGAGCTGTTGTGTACGTAAATTGCTGTTGTAGGTGGATTTGAGATAAAATTTATATCCGTTGCTGTTGAATAATCTAAAGAGAGAAGAAAGAACATAAAGAGAAGAGTAGAGAATTCTATTTGTTGCTGTTGTGGATATGAGATGTTATTTCTATTTATAAACTAAAGAGAAGGAAAGAAAAAGATCCATAAATTAGTCGTTGTAAAAGTAATATAGCCGTTGTAAAAGTAATATAACCATTGTAAAAGTATAAATGGAAGAGAAAGAAAGAGAAAAGCATTTGTTGCTAATATGATATCGATCAAAAGTTGACAGAACCATCACTTTTAAGTCACTTCGGATGCAAGAAAAAAAAAAGTTTTAATCACCCCAAAATTGGAAAAAAAAAGAAAAAAAAATTAGGTAATAACGCACTTAGTACAAGTGGCTTCATATTTCAAGTTTTTTTTTTTACGTGTTTTTTCTTTTCTTTTTAAAAAAATTTAAAAAAATTGAAAACGCACATGAGCACAAACAACAAATAAATTACCTTGATATCTGAATGTAAGAAAAGTTGCATCAATATTAATTATAGGTAAACATTAACCACTTAAAAAATTATCCATGCAGGACTTGAAACAAATAAATATTCTTTGAAATACATTATTTTCTACCGTATTTAGAAAATATTTGCTAACTGCATTTGTTTCCATAATTGTAAAATAATATTTTTCGAGACTATCATTTGCATCAATATAACTACCATTAATTTCATATAATGCAAGTTCTTTTGCTCTCCATACTTAAGAATATGTAATATGTACTCGATGCTCTCTAAATATGTCATTTATAATATGTGATGCACTATAAGAACTATTCTCTCTAATTTTACCAATTATTTTATCTCTAATCCATGCAATATGACATCAAGTTATTAATCTACCTGTCCATGAATGTCGGGATTCTAATGTACTAATCATAAACTTTCCGCTGTTACCAATTGCCTTAGCATGTACTCTCCAAGAACAATCCGAAGAGTTACAAATATATACAATTCTTGTAGAATTGTTCCGTTTAGCTCTACAAATAAAATTATGAATAATTGCTAAATCACTAATAAAAATTTTAAATGCGTAAAAAGAAGGAAACTCTTGTCCCTCAGACAATGCAGAGGTGCTAACATCTAAATTATCATCATTACTAGGTAAATAATAATCTAAACTTCTATTTGGTTTGATGAGCTAGGACCAACATGAAAATTTTGGCTATTATTAAAATGTTGACTACTATGAATATTATGTGTCAATATTTGTTAATACCGTATTAATATAAATATTTATACAAGATGCACCTAAATTACTTTGAACAACAAATTTTTATGCTTTTTCACTATCTATAACAAACAAATGATCTATATAAATCTACCTTATTATGAATTCATAAGTAATATAAAAACGTTCTACAATAATATTTCATAAATCACATAATGTGATATTCTGATACGTAGATATAAGATAAGTTGTACCTCCTTCGTAAGATAATCTATTTAGTGTACCTCCATGGTAGCAAATTAGTGTTAGAATTTGATCAATAACTAAAACTTTAAATATTAGAATAAATAGCTTCACTGAGAATGACTTTTTAGTGTGGTAGGACCTTCACTAGAGAACAAAGTTTTTAAGAGGTAGGAAAACAAGTTTCTGAGTTGCATTGTGGATGTATATGTGTTTATATATGTTTTAAATAATTTATATCCGTTGGAAAAGTACAGTATAGCCGTTGTAAAAATTTATAGCAGTTGAAAATAATTTACCTAACTTTAAAATAATTTAACTAACTTTAAAACATCTTTAAAATAGGTTTAATTAATTTTTTCAATAATATTTTTTTCTTTTCCTATAATCCCCTATAATCCTTAAAAAATATGCTAAAACGTTAATAACAAAAAAAATTGCGACAAAACATCCTTATTATGGACGCTTTTGGACTTAGGTTGGTAAACACCCTTTTTAAGGACGTTTCAATATTTTATACACAATTTTAAAATTTTTATGTTGCACAAATAATTTAGAAAAACTTCAATGTTGTATATACAACGTAATTTTCTGATTCTGCTATTCACTGTGCCTTTTTCCAACAGAGAACACGTTTCTCATAATGCTTCCTATGGAAGCACAGTAAAACATCTCTCTTTGAAAAGGCTACTCACTGCAATATATACTAGCTTGCAGTATTCCCTAGCTTGTTTTTAGTGTGGTTACCCCTCTTTGGCTATTGACAGTTCATTCCTGAGCATTTCTTTCCTAGCCAAATGAATGCATAAGAATTAATTATTTATTCACAGTGAGTTGCTAATTATTAGCTACTTTGCTTTAGTGAACAACTACCTATTCTACTAGTGAGTGTATGGAGCTTATATTCTTCTTGCTAAAGAAAGAAGAAAATGTGTGCTCTCATGCTAACCCATTTATTTCTTGTTCCTATTTGTATTGTTGGCAAGAGTTTTTAAGGTCGGAAGGGTACCTGAGGGTGAAAAGAGGTCGGTGGTGCTTCTCGTCGGTGAGCCGAGGGCAGGGTCGTCGGCACGCAGGGCATTGTAATACGTGGTACAACGGTTTTGTCGACGAACTGAGCGGGGTCCCAGCGGAGGACCGCGTCGGGCGCGAGCGATGTTCGTTCAAGGAGGATGGAGTTGGCGTTGGTGAGTTGGGTTGCTGGTAGTCGGCGGTAGTTGGAGGTGCCGGGATTAGGGGTGCTCGAGTGTGGTGCTCAGCGGCTGTGTTCGTGGAGATAGTTGAGGGAAGGTAGTAATAGTAGTAGTAGTAGTAGTAGTGGTGGTGGTGGTGGTGGTGAGGGGAGGTATTCTGTGGTCTTGTGTGTAGGTGAGTGATTGGAAGGTGAGGAAAAGAATGGTTTAAATAGATAGGGAGAGAGGAGGAGAGGTGAGAGTGGTGGGGGAAAGTGGGCTGTTACTTGAAGAGAGAGAAGTGGGATTTTGTTCGTGGGTTGTGGACAGTCTCCAGCAGAAGAATAGGATAGCTAATAACGGATTGACTAATTCAAATATAAAAGAAATGTTATTCTGCTAATCTAAGTAGTAATTATTATTTTTGACCATTTATTAATTATTAATAATGTATTAAATAATAATTGAATTATTGCTTATTTAATCATTTAAGTAAACTTTTATTATTTTTATTATTATTATTATTATTATTATTATTATTATTAGTAGATTTTAAGATTTGAAATTAAAAAAAATTCAAATTCTGTAGTGCCCCGTTCTCCCGGTGCGGAGAGCGCGGCTAAGAAACACAAGACGGTATCGTTCGATCGGGATAGATTGAAACAAGAACTCGTCCTCGTTATGGATTTGTTTATTCGGAATCGATTTCCATATTCAGTGGACCGTGCCCCCGGGATCGACTTAGCGGCAGAGTCAGGAGGGACCTCTCCGCTGCTATCTTTTATTGCCTCGGTTTTCGATGTCGCTTGTTGCTTTCGTGCTTTGAGTTGGTTTTGGGATTTGCTTGTTTTCCTTGAACGGTTTCGATGGTTTTCATTGTCTTCGTTCATTGAACTGCACTTCAATTCCGAGATTTGGAAAGAGAGGAAGGAGTATTGATCGAGCTGTTCGTAATGCAGGTGAACGAGCAGTAGGCGGCTTACGAGCGGAGTCGTGAAGCGCCTCTTTCCTTCTCCCTTCCAACAATCTAAGTGAGTGGCTACCATCCCGATTAGCTAGCCCTGCTTCAAGTTTTCACAACTAATAACTCTTGCACTCTTCTTTGCCCCGATCAAACGATACCAAGTAATAATAAAAGATACCAAGATAAAAGAGAATAGACTTGGTTACTACTGCTTGTCAATCAAACTTGTGAACTGTTATCTTAACGTATGCTAGCTTGTTGCAAATGTTCTATGAATTATGCTAAGTATGACACACACCTTGTATTGTGCATAATTATTCAGGGAGGCTATGCAAAATGAATCATGCAATACTACTTGTCGTGTACTCGTGTTCTTGCACTCGTGTTGCCTCAAATGCATGAATTGTTAACTTGTTAATCGTGTTCGATCATGGACAACTTGTGCACAAGGTATTGGTTCTGCGGACGATTGCTAGGGCACTGGCACCGATCCGATCCGGGCGAAACTCGTGTATAGTCATCGTGTACGGGACAAGATGGCTTGCAGCGCCTCGTGTACTATCGTTGCATGCTATCCTTGTCTCGGACTAGTCCATTATGGCAATCATGCCAGTGATCATCGTGTATATTTGAACCTGTTGCAAACTAACTTGTGTCTTCGTGGCAGGGAAGGCATGGTAAGTATTGTACAGGTGATTCAGACGGTCAGGTAAAATCCACCGAACGGTGGCAAGTTCATTTCAGTATCATACATATATACTGTTGCTTGTAAATGAACTAAGACAAGATAGAAACTCACAAAAATATGCATGCTTCATTAAAACAACGTGTTGATTAGTAAAGTTGGGTTTAGCTCGCCTTCACCAGTATGTTTCGACATGCTGACCCTCGTTGAAATAGGTTCTCCGCACCAAGGCGAACCGAGCGAGGAGCCGAAGTCGTCTTTCCTGATCCAGTCCAGCTGTAGGCGCATCCTGATTGCGCCGCTTTTCAAGTACTCGAAGAGAAGGAGCTTGCAACTTTCCATACACAATGCAGCTCCGTGGCAAAGTCGTCCTCCAGCCTGGAGGTCTATACATTTTGTGTTTATAAAGGGATGTAATGTACAGGACTGCTATCTCATTTTGAGTCAATACTTTTGTAAGCCCGTGCGGCAAATTAGCTGACTCGTTCAGGAGTTTGTAATAGATGTTCATTATCAATAAAGAGAACTTTTCCATGTTTCAAATCTGTGTTTCAATTTATCTGCGTACTCTGAATATGTGCTTGTTATGCAAATCATTAAAGCCTTGTGCGGGCGCAACCCCAGGCCCGCACGGCGGTCACGATTCGAGGGACGCCTCAACGATTCTACGGAATCGGGTCGTGACATAGTGGTATCAGAGCACAGATTCAAGTTCCTTAGACTCGTGCTGGAAAAGTTCCTTTAACGATCAAATTCCTGTGCGAACTCTTGAACTCGCTAGGCCAAAATGAGATACATTCATGCAATAAGTCCATAATACATTATGATCCTAATATAATTTACCTTCTTTTGAAGGAATGGCACCAGCGCAATCTGCAGCGCAAGCACCGGACGAAACGCAAGGCCAAGAAAGTAGTTCGGGCACTTCGGAAAGTTCAAGAAGCCAGCGAGCCATGCCAAGCATCGATCCCGTCCAGCAAATATTGCGGATGTTGGAGGCAAGCCAACAAAGGGATGAGGCTCGCTATGAACGGGCCGAGAAGCAGGCGAAGGAGAGTCAACTCAAGTTTCAAGACAATATAGAAGCATGATTCTCAGTCCAACAGAAGCAGGTAGATGCCCTGCAACAGATCGTTCAGACTTTGGCATACAACCAGTCCACGGCAACGCCAGTGTCACTACCACATTTTTAGAAAAGGGTATTTTAGTCTTTTCCTATTTTAATTAAATATTGTGCATGGTAAATAATTATTTGTTGTATTATTTAATTGTTGTTAGATATTATTTAATTATTTTGGACTTGTATTAGTGGACCCAACTAGTTTAGTTTGGACCCATGGACCAACATGAATTAATTAGTTAGACTTGGCCCATTTAGAAAGCCCATTGTTAAGGAGATGGATTAAATTAATTAAATCATTAGACTAGAAGCTTCCTTCCTTAATTATTTCTTCATGAGAGGCCCCAAGGGGTACATTGGACATTTCATAATTACTTGAGGGAGAGGTAGGGGCCGGCCTATATTAGAGGGGGGAAATTTCTCTCTCCTTTCATTTTCATTTCAAATCTAGATCTAGAATTTCCCACTACCAAATTTCTTTTATTTCCATTCTATTTCCCTACCAAATTCATTCCAATTCCTTCCCAATTCACCATTAGAAAGTTGAGAAGCAAGGATCTAGAAGGAGGAAGCAAGGATCTACAAAGAGGAGCAAGGATCTACAATTTGGAAGCAAGTTCATCTCAATTGGAGGTTTCATTGGGAATCCATCTCCCAATAGGTATAATTCAGTTTTTTCCATTAAAATAGCTTCTAAATCTAAGATTTAATCATGTAAAATCAACCCATATGTATGTACTACCCATAGGACTTGGTTTTGTGTTCATAGGAGACCCATGGAGAAAGTTATGGTGCTTTTTGTGTCAATTTTGTGGAAATTCCGAATTGACATTTTGTTGTGTGTGTCAATTGATCCTATAGATCAATTTGGCATGTGCTTATGTGTTTGGGGCTAGTGTCGTGTCCACAATTGGGTACGTGTAGGTCGTATCCCAATAATTTGGTGATACGTGTTGTTTTGGGGGTTTTCCCTCCGACACGGGACTTTGTACATGTCGTATTTTGACACGGACACATAGATCTACTTTTGACACTTTGATTTGTTCATAAATAATATTTGTGACTTGCTTGTATCCTTCGGGGTGCAATTGGTTGTGTGTTGGACTCATGTCGCATGCGTATCCTAGATCTAGTGGGATACAGTGTGATACTCTCCAATTGTGTGTATTTATGTGTAGATCTAATTATTTATGCTTTAATTCTTGAATTATAATTAGTAAATATATATAGATGTTATATATTTATTTTAGTGTATTTATTATGATATTTATTGTAGCATAGATCTATATATTTTTATGTGTACTAATATGATGTATAAATATATATGTAGCTTTCTTTACATGCATTTATATATGTTACAACTTGTTAATAAAATAAATTATATATAAATGTTTTATAAAATATATTTATGTGTTTAAATGAGTAATTATATTAATTATAATTATTATGTAATTAATTGTATATTAATGAATGTATTTTTATGTGTGCATTTAACCATGTTAAAATATGTACATTAGTACATAAGATGTGTTTTATAGCTATTAATATTTATTTATATATGTAGGATTAAGTATATATTTATTTAATTGATTTATATATGTATATATATTGATTTATATATTTATATATTTAATATATATATAGATTATATATATTAGTTATTTTTGCGACAGCAGCTATTAATGACAGATGCTGTCATTAAAGCAGCAGCCGCTGTAGCAGTTTTTAGGCATTAATGACATTTCTGTCATTAATGCAGCGGGCGGGATTAGGCAGCAGCAACAGCGACAGTTTTTCTGTGACAGTTTGAACTGTCATCAATCAGTTACAGCAGTGGGTTTTATATACAGCGTTTTGACAACGGTTTTTACAGTGACAGTTAGAACTGTCACTATAGGGCCTGTTTATTGAAAATCAGTGTTTTAACACACTGTTTTCAGTGACAGTTAGGCAGTTTTAATTTATATTTTATATATGATAATTATATATATATATATGTATATATATGTGTGTTTATTGTGAGGTATAATACTAGTATTGTTATAATTTTAATAGTATAATATATTAGTTTATATATAATATATTATGTATAAGGATAATTAATATATCTATGTATCTTGAACATTACTTTGTGTGGGTACCAAGTTGGTTCAAAACCATGGTCCCTAATTGTTGTAAATTTAATAGTCTATATTATTATACATTATTATTAATATATGTTTTGTGAGGTTGACCTTGGTTTGACCATAGTTGATTTTAGTTGACTTTAGAGTTGACCATAGTTGACTTTTGACTTGGAATTGACTTATTGACCTAGAAGTTGACTAGTTTGACTTGTTCTCTTTTCGGGACCTTGTATTGATGTTGTATTCCATATCTAGGTCTTCGAGGCACCGAGTCAGACATCTGTGAGACTATTCATTGGACTTCAGGCGAGTACATTCTCTGATAGTTTCTCATTTATGATATCCTCTATGTTCGTTGTATCTAGTGTAGATATCCATGTTTCTCTTGACACTATGGTTACACGGATTGGTATATCCAGATCTCGTCATGAGATGTTATTCCTTGGTATATGGTATATATGGTGCAAGTATTGTTTCATTGGTTATCTTGTACATGTACAGACACCGATTCTCGAGAAGACTAGCTATCTTCTTGGAGAATCTCGTGCCATAGCATACCGTGGTTGGATCTATTATACCAGTCGGGGGTGGGGAGTATTAGTATAGATATGTGATCAATATCCCTATTGAATAAAGTACTGATTACTGAATAGTGTTGATCATACACCGCACTTATGATTATCCAGGCCGCATTGCATCTTGCCCAAGCCGATCACATGTTAACCTAGTACTCACACACTTAGACATTAGTATTCTTGTTTCATTGGCATATTGTTCATTATTGTATTTATTTCCAGTATTTCCTTATTGTATATATATCTCTCATATCTATTGTGCATCTTGTTTATCCATAGCTATTTACTATTACATAGTTTTTATTATTTATTGAGAACTGCTGTTAGGGTTGTACTCTGCTCCTTTCCTGACTGGATATATTTTTCCAGATGATACTGAGGAGTGGTACCCTACCTTTTATGGACCCCAGGATGTTGTGGGTTTAGATTCTGAGACCCTGGCTCAAGAGGGACTTATCCCAACTGAGACAGTTGACCCTGGAGTTGTAGCCTCGTAGTATTCTTTTGTACTGGATTTGTCTCCAGCTTATTTCTGTTATTCTTCAGACTCATTGATGTATTATTTAGACTCATGAGTTGTATTGTGACTATTCTATTCTTTATCTGATTCGTGCTCATTTCTATCTTAGTTCTGTGATTGGGTATACTATCATTATTGGTGGTTCATTATATTGTTAGATAGATTATCTAGACAGCGTTCTACCGCCGATTCTGCGGCGTAGGCTGGGCGTTGTTTCCGACTAGTACCCTTACACCGGGTGCGGGTCGTGACAGCCAGCGACTCCGGTGGAACAGCCCGTGCTTGAAGTAGAGATACCGCAAATTCCAAGACCGAGGGACGTGACTGCCTTCGACTTTGGCCACTTCAAGAAAGTCTGCAATACCCCATTCAACGGGACTGAGGACCCAATCGTAGCTCTAGATTGGTTGGCAGAACTTGAAGATCACTTCGCCCTGCTAGAGGTCCCTAAAGAAAAGCGCGTCGCCTGCGCGCAACTACAGCTCCACCTCAACGCGCACGATTGGTGGGACGTGCATCAACGATCTCTTCAATTTGATCACGGAGAGGAGGCGATCTCGTGGACGACTTTTCGTGCCGCATTCGAAGAGGAGTTTATACCCCCTCCAGTACAACGTCAAATGGAGAACGAGTTCGTGCAACTGAGGCAAGGCAGCATGACAGTTAAAGAGTACTCCGCCGAATTCAACCGACTCTCCAAATTCGCTAGGGCCTATTTACCTGATGTAGCGAGTCGAGCTAGAAGGTTTGAAGGTGGATTACGCCCTGTCATCCATTCGCACATAGTCGTTCATCAGTATCGAACAATGCGTGAAGTCATGAATCACGCCCTATCGCTTGAGCCACACTATCCTCACGTTCCTGCCGGCGCTGTGCATACCTACAATCACAAACGCCAAAGCAACGATAGAGGAAACACCGCTGCAAAGCGACCAGACAATGCCGGGCGACAAAGAGGAAACCCAGGGCCATCGTGTAATTTTTGTAAAAAGCGTGGGCACACAGCCAACAATTGTCGCTTGAGACTTGGGTTATGCCTAGCTTGTGGACAATCAGGCCATGCCATTAATTCCTGTCCGAACCTTCCTGATCGTCATCCCCAACGAAATGTTCCCTAACGGTAAGCATTATTCCTAAGTTTCGGGACGAAACTTCCAATTGGTTGGGTAGGATGTAGCGCCCCGTTCTCCCGGTGCGGAGAGTGCGGCTAAGAAACACAAGACGGTATTGTTCGATCGGGATAGATTGAAACAAGAACTCGTTCTCGTTATGGATTTGTTTCTTCTGAATTGATTCTCATATTCAGTGGACCGTGCCCCCGGGATCGACTTAGCGGCCGAGTCAGGAGGGACCTCTCCGCTGCTATCTTTTATTGCCTCGGTTTTTGATGTCGCTTGTTGCTTTCGTGCTTTGAGTTGGTTTTGGGATTTGCTTGTTTTCCTTGAACGGTTTCGATGGTTTTCATTGTCTTCGTTCATTGAACTGCACTTCAATTCCGAGATTTGGAAAGAGAGAAAGGAGTATTGATTGAGCTGTTCGTAATGCAGGTGAACGAGCAGTAGGCGGCTTACGAGCGGAGTCGTGAAGCGCCTATTTCCTTCTCCCTTCCAACAATCTAAGTGAATGGCTACCATCCCGATTAGCTGGCCCTGCTTCCAGTCTTCACAACTAATAACTCTTGCACTCTTCTTTGCCCCGATCAAACGATACCAAGTAATAATAAAAGATACCAAGATAAAAGAGAATAGACTTGGTTACTACTGCTTGTCAATCAAACTTGTGAACTGTTATCTTAACGTATGCTAGCTTGTTGCAAATGTTCTATGAATTATGCTAAGTATGACACACACCTTGTATTGTGCATAATTGTTCAGGGGGGCTATGCAAAATGAATCATGCAATACTACTTGTCGTGTACTCGTGTTCTTGCACTCGTGTTGCCTCAAATGCATGAATTGTTAATTGGTTAATCGTGTTCGATCATGGACAACTTGTGCACAAGGTATTGGTTCTGCGGACGGTCGCTGGGGCACTGGCACCGATCCGATCCGGGCGGAACTCGTGTATAGTCATCGTGTATGGGACAAGATGGCTTGCAGCGCCTCGTGTACTATCGTTGCATGCTATCCTTGTCTCGGACTAGTCCATTATGGCAATCATGCCAGTGATCATCGTGTATATTTGAACCTGTTGCAAACTAACTTGTGTCTTCGTGGCAGGGAAGGTATGGTAAGTATTGTACAGGTGATTCAGACGATCAGGTAAAATCCACCGAACGGTGGCAAGTTCATTTCAGTATCATACATATATACTGTTGCTTGTAAATGAACTAAGGCAAGATAGAAACCCACAAAAATATGCATGCTTCATTAAAACAACGTGTTGATTGGTATAGTTGGGTTTAGCTCGCCTTCACCAGTATGTTTTGACATGCTGACCCTCGTTGAAACAGGTTCTCCGCACCAAGGCGAACCGAGCGAGGAGCCGAAGTTGTCTTTCCCGATCCAGTCCAGCTGTAGGCGCATCCTGATTGCGCCGCTTTTGAAGTACTCGAAGAGAAGGAGCTTGCAACTTTTCATACACAATGCAGCTCCGTGGCAAAGCCGTCCTCCAGCCTGGAGGTCTATACATTTTGTGTTTATAAAGGGATGTAATGTACAGGACTGCTATCTCATTTTGAGTCAACACTTTTGTAAGCCCGTGCGGCAAATTAGCTGACTCGTTCAGGAGTTTGTAATAGATGTTCATTATCAATAAAGAGAACTTTTCCATGTTTCAAATCTGTGTTTCAATTTATCTGCGTACTCTGAATATGTGCTTGTTATGCAAATCATTAAAGCCTTGTGCGGGCCCAACCCCAGGCCCGCACGGCGGTCACGATTCGAGGGACGCCTCAACGATTCTACGGAATCGTGTCGTGACAAATTCTAGGTCAGGTGAGTTACAAATCTATAGGCTCTTTTATTGGTGTTTTCCAGCAGAAGAATAGGATAGCTTTGGGGGTTTTAGTCTCATATTGAAATATACACATTGATGATTTTTCAGCAGAAGAATATGATAGCTTTGGGAGTTTTAGTCCCACATTAAAAAATTATCAATGTGTATATTTCAATATATAGTTATGCTTAGTATTGGTATATGCACATGGGGTGTTGGTCCATGTGCGTTGACTTTTCTAGAGGGATTAAGTGTGAACTTCATTATGACAATCTGTATTTTATCACCACCTCTTGAAAGTTTTCCTTAGGAGCTAGCGACTCGGGCTCGGGCTCAAGGGTGCAAAGTAGTGGTTTGTTGGCACACTTTGTACTTTACATGTCAGCATCGTCGCATGGCACATATGCGGCCTGGAGTTTTCTCAGGCAGGATATGTGTTATTTTCCTCTATATATAGAGGACCTCTTCTTTCATTGGGAGGGAGAGTAGAAAAAAAAAAGATGGAAAAACTGAGAACACCATATCGCATTTGCGGCCCAGAGTGTCCCCCTTCCACATGGTGTTTCTGAGTATTTTTGAAGGTTACATTGAGCGTTCCAGAAGTTCATTTGTGAACTTGCTGGTTCCTAGGGGCAGATCGTTTGTACGACGAATCTTGCTTTGAGCAACGGTGGTTTTGACCACTCCAGCAAGGAGCTTTTCTTTAGCTTTTTCTTTGCTCGTTCATTCTCATTGTAGCGTCTGCGAACGTAAAGAGAAGAACGTTTTTTCTTGTTGCTTGTTGTAATCTTTATTTTTTTCGGAGTTTGTTTGTAACATGTTCTTGGTTTGTGCTTCGTTGGAATCAAGAAATATCAGACGATGAACTCTTGTGTGAATCTCTGATCTCGACGACCAGTTGGGTTCCAGTAGAGAGCGGACCTTCGGGTCTCGCTAGTAGCTCCAATATGACCCATGTTATAACAATCTCAAAGCAAGATTAAAGAACATCCGATCAAATCTTATCGGCAACAAGTTTTCACAAAATTGAGAAGATTGATGGGATACACTTTGAACATTTGGATGAGGGAAGGAGTACTTTGTCAAATATTGAAAGTGAGTTGTCGGAACCTACCATTTCCCAGGATGGAGGAGTTAGCGTTTGAAGGACGCACATTCCAGTTGGAAGAAATATTACAAGATGACCAAGGATTGCAGAGTATGTGCATGACAAGTCTTAGCGCAAGATGTCACGCCCCGATCTCCCGCAGGCAAATCGGCCGTTCCCGCTAGGCGGAAATCACCCTCGCCAGCGCTCCCGCGGAACGATCGCTTGACCCATCCGGGCGTGATGCCGCACAAGCGTGAACCGCGCCCGTGCAAGGCCGTGATCCATTGGCTGGCGGTAAGAGTTCTAAGCCACAGAGTCGCACAGATTGTCCGAGTGCAGCGGAGTCATGAACGCATAGGCGATCGGTAACAGGTTCACTGAGTCGACAATATAGCGGAAGCAATAAATAACACAAGTTGAAGTAAAGCAACTCTGTATTGATATAAACATGTGTTACAGGCGGCGTATAGCCGAGATTACAAGTCGCTCAAGCCTCTCTCTCTGAAACAGTACAGCGTGCCAAGTGGCTGCAGGCGATGATCAGGCGAGTTCGGGCTATGTTCCAACATTATGTCTTGTATATGTGCTTCTGTTCCGGACGCAACGATGCTTCGGAGTGAAGTCCACGCCTTAGCACGCACGAGGGAGGCATCGGCACCGAACGAGGTTCTCCCGCACCCTGCACACAAACTGGTGGATTATCAGTACATTGAATGCACTGGTGGGGAAGCTACTCGCCCGCTCGACAAATCCAAACACGTAATACAGGTTCCGTGCACAACTATTAAGTTGTCTTTCTAGTTGCCTTAGGATCAATTTCATGCAAATATTGAATAGCCTAGTTCGTGTGGCAGTGCGCCGTGCGACAAGAGAGGAAACACGGTGAGACTTACCAAGCTTACCATTTGGCCTTCCCTGTCCAAGGCAAACATTATAAATTTAGGCACGGGCAAGTATAAATATTCAGGGCAAGCATATGCAAATGCAAACACGAGAGTCATTGTACATAATCGTTCAGGTGTTCAGTGATGCAATGCAATGACTCGCACGCGGATAGCCGCTAAGCGAGGATGACTTATCTATATGACATAAGTCGCTGGCAATAGCCATTATGGACGGTTCACAGTCTCAAGACACAGACGATATGCACCGCAGGTGGCGAGCCCCGCTGCATAACACCTTGCCCCCTAATAACATACGACTGCTCATACGTCCCGTCCGGATCGGATCGGTCCCAGTGCCCCGGTGACCGTCCGCGGAACTCAACATAACATACCTTGTGCACAAGTTGTCCGCGACAATGCAAGTCAGGGTCTATCCATATTCCATAGCTTGACATGATAATCATGAAACTTAAACTTAATCTGAACGAGTATATTGCTCCACGAGCTGGGATTCAATCAGTACATAACACGATCCTCGTTCAGATGCATACTTGGCATGATTATCATTCAAGTGATTCACGTTCATATACGTTCTTGCTTGATGCAATCCCCTGGTTCGAGGATTTGCCTTAGGTGACCTAACGGCCCCGGATACTTGCAGGTTCAATTGCACAAAAGAGCTATTTGATAGTCTCCTGGCTAACAACAATGCATGCACAATACAATCACGTTAGACGTTCGTAAGCAGACAAGCATGCGTTTCTAAGGAACATAGGCAATCACGCTTGCTCGGACCCGAAGGTAAGCCGAGTGTTAGATAGTTAGGGACTTATCATGCGAGGGTCTGAACATAAGCAGTATTTCATTTCCATGTTCTAGCAGGCAATACAAGTTGGGATTACTCCCTTAGCTAGGTGCGTTGGATTTATTAGCATGCAGGGGTGAATCACCTAGCGACTAGCATAAATATTCCAGATTTTATGTGTGCTGGCTAAGCAAAGACAAGTTCACCGTAGCCACCCACCTTAGCGATGATTCGCCTCGGTAGAGCGATACGTCAAGCGAGCCTCTGAAAACCTAAGTTGCAATCCTGTAGGGACAAGTCGGGATACCCTTTGCTTCTTGTTTGAGGCAAGGCGGGTCGGGACAGTTGCACTTTTGCCGTCTGAGTCAGCAATCCGCTTTAGCGGAACGGGGTGTTACATCCTACCCAACTCAGAAAAAGTCTCGTCCTCGAGACTTACTGAGGACAAGCAGTAATCTAGGGTTAAGGCAATCCTAGACAAGTCGTTGTACTTGTTCATTTGGATATTCACTTGCACAAGCGTCGAAATCAGCATATCGCTTAGACTGGATCGTGCGCACTTTCGAAATGCATTTCTAGCGTGAGCACGTCAACCAGCTCAGTGATAGCGAAGTCTTCGCACTCGAGTTTCACATCTTTCCGAGTCTTGGATGGTGCACTAGTTCAAGGCGTCCCTCGAATAGATGCATTCAACCAAACTTAGAGTTAGTGAAATTGGACGAGCTACTAGCGATACTCTCAAGGGTTTGCACAGGTTGGCACAAAGGCCACTCGCAGCACACAAGTAGACAAGCAAGCATATCAATCAAAACGCATTTTGAAAGTATTAGACTTATTGTTGGAATATCCCATCGAGGCATTGAGAGAGAGCGTGCACATAACCCACGAACGAGCTTTCAAAACAGAGATATTCGAATCGAAGTCCAAAGGCGTAGAAGCCAGGCTCTGATACCACTATGTCACGCCCCGATCTCCCGCAAGCAAATCGGCCGTTCCCGCTAGGCGGGAATCACCCTCGCCAGCGCTCCCGCGGAACGATCGCTTGACCCATCCGGGCGTGATGCCGCACAAGCGTGAACCGCGCCCGTGCAAGGCCGTGATCCATTGGCTGGCGGTAAGAGTTCTAAACCACAGAGTCGCACAGATTGTCCGAGTGCAGCGGAGTCATGAACGCATAGGCGATCGGTAACAGGTTCACTGAGTCGACAATATAGCGGAAGCAATAAATAACACAAGTTGAAGTAAAGCAACTCTTTATTGATATAAACATGTGTTACAGGCGGCGTATAGCCGAGATTACAAGTCGCTCAAGCCTCTCTCTCTGAAACAGTATAGCGTGCCAAGTGGCTGCAGGCGATGATCAGGCGAGTTCGGGCTATGTTCGAACATTATGTCTTGTATATGTGCTTCTGTTCCGGACGCAGCGATGCTTCGGAGTGAAGTCCACGCCTTAGCACGCACGAGGGAGGCATCGGCACCGAACGAGGTTCTCCCGCACCCTGCACACAAACTGGTGGATTATCAGTACATTGAATGCACTGGTGGGGAAGCTACTCGCCCGCTCGACAAATCCAAACACGTAATACAGGCTCCGTGCACAACTATTAAGTTGTCTTTCTAGTTGTCTTAGGATCAGTTTTATGCAAATATTGAATAGCCTAGTTCGTGTGGCAGTGCGCCGTACGACAAGAGAGGAAACACGGCGAGACTTACCAAGCTTACCATTTGGCCTTCCCTGTCCAAGGCAAACATTATAAATTTAGGCACGGGCAAGTATAAACATCCAGGGCAAGCATATGCAAATGCAAACACGAGAGTCATTGTACATAATCGTTCAGGTGTTCAGTGATGCAATGCAATGACTCGCACGCGGATAGCCGCTAAGCGAGGATGACTTATCTATATGACATAAGTCGCTGGCAATAGCCATTATGGACGGTTCACAGTCTCAAGACACAGACGATATGCACCGCAGGTGGCGATCCCCGCTGCATAACACCTTGCCCCATAATAACATACGACTGCTCATACGTCCCGTCCGGATCGGATCGGTCCCAGTACCCCGGTGACCGTCCGCGGAACTCAACATAACATACCTTGTGCACAAGTTGTCCGCGACAATGCAAGTCAGGGTCTATCCATATTCCATAGCTTGACATGATAATCATAAAACTTAAACTTAATCTGAACGAGCATATTGCTCCACGAGCTGGGATTCAATCAGTACATAACACGATCCTCATTCAGATGCATACTTGGCATGATTATCATTCAAGTGATTCACGTTCATATACGTTCTTGCTTGATGCAATCCCCTGGTTCGAGGATTTGCCTTAGGTGACCTAACGGTCCCGGATACTTGCAGGTTCAATTGCACAAAAGAGCCATTTGATAGTCTCCTGGCTAACAAGAATGCATGCACAATACAATCACGTTAGACGTTCGTAAGCAGACAAGCATGCGTTTCTAAGGAACATAGGCAATCACGCTTGCTCGGACCCGAAGGTAAGCCGAGTGTTAGATCGTTAGGGACTTATCATGCGAGGGTCTGAACATAAGCAGTATTTCATTTTCATGTTCTAGCAGGCAATACAAGTTGGGATTACTCCCTTAGCTAGGTGCGTTGGATTTATTAGCATGCAGGGGTGAATCACCTAGCGACTAGCATAAATATTCTAGATTTTATGTGTGCTGGCTAAGCAAAGACAAGTTCACCGTAGCCACCCACCTTAGCGATGATTCGCCTCGGTAGAGCGATACGTCAAGCGAGCCTCTGAAAACCTAAGTTGCAATCCTGTAGGGACAAGTCGGGATACCCTTTGCTTCTTGTTTGAGGCAAGGCGGGTCGGGACAGTTGTACTTTTGCCGTTTGAGTCGGCAATCCGCTTGAGCGGAACAGGGTGTTACACAAGACAATCTCTTGTTGCATGGCAGAGTTAGCCGCATAGTTTTTTATGCGCATGCAAGAGGCGCATGAAGACTTATGCACATGGTCGTCTCTAAGCATGACAAGATTGGCGCATGGTGGACTATATGCATGAAGATCACTGCACTTAACAGGACTTGGCACATGGGTGGAATTGGAGCTTGACAGCAGAACCAATTCAAACCAACATAGCAAGGTATAGCTAAACATGCATGGTTCCTTTGATTACTTAACTTGGTTGCTATTATTGCGCAGGTTGAGTCATCAAGTGTGGTTACTAACTGGTATGTAGACACTAGTGCATCGGGCCATGCATCCTTTGGGAAAGAGCAATTCACCAAGGAAGAGCACTATCTTAGAAGAAGGTCTCTATGGAGAACAAGTGTCAAGTAGAAGATCTAGGGATTGGGATTATGATTCTGGACATCCGGCATGAGAAAGAGATTGCTCTTATTGAGTTGTGACGCATCTGACTAAGACATGTATTTTTCAATGGACATGTCTAATTCCAGGGATATCTCCAATATGTGGGAGTAAGGAGGTAGAGAGACGTGATGACTGTGCTCAGACACAAGTAGTCAGGAAGCCGTTTATGTCACTGTTCACCATTAAAATTGATTTCTTTAATAACAAACAGAAAAAAGTACAAAGAGGTCATAGACAGACAATCTAAGTACAAATTTTTGATTCTGGGGTGTGACGATGGACAATGAGTGCTATGGCATCTCCTTTACTCCATGGACGATCCGATGCAGGGTAAAGAAGCTTACATTCTCTCTTCGCTCATCTCGGTATGCTCTCTCTCTCTCTCTCTGTATTGGCCAGGGGTGGTATGCTCTCTATCTGAAGCAGAAGAAAATAGCCAGCCCTTAGAACGTTCAAGTTGCTCCTATTTATAATCATCGTGCTGATGGGCTATGGATGCCGCATATGCCTCTGTTTGGTGGCCGCATAAGGCTCCTTCAACAGAATACGATTGCAACTATAGCTGCATGCCATGTACAGATTATCACTTGGTCTTGGTTGAGATATGTTGTTAAAGAGATCTCGGAGTTATTTTCAACCCGTTATGTGCATGACTTGGTCAGCTGGATATGTAGTCAGCACCAACTGTACGAATATCTCTTCAGTTGTAACAAAAAGATCTTATGAGCTGGAGGCCTCATAGCAACTTGGTCGCATGTGTCTTTTCGTGGCCGTATGGCATCGTAGCCGCATACGCGCTCTCGTTGGGCCTTGGTCGAATGGACACTTTGGTCGCATGGTGTTGTGGCCGCATGCGATCTCGCATCGGGCTTTGGTCGAATGAACACTTAAGCAGCATGGTATTATGGCCGCATGCGATCTCTCGTCGGGCTTTGGTCGAATGGACACTTAAGCCGCATGATGTTGTGTCCCCATGCGAGATCTCTTCGGACTTTGGTCGAATGGACACTTAAGCTGCATGGTGACGAGGCCGCATACAAGCTCTCGTCGGGCTTTGGTCGAATGGACATTTAAGTCGCATGGTGACGAGGCCGCATGGGTCTTGTAGCCGCATGGCACGTTTGTCGAAGAAATTAATGTACTGTTATGACTTGTTGTCTTTTTCTGAGCCGTCTTCATGAGTCTCGAAGCGTCTCAGAGTGATGAGTGATGTGTCAGAGCTTCTGACAGACATCAAAATCTTTGTGAGGGGATTTTTATGCGGCCTCCCTGCTCTGTAGTCGTTCAGGTCACATATATTATACTATGAGGCCTCTTTGCGACTTGGTTGATCAGGCCGCATATGTCTTCTCTACGACTTGGTTGATCAAGCCGCTTCTCTGTGACATGGTTGATCAGGCCGCATATGGCTTCTCTGCAACTTGGTTGATCAGGCCGCATATGGCTTCTCTGCGACTTGATTGTTCAGGCCGCATGTGGCTTTTCTACGGCTTGGTAGTACAGGCCGCATGTGGCTTTTTTGTGGCATGATTGTTCAGACCGTATGTGGTTTCTCTGCGGGTTGATTGTTTAGGCCGCATGTGGCTTCTCTGCGGCTTGATTGTTCAGGCCGCATGTGGCTTTTCTGCAGCTTGGTTGTACATGCCGCATGTGGCTTCTCTGCGGCTTGATATTTTAGGCCGCATGTGGCTTTTCTGTGACTTGGTTGTACAGGTCGCATGTGGCTTTTCTACGGCTTGGTTGTATAGGCCGCATGCGGCTTTTCTGCGACATGTTGAGGGGGTATGACATTTATGCGGCCTGTATGATTTTTTATGCTTCTACAAGACCCCCTTCAAAGTTTCCAAAATGACAAGTTTGGAATACTTTGAAAAAAAGCATGAACGAGCGCTATTGGCCTCATATACAAGACATGCCACATAGTCTCGTTGCCTCATAGTTGTTTCTGACAGGCTGTCCGATCATTAAATGAGAAGATTTAATTTGATCTTTGCGTGAATATCTTAGAATTTTGCACCGTCAATGGATAAAGTGGCTCAATTAACGAGGAGTCACTGTTAACCGTTGCCGCTGTGTGGATCGAGGCAGATCGCAGATCGGGATTCGAACAACTGTCGTCGTCATCCGTTGCCGCATAGTCCCCCATATATATAGGGGGGAGAGAGGTTTTTTTCTCCAAACTTTCTTTCCTCTTTCTTGTTGTTGCCATGGCTCCCAAGGTTGCTTCCTCCGTCGTTGCCGCCAATAAGAAGGCTCCTAAGGGCAAGGGGATGATCACGAGCAGGGGAAAGTGTCGTGCCACCGGAGCGGACCTTCCCCCATTCCCCACCGACATTCAGCCACTGATCCAAGGTAGGTTTTCTGGAGAAGACATTCGAATTTTGGAACACATAGACACATGTGCACAGTTGGACGCATGGATCCGTCTATGCGCCAACTATTTACTGCCGTATGGCTGACTCGGCCGCATGCGTGCCTGGGTCACATGGTTGACTCGGTCGTATGCGTGCCTAGGCCGCATGGCAGAGTCGGTCGTATGCTTGCCTAGGCCGTATGGCTGACTCGGCCGTATGTTTGGCGTGGCCACATGGCTGACTCAGCCACATATTTGGCGTGGCCGCATGAGCACATTGCTTTAGAACATTACTCCGTTCTAATGCCTTTGTGGTTTATGCAGTGACTTTTCCCACCACTTCTTTTTGGAAACTGGTCCTTGGGCACCGCCCGCTACCCTTGAACATGAATCTCGGGGACCTTGCTGCGGCCATCTAAAAACAAGTTGACAAAGATCTTCCGCTCTAGCGACAACAAAAGATCGTCGAGAAGACTCTCTCTTTCTTATTGAGTCAAATCAACTCAGGGGAGATCCCTGCTAAGGACGGGAAAAATTTCTTCAAGAAGTTGTACTTCTTGTTCGGTGACACACTGGAGCCTTCCCAGTCCGATATGGAAATGATCAGGGAGAACTGGTCTTTTACCTTCCGTGGGACGGAGATGATTATTCCTTCTTTCGAACGTCACCTACCTCTGTCAGACCTGAAGGTGATGATGGGCTCACGGCGGATGGACTGGAACTTATGTCACGACCCGCACCCGGTTTAGGGGCACGAGTGCGTGGGTACGTCCAGCCTACGCCGCAGCATCGGCGGTAGAACGCTGTCTAGGTCAAGTACTATCTATAAAATCTCACGCTAGTATCCAACTCCATAAGGAGACTCGGATAACACTATAAAAATATTAACAACATACTCAATCACAACTACAGCACGATAAGAATTTGAAGAAACAAAAGAATACAACACAAGTCTACTGGCAAAATAAACATACCTGAAATCAGTAACAACCAATCCCCAAGTGTCAGAAACAAGTCCACTAAGGTCACAGTCTGGAAAAATATTTTCCAGTCAGGAAGGAGCAAAGTACATCTCTAAATCGCAGTTCTATATAAATGACATAAACTATGTAGCAGTTCTAGATGGAAACATACCAGATGCATGTATAGGTACGAGAAATGTACAAGAAAAGAAATATACTGGGAATACTGTAAGTAAATGCAGGAAGAAAAACAATATGTCCATGAGCAAGAATCCTATGACTAAGTGTGTGAGTACTAGCTTTAAAATGTGATCGACTTGGGAACTTGATCAGGCTGGTTACATGTGATTAGCTATGGTTCATATAAAGTCAGGCTAACCGTTGGTTAGCTATGGTGCATGTAGAGATCAGGCTAATCACACGTAACAGCTATGGAGCATGTAAATGGTCAGGCCGCACCCGACGTGAGATGTGGGGTGAGCTATGGTACATATAAAGTTGGGTATGATCACATATCTACACTAAAATACTCCCCAAACCCCCGACTGGTATAGTAGATCCAATCATGGTACGCTATGGCACAGGATTCCCTAGGGAGGTAGCAAATCTCCCCGGGTCTCAGTGTCTGTACATGCACAAGATATCAAGGAAACAAGTCTTGTACAAGCTACACCATGAATAAGGAATAACATCTCATGATGAGATCCGTGTATACCAATCCGTGTAACCAATGTGTCAAGAACATGGATATTTACACTAGATACAGTGAACATAGGAGATATCATAAATTAGAAACTAATCAGAGAATGTACTCGCCTTGGGTCCTTAGCTGGTAAAACCAATGTCCTGTCCCAGAGTATCGTCTGGAGGAACCAACAGTCCTAAAAATATATCAAATACAACATTTGCATCAGGCGCTACACTAACACATCACAAATACATGAACTCAGGGGCTCTGCCAGGTATGGCACTAGTCAACTAGGGGCATCTAGTAGGGATACGTATATAAATACACATATTATTAATTATCATTAATACTTACAATATATATACATATACTAAACATTATATATTTTTATACCAAAATACCTACATATATGTATTAAAGGAATACACATGTACATATTATACATACATATATATTTACCAAAATACGTATTAAATTAATATGTATATTACCAATATATTTTATACCAAAATACATACCTATATATATGTTTATACATATACTAAAAATACACATTTATTAAACATATACCCTTACAAAACATATATATAGATATTTATATGTTTATACCAAAAATAAGAATTTATACTATATACAAATTTAGAATTTACGTAAAAGCCAATATATTTTATTTATAGTAAAATTGGTCACCAGCCCAATTAAACAAATTGATCTTATTTATTAATGTAACTATTTCTTAATTAATGATATAAACCAGAAATTATTATTTTTACATAATCAAAATCCTTATATTTATTACATAAATAAATTCTTACACTATAAACAATAAAACAAATTATTTTCTATTTACTTAACTAGTTACATGAATATACTAAACTATTTATATTTAATTACTAAACAAATTATAAATTAACTAATTTATTAAGAATTTCTAATCTGATTATTAGTAATTAACTAAACTAATATAATTTAACTAAATGATTAACTAATAAAATTAATTCACTGATTAAATACTTACTCTAAACTAATCTAATACATTACTAAACTAATTTAATTATTCTAATTGATTAATTACTTAACCACTAGTTTAATTAACTAACACTAAGCTAATTAAAATACTAATTATAACTAATCTAATACATTACTAATACACAGACAGAACAAAAGGGGAATGAGGGAAAGGGAGAGAGGGGCTCACGGAGGGATTCCGGCGCCGACGCCGGGGAAGTCCGGCTCGAGACGGCGGCGGCTTCGTTCCAGCGGCGGTGCTCGACGCGGGTGAGACGGCGGCAGGATCGTTCGGCTCGAGGCGGCGCTCTGTCCGAGGGTGGGCGTTCTGTCCGAGGAGGCGGGCGCTTCGAGGCGGCGGCGTCGACCACAGACGCTCGACGCCGAGGGGTCCAGTCGCCGGCGGCAATCAACTCGGCGGCGGGTATTCTCGGTCCCAGGCGGCGGCTTGGATCTAAGCCAGATCGGCGGCGACGACGTCGGCTCCGAGCGGCGATCGACTCGAGAGGCTCCAGGTGGTGGTGGCAGGCGGCCAGATCGAGGAGGCGACGGTTCTGTCAGATTTAGGGTTAGGGTTTTGGGTTCTGCGTGTGTCCGGGGGTCTGGGTACGTGTCCGGGATGGACACGAGGGTTTGTTGTACTGTGGACGTGCCCGGGTCTGCCGGACACGGGGATGAGGTTGTACAGTGGAGGATGTGGATGTGTCCGGGTGTGTCGGACACGAAAATCTGTTTGTAACGTTGTAACCGGACACAGGAATGAATGGATATGATGGGACACCCAGGGTCGGACCCGAGGCCATCATGGCTGACACGGTGATGCTGGACACACGGACACGAGCACACAAAAATGGTGGTGGCTGTGGCTTTGTGGGGATTTGTGAAGGCTAGCTAGGGTTTCCAGGGAGATGTGATGAGGGACTTAAATAGGGAGAGATGGTGTGGGATAAAGGGTGCGGGTTGGCCCAACCATGAATGGCCCAGATCATAATTAAACGGGTTTTTCATGTGGGAAAAATGAGGGTGTGCTGGCTAGTTAATAGGTAATGGAAATTTGTAAAATTTAAAAAGAAGAGATTATAATTTCAGAAAATATTTTAGGAAAGCTACGTAATTTATTTATTTACTATTCCATTAATTATAAAAATTATTTTGAAGAAACAACTAGTCCTTTAATTAATTTTATCCAATAAAGAATTTATGATTTCAAGCCAATAAACATTTGAAACTAGAGGAATATATATATTATTATTTATTTATTTATTTTGTAATACATCGTCATTTAGGAAAAATGATTTTTATAAAAGATTTTTTTTTTTAAATTACCTTCTACAATCAAACATCGTTCAAAATCAAATAAAAATTTTCAAGGAAAATATTTTATAAAACTCGATATTTTAAAATAAATAAAAATCTAATTATTTTGGAAATTGGAAATCGGAGGTTACAAGTCTATCCACCTTAGAAGAATTTCGTCCTCGAAATTTTAGGGATGACTAGGATAGAAAAAATTTGTTGTTCATAATGATGAATATATCATTGAAGAAAATATTTCTATAAGGAGAATATTTACCAAACAGAAGAAACATGAAGAAAAAGAAAATATGGTTTAAGACAGGAATAACTTGAAGGAATCATGGCTCGGCCTTGAATCCTCTAGAAGGCTTAGGTTTTGGGAAGTAGACATGATCACAAAAACAGATAATTTGAATAATGCACGTTACCTTTTCAAAGTAACTAAACCAAGGAAGACCCAGTATAATGAATGATATAGACATGAAAGTTATAGCCAATTAGAAAGATACGGTCGACAATTTGATTTAAGAAACTTAAATACATCCTTCAGAATGTAATCAAGAGACATCTAATCGCCTTTCTTAATTTCTAGGAGAAAAATAAAAAAAGAGAGTCTTTACTACCATCTGAAAATAATCCTTCCTTTTTATCCTCGTTCATTTTACTTTTCTCAATCTTGTGATTCATCATTAACTAATATCTATAAAAGTTTCAAATTCCACAAACTTTATTAGATTAGATCTTAGAATTTCTGAATCAAAATTTATTACATGTCCAAAATCCTTATCATCAAATTCGAGTTTGTTTATCTTAACATCAACTATACCTCGATTATTTTCTTCGATTTCAAATGTTACTGTCATGGTCAAGATTTTAATTTAAATCACAACCTCAATATACCATGATCTTACCTTACGACCTTCAATTATATGATCCCATAATCCATTATATTATAATATTCTTTACCATGAGTTTCATTTCATTCCATATTTCTCTATCCGTATGTATAATATTTCCAAATTTTGAACTAATATTTTTTTTTTTCATCCTCTGAATTTATTATCCCAATGTAAAATTTTTACTACTCAAATCCTCAATATTTTAATTGAATTCCAGTCGTATCATAATCTCCTCAATTTTGAGTAAATAACTAAATACAAAATTTACTATCCAATCCTTTTAATTGAAATCCAATCGATGCATATTTATAAAACTTAAAAAATCTGTATCCCAAAATTTAACTTTAAACACTCATCAATCATCTAACTCAAATTCAATTGATGCTTATTCCAATCTAACTCCTCATCCCAAGAATTTAATTTGACACTATTCCATTTACGATTTTATTTCCTGCTTTTCTTTTTCCTCAAATACTCAACGATGCGATGCTTCCAGTATCTTCAATGCAACATTCATACTATATAAAATTTCTATCTTGCAATCAAATAGATAGAATGATAATCTCTCAAATTTCTCAAATTTTTAATAATCAATTCAATCATATCAAGACCTCCTTAAAATTAATAAATCCTCAAATTTTTGGCTCTGTGAATTTTTTAACTCTCCTTTCAAGTCAATATCTATCCTCGAGTTTCAATCATCCTCAATCTTCGTAAAATAAATGATCCGCCAATTCTGTTATTAATGCCTTAACTCTTTATTTAAATTAATGCTTATCAACAAATTTAATTCTTGTCCCTTTTTGTCAGTCATAACCTCGTCATAGATCTTTGCTATGGTCAAAACCCAATGATCATGGTTTAAGAAAACTCTACCTACAGCCATGCAATTTAAAAAAATATAGGTCATGTGTCTTTTGTCATGGTATTTCAGTCTCTGTTAGGAGGTACTACTAGTTATATTCTAACAAAAAATCATGCATGTGAACCACAGTACTAGGAAAATCAATCAATCAATCGAAAGGCGAAAGAAAAGGAACATTAGGAAGGAAGAAGGATCATGTTAACATATTACTTGTAGTGTCTACTATCTCTAACAAACACTTAACTCTAGCACACTAACAAATTCCTATTCATGTACACTGGTACCCATATCAACTAATCATATATTAATATTTATATCTCTCATCTACCAAAAATTAATCCTCAAAATAATCGTCAAGGTTTAACTTCCCGATCAACTTAAAATAAAATGCATATACCTCCTCAAAATTAGATACTTCCTATTGAAATAAAATTTAATCACTTCTAAAATCTTTGTAGCCTTAACTATGTTTAGTGAATCAAATTTAAATCCTCAATATTTTAACAACAAAAATCTCAACTCCTTAAAAATTCTGAAAATTAAAATTCATTTCCACCTTTTAATTTATAACTCCTCAATGTACATATTAGTGCTCACGGTCTCTGATACTCAAGGTGCACTCAATACCTAGATTGTCTAGAACTGTGTACTAAATTTGTACTGCCCGAACCACTTGCACTATTACCTCCAATGATCAAAGTTATCATCAACTGTGTTTTCTTTCATGATTTCAATTTATGTCAATTGGTATATCATCTAATTATCAACACACCGAGTGCTTACTGTTATTAACGTCATCCTTGACTAATCCTCGATATAGAATCATTAGCACTCTTGGTATTACATCACTAGCTGCATTAATGGATTATCTCATCAAGCTCATTAGACTAATGATCACCTGTATCCTCTATAACACTCATGTTTCTTTACTCTCATGGGTATGTGTATGATTCCTCATCTCGATGGTTGTATATGTATTTCCTTCAATCCTTTAAAGCCTATTAACTAATCCGTGATACGCTTCACAACTTCCATTACTAATCCTGATATTTCTCTACTTATGACATCTCATTAAACCCTTTATACATATACATTTCTTTACCTTTAACATTTCCGATATCAATCATCAAATTGGACATCATGCTCCATAAATCCTTAACACAATTCCCGGATACTTAATCGTTTACATAGATCACTCAATTACATCATCATGATTATCCAGGACGGGTAATTGGCTCTGATACTAACTCTGAGAACTATCACTGATACCCTATACTCTTCTTAACTCTCAGTCTCTAATGACACTACTCCTAGAATCATTGGTACAAGGTACTATGCTAAGGGCTAACTCTAGATTAAAGCCTACTGCTCACATGTCCAACTAAGAAACACTTACAACTCACTAGCAACACAGTCAATACCAATACAAGACAAAACCAAAAATTGCTAGTCACTAATTATCATACTTAACAAGGAAACCTCAAGGAATAGAAGCTCAAAAGGAATTGGATTGAGGACAGAAGGTATCTTTACTGCTAGTAAAGAAAGAAGCGATGGAACAAAGTCCTGGAATAACAGAAATAGATAAGTCTTGAGATAATATTTTAAGAACCAATTTAAGATACAACCTGATAATCATACACGTCTGTCAGAAATCATGACACTCAGAATCCTCGCCACGCCAGTAAGCATAGACGCGATAAACGACAGGTTCCATAACTAAGGTATGCAACTCTATAATCATGTCATCTAGAATCTTCGCCATGCCAACCGGTATGGCTGCGAGAGACTCTAAGTTTCATAACTACAGTATGTACATCCAAGTCAGGTTCCTACGTTCTCGTCACGACAGCTAATATGGCTGCGATAAACTCTAGGTCCCATAACCAAAGTAGACGTTTTTTTTTTTTTTTTTTACCTTTCTCACTGTCCTCATCAATATATGTCATCAGATGATACCGTAAATTTTAGTCCATAAAATTTATCTCAGTTTGAAATCAACTCAACAACGATACCAGGAATTAAAGTTAACAACTGGTCAACAAGAATCAAACTCAATAATGATACCAAGATTTTAATTTAATAACTGCTCAACAAGAATCAAGTTCAGTAACAACAAGCGAGAGCGGACGGAAACAAGGAAAAGATTTAAATTGGAAATTATAATAAGATTCTCAAGGGGTCGTCCCAGGAATCTCTCAAGAATTTGTGATTGAGTATCCTCTCTCATCCTAGTATCCTATGTCCTATATTCTATAGCAGGTACGCAGTAGTACAACTATGACGTCGCACTACCACGACATCGCACAACTTGCGAAGTCTGACCTGCATGGGCCACCACTAAAAACGTGTCACGACCCGCACCCGGTTTAGGGGCAAGAGTGCGTGGATACGTCCAGCCTACGCCGCAGCATCGGCGGTAGAACGCTGTCTAGGTCAAGTACTATCTATAAAATCTCACGCTAGTATCCAACTCCATAAGGAGACTCGGATAACACTATAAAAATATTAACAACATACTCAATCACAACTACAGCACGATAAGAATTTGAAGAAACAAAAGAATACAACACAAGTCTACTGGCAAAATAAACATACCTGAAATCAGTAACAACCAATCCCCAAGTGTCAGAAACAAGTCCACTAAGGTCACAGTCTGGAAAAATATTTTCCAGTCAGGAAGGAGCAAAGTACATCTCTAAATAGCAGTTCTATATAAATGACATAAACTATGTAGCAGTTCTAGATGGAAACATACCAGATGCATGTATAGGTACGAGAAATGTACAAAAAAAGAAATATACTGGGAATACTGTAAGTAAATGCAGGAAGAAAAACAATATGTCCATGAGCAAGAATCCTATGACTAAGTGTGTGAGTACTAGCTTTAACATGTGATCGGCTTGGGAACTTGATCAGGCTGGTTACATGTGATTAGCTATGGTTCATATAAAGTCAGGCTAACCGTTGGTTAGCTATGGTGCATGTAGAGATCAGGCTAATCACACGTAACAGCTATGGAGCATGTAAATGGTCAGGCCGCACCCGACGTGAGATGTGGGGTGAGCTATGGTACATATAAAGTTGGGTATGATCACATATCTACACTAAAATACTCCCCAAACCCCCGACTGGTATAGTAGATCCAATCATGGTACGCTATGGCACGGGATTCCCTAGGGAGGTAGCAAATCTCCCCGGGTCTCAGTGTCTGTACATGCACAAGATATCAAGGAAACAAGTCTTGTACAAGCTACACCATGAATAAGGAATAACATCTCATGATGAGATCCGTGTATACCAATCCGTGTAACCAATGTGTCAAGAACATGGATATTTACACTAGATACAGTGAACATAGGAGATATCATAAATTAGAAACTAATCAGAGAATGTACTCGCCTTGGGTCCTTAGCTGGTAAAACCAATGTCCTGTCCCAGAGTATCGTCTGGAGGAACCAACAGTCCTAAAAATATATCAAATACAACATTTGCATCAGGCGCTACACTAACACATCACAAATACATGAACTCAGGGGCTCTGCCAGGTATGGCACTAGTCAACTAGGGGCATCTAGTAGGGATACGTATATAAATACACATATTATTAATTATCATTAATACTTACAATATATATACATATACTAAACATTATATATTTTTATACCAAAATACCTACATATATGTATTAAAGGAATACACATGTACATATTATACATACATATATATTTACCAAAATACGTATTAAATTAATATGTATATTACCAATATATTTTATACCAAAATACATACCTATATATATGTTTATACATATACTAAAAATACACATTTATTAAACATATACCCTTACAAAACATATATATAGATATATATATATGTTTATACCAAAAATAAGAATTTATACTATATACAAATTTAGAATTTACGTAAAAGCCAATATATTTTATTTATAGTAAAATTGGTCACCAGCCCAATTAAACAAATTGATCTTATTTATTAATGTAACTATTTCTTAATTAATGATATAAACCAGAAATTATTATTTTTACATAATCAAAATCCTTATATTTATTACATAAATAAATTCTTACACTATAAACAATAAAACAAATTATTTTCTATTTACTTAACTAGTTACATGAATATACTAAACTATTTATATTTAATTACTAAACAAATTATAAATTAACTAATTTATTAAGAATTTCTAATCTGATTATTAGTAATTAACTAAACTAATATAATTTAACTAAATGATTAACTAATAAAATTAATTCACTGATTAAATACTTACTCTAAACTAATCTAATACATTACTAAACTAATTTAATTATTCTAATTGATTAATTACTTAACCACTAGTTTAATTAACTAACACTAAGCTAATTAAAATACTAATTATAACTAATCTAATACATTACTAATACACAGACAGAACAAAAGGGGAATGAGGGAAAGGGAGAGAGGGGCTCACGGAGGGATTCCGGCGCCGACGTCGGGGAAGTCCGGCTCGAGACGGCGGCGGCTTCGTTCCAGCGGCGGTGCTCGACGCGGGTGAGACGGCGGCAGGATCGTTCGGCTCGAGGCGGCGCTCTGTCCGAGGGCGGGCGTTCTGTCCGAGGAGGCGGGCCCTTCGAGGCGGCGGCGTCGACCACAGACGCTCGACGCCGAGGGGTCCAGTCGCCGGCAAGAATCAACTCGGCGGCGGGTATTCTCGGTCCCAGGCGGCGGCTTGGATCTAAGCCAGATCGGCGGCGACGACGTCGGCTCCGAGCGGCGATCGACTCGAGAGGCTCCAGGTGGTGGTGGCAGGCGGCCAGATCGAGGAGGCGGCGGTTCTGTCAGATTTAGGGTTAGGGTTTTGGGTTCTGCGTGTGTCCGGGGGTCTGGGTACGTGTCCGGGATGGACACGAGGGTTTGTTGTACTGTGGACGTGCCCGGGTCTGCCGGACACGGGGATGAGGTTGTACAGTGGAGGATGTGGATGTGTCCGGGTGTGTCGGACACAAAAATCTGTTTGTAACGTTATAACCGGACATAGGAATAAATGGATATGATGGGACACCCGGGGTCGGACCCGAGGCCATCACGGCTGACACGGTGATGCTGGACACACGGACACGAGCACACAAAAATGGTGGTGGCTGTGGCTTTGTGGGAATTTGTGAAGGCTAGCTAGGGTTTCCAGGGAGATGTGATGAGGGACTTAAATAGGGAGAGATGGTGTGGGATAAAGGGTGCGGGTTGGCCCAACCATGAATGGCCCAGATCATAATTAAACGGGTTTTTCATGTGGGAAAAATGAGGGTGTGCTGGCTAGTTAATAGGAAATGGAAATTTGTAAAATTTAAAAAGAAGAGATTATAATTTCAGAAAATATTTTAGGAAAGCTACGTAATTTATTTATTTACTATTCCATTAATTATAAAAATTATTTTGAAGAAACAACTAGTCCTTTAATTAATTTTATCCAATAAAGAATTTATGATTTCAAGCCAATAAACATTTGAAACTAGAGGAATATATATATTATTATTTATTTATTTATTTTGTAATACATCGTCATTTAGGAAAAATAATTTTTATAAAAGTTTTTTTTTTAAATTACCTTCTACAATCAAACATCGTTCAAAATCAAATAAAAATTTTCAAGGAAAATATTTTATAAAACTCGATATTTTAAAATAAATAAAAATCTAATTATTTTGGAAATTAGAAATCGGAGGTTACAACTTAACCCCTGAGCCTCAGGGTCCTCCTTGGGAATGTCTGATGCGGGACCGGAAAGAACAAGGGGGAGTTTTATAGCGCGAAGGAGTCAGCTTCATACTCCTTGCTAGGAATGAAGCCTGGTCTCGTCGGCAGTGATCTGGGGCCGAACCTCAGTGTATATGCTGTAGCGCCCCGTTCTTCCGGTGCGGAGAGCGCGGCTAAGAAACATAAGACGGTATCGTTCGATCGGGATAGATTGAATTAAGAACTCGTCCTCGTTATGGATTTGTTTTTCGGAATCGATTCCCATATTCAGTGGACCGTGCCCCCGGGATCGACATAGCGGCAGAGTCAGGAGGGACCTCTCCGCTGCTATCTTTTATTGCCTCGGTTTTCGATGTCGCTTGTTGCTTTCGTGCTTTGAGTTGGTTTTGGGATTTGCTTGTTTTCTTTGAACGGTTTTGATGGTTTTCATTGTTTTCGTTCATTGAACTGCACTTCAATTCTGAGATTTGGAAAGAGAGAAAGGAGTATTGATCGAGCTGTTCGTGTACAGGTGAACGAGCAGTAGGCGGCTTGCGAGCGGAGTCATGAAGTGCCTCTTTCCTTCTTCCTTCCAAAATCTAAGTGAGTGGCTACCAACCCGATTAGCTAGCCTGCTTCCAAGCTTCACACCCTAAAAGCTTGAACTCTTCTTTGCCCCGATCAAACGATACCAAGTAATAACTAAAAGAAACCAAGATAAAAGAGAATAGACTTGGTACCTTATGCTTGTCAATAAACTTCATGAACGAATACTTGATTGCATGCTTGTTCGTTTGGAAATATTCAATAAACTGTGCTAAGTATGGATCATGTCTTGTTTATGCATAATTGTTCAGGGAGGCTATGCAAAATAAACCATGCAACACTGCTTGTCGTGTACTCGTGTTCTCGTACTCGTGTTCTTGTACTCGTGTTGCCTCAACTGCATGAATTGTTAACTTAATAATCGTGTTCGATCACGGACAACTTGTGCACAAGGTATTGGTTCTGCGGACGGTCGCTGGGGCACTGGCACCGATCCGATCCGGGCGGAACTCGTGTGTAGTCGTCGTGTTCGGGACCGGATAGCTTGCAGCACAATCGTGTACTCTCGTAGCATGCTATCCTTGTCCCCGGCAACGTCCATTATGGCTATCAAGCCAGTGATCCTCGTGTATATTTAAACCTGTTGCAAACTAACTTGTGTCTTCGTGACAGGGAAGGCAAGGTAAGTATTGTGCAGGTAGTTCAGACGGGCAAGTAAAATCCACCGAACGGTGGCTAGTTCATTTCAGTAAATTCTATATGCTGCTTACTTGTAAATGAACTAAGGCAAGATAGAAACCCACAACTATGCATGCTTCATTAAAACAACGTGTTGATTGGTAAAGTCAGGTTAGCTCGCCTTCACCAGTATGTTTCGACATGCTGACCCTCGTTGAAACAGGTTCTCCGCACCAAGGCGAACCGAGCGAGGAGCGAAGTCGTCTTCCCGATCCAGTCCAGCTGTTGGCGCATCCTGACCATACCGCATTTTGAAGTACTTGAACCAGGAGCTTGCACTCTTCATACACAATGCAGCTTCGTGGCAAAGCCGTCCTCCAGCCCGGAGGTCTTTATCGTTTTGAAGCTTATAAAGGGATGTAATGTACAGGACTGCTATCTCATTTTGAGTCAACACTTTTGTAAGCCCGTGCGGCAAATTAGCTGACTCGTTCAGGAGTTTGTAATAGATGTTCGTTATCAATAAAGAGAACTTTTCCATGTTTCAAATCTGTGTTTCAATTTATCTGCGTACTCTGAATATATGCTTGTTATGCAAATCATTAAAGCCTTGTGCGGGCGCAACCCCAGGCCCGCACGGCGGTCACGATTCGGGGGACGCCTCAACGATTCTACGGAATCGGGTCGTGACATAGTGGTATCAGAGCACAGATTCAAGTTCCTTAGACTCGTACTGGAAAAGTTCCTTTAACGATCAAATTCCTGTGCGAACTCTTGAACTCGCTAGGCCAAAATAAGATACATTCATGCAATAAGTCCATAATACATTATGATCCTAATGTAATTTACCTTCTTTTGAAGGAATGGCTCCAGCGCAATCTGCAGCGCAACCACCGAACGAAACGCAAAGCCAAGAAAGTAGTTCGGGCACTTCGGGAAGTCCAAGGAGACAGCGAGCCGTGCCAAGCATCGATCCCATCCAGCGAATGTTGCGGATGTTGGAGGAAAACCAACAAAGGGACGAGGCTCGCTACGAACGGGCCGAGAAGTGGGAGGAGGAGAGTCAGCTCAAGTTTCAAGACAATGTAGAAGCTCGATTCTCAGTTCAACAGAAGCAGGTGGATGCCCTGCAACAGATCGTTCAGACTTTGGCTTCCAACCATTCCGCTGCAACAGCAACGACTCCAGACCGAGGGACGTGACTGCCTTCGACTTTGGCTTCCAACCATGCCCGTGCTTGAAGTTGAGACGCCGCAAATTCCAAGACCGAGGGACGTGACTGCCTTCGACTTTGGATACTTCAAGAAAGTCTGCAATACCCCATTCAACGGGACTGAGGACCCAGTCGTAGCTCTAGATTGGTTGGCCGAACTTGAAGATCACTTCGCTTTGCTAGAGGTCCCCGAAGAGAAGCGCGTCGCCTGCGCGCAACTACAGCTCCGACTCAATACGCACGATTGGTGGAACATGCATCGACGATCTCTCCAATTTGATCACGGAGAGGAGGCGATCTCGTGGACGACCTTTCGTGCCGCGTTTGAAGAGGAGTTTATACCCCCTCCAGTACAACGTCGAATGGAAAACGAGTTCGTGCAGCTGAGGCAGGGCAGTATGACAGTTAAGCAATACTCCGCCGAATTCAACCGACTCTCCAAATTCGCTAGGGCCTATTTACCTGATGCAGCGAGTCGAGCAAGAAGGTTTGAAGGTGGACTACGCCCTGCCATCAATGCGCACGTAGTCGTTCCTCAGTATCACACAATACGTGAAGTCATGAATTACGCCCTATCGCTCGAACCACACTATCCTCACGTTCCTGCCGGCGCTGTGCATACCTACAGTCACAAACACCAAAGTAACGATAGAGGAAACAACGCTGCAAAGCGACGAAATAACGGTGATCAGCAAATAAGGGATTGGGGCAATACGTGTCGGTTCTGTAAAAAGACTGGACACGATAAGAAAGATTGCCGCTTGAGACTTGGATTATGCCTAGCTTGTGGACGATCAGGCCATGCCATTAGTTCCTGCCCGAACCTTCCTGATCGTCGCCCCCAACGAAATAATCCCTAACGGTAAGTTCTATCCTAAGTTTCGGGACGAAACTTCCAACTAGTTGGGTAGGATGTAGCGCCCCGTTCTTCTGGTGCGGAGAGCGCGGCTAAGAAACACAAGACGGTATCGTTCGATCGGGATAGATTGAATTAAGAACTCGTCCTCGTTATGGATTTGTTTCTTCGAAATCGATTCCCATATTCAGTGGATCGTGCCCCCGGGATCGACTTAGCGGTAGAGTCAGGAGGGACCTCTCCGTTGCTATCTTTTATTGCCTCGGTTTTCGATGTCGCTTGTTGCTTTCGTGCTTTGAATTGGTTTTGGGATTTGCTTGTTTTCTTTGAACGGTTTTGATGGTTTTCATTGTTTTGGTTCATTGAACTGCACTTCAATTCCGAGATTTGGAAAGAGATGAAGGAGTATTGATCGAGCTGTTCGTGTACAGGTGAACGAGCAGTAGGTGGCTTGCGAGCGGAGTCGTGAAGCGCCTCTTGTCATGCCCCGGTCCCGCAGGGCCGTTCGTCCTCGCTTGGGTCCCTACGGAACCGACCGTCCTCGCACGGGTGTGATGCCGTGCAAGCCTAAAATGCACTTGCACAAGGCCAAAGCTTTGAACAAGGGCAAGTAAGCTATTCGATACTGAAGCAGCGGCACATATTGCAGAAAAGTAAAGAACACAATGGCACATGATAAACAAGCTCTTTTATTGATAATCGAAAATGTTACAAGCGGCACAAGGCCGAGGTTACAATCGCTCAAGCACTCTTCTCTCGATTACAATAACACCGTTCCATACATTATGTCCCTCTATACGAAAGCAACTCAAAGCAGGCACAAACTCGATGCGGCTCGAGGCATCGACTCCAGATTTCCGGTTCCTTGGGATGAGGCACGGCTATCGCTTCCTCGGACGAACGAGCACCTGAGAACAAGCAAACTGTTGGTGGGTCAGCACTTTTATAAGTACTGGTAAGTATAAACAACTAAACAGAAGCTACACCCCCTGAGACCCACACTAAGTAGACTTGTGGCAAAACATTGCATTTCTAGTGATCTTGCTAGTTTTACCTAAGTTCGTTTCATGCAGTTCTAGCAGAGTCATATTACATCTTTTGAAACATAACTTTGAAACAGTTTTGCATATTCAAACTATAAGCATACGAATCAGGACAGTGCTTTATCGTACAGTGCGCAGCATGTATTGTGCACAAAAACTAACTCTTTGGGGCAAAGCTTATCTAGCAGACTGATCATATCGAATCAAGGCAAACATATTAAGTAGACTATCATTTCTTTCATTAGCACACAAGCGGAAACATCTATATGATTTTGGTCCCAGAGAAACTCAGGATTGGCAGCGGTAATCCAGCTATCCAATGACTCACATTCTGATCCTATTAGCAGCTGTGACCCAGGTTCAGCTCTGCACTAATAGTTTCATTGTCTGACCGATGCAATGCATGAAGCACTAACAGATAATCTCTACGATGCAGACAAAATGAACAAGCAGGCTTATCTATAAACTCATGTTTTCTTACCCCATAGCCGAACGGTTATCCTGCAGCAGACACACAAGTTAGCCACACTATGCATAACATAACTTATGAATCAAACTCTTGGTGTCATCAATCGATAGGTATGCAAGAAGGTAAACCTAGCATGCGCCCTATCTATATGACGGTCCATGGGTCGCCCCATGATTAGCAGCAGTCGCCCAAGGTTCAGCTCTTCACTAGCACGCATGGGTGTCGACAGCTGTCACACGAGGTCCAGCTCTACCAACACACCCGAGTGCAAGCAGCTGTGACATCATGGGTTCTGCACAACACTAATAGACATATCGCCCCACTAGACCCTTGCGAGCCGTACACCTCAGGGCAATCCAAAAATCTCTTCCGGACCGAGCGGTTCCCAGTGCCCCAGGAACCGTTCGAGAGACAAGACCTTGTGCACAAGTTGTCCGAGACCAATGCAATGACATAAACACAGAGTGCAAGCAAAACAATGATCAAGCAAAACATATGCGGTCTTAGCGAAACACATCTTATCAAACGAAGCATATCTTTCTCAGACGAAGCACACACATTTCACATATCTAATAGCACACCCCACTAGACTCTTGCGAGCCGTATCCTCAGGGCGTACTATTAGTCACTGCACTCACATATTCACTTAGCAATCTGATATAGCAAACAGACAAACAAAACATATAAAGGCAAGCACGATTGATTTCATTTCTAACATAAGCAATAACTATCTCTTCTTAGCATATTCAAAGGGACATATTCGAATGATTCATTTACTTATCTTGTTAGCATAGCAAAGGTTTGTTCAATAGCTGTGTCGGTATTTCTAAGCATTTCAATAATTCTATCTTTTCTCTTAGCATAGCAATGGTTCTATTTCATTTCTGACAAGCATACACATTCTCTTAGTTAGGCAGCAGATTCGTTTCGATGACAAGCTATGTGCGTTCTCTTATTAGCACGCTGAGTCGGTTCTATCATTCTCTTATGAAAACATTTTTTCTTAAGCAAACAAGCATTCAAAAACTCAGATTCATTATTAAGTCGTGCAAGAATCAGAGAATGCAGTTCTGCCCACTCACTTTGATCAATCGGTCAGGAACTCTCCGAGAAGACTTCCGTTCGAGCAAGCAAGACGATCTCACTTTGTACGTAGCATTGATGCGGAGCAGGGCGCTACACCTCTTTCCTTCTTCCTTCCAAAATCTAAGTGAGTGGCTACCAACCCGATTAGCTAGCCTGCTTCCAAGCTTCACACCCTAAAAGCTTGAACTCTTCTTTGCCCCGATCAAACGATACCAAGTAATAACTAAAAGAAACCAAGATAAAAGAGAATAGACTTGGTACCTTATGCTTGTCAATAAACTTCATGAACGGATACTTGATTGCATGCTTGTTCGTTTGGAAATGTTCAATAAACTGTGCTAAGTATGGATCATGTCTTGTTTATGCATAATTGTTCAGGGAGGCTATGCAAAATAAACCATGCAACACTGCTTGTCGTGTACTCGTGTTATCGTACTCGTGTTCTTGTACTCGTGTTGCCTCAACTGCATGAATTGTTAACTTAATAATCGTGTTCGATCACGGACAACTTGTGCACAAGGTATTGGTTCTGCGGACGGTCGCTGGGGCACTGGCACCGATCCGATCCTGGCGGAACTCGTGTGTAGTCGTCGTGTTCGGGACCGGATAGCTTGTAGCGCAATCGTGTACTCTCGTAGCATGCTATCCTTGTCCCCGGCTACGTCCATTATGGCTATCAAGCCAGTGATCCTCGTGTATATTTAAACCTGTTGTAAACTAACTTGTGTCTTCGTGACAGGGAAGGCAAGGTAAGTATTGTGCAGGTAGTTCAGACGGACAGGTAAAATCCACCGAACGGTGGCTAGTTTATTTCAGTAAATTCTATATGCTGCTTACTTGTAAATGAACTAAGGCAAGATAGAAACCCACAAATATGCATGCTTCATTAAAACAACGTGTTGATTGGTAAAATCAGGTTAGCTCGCCTTCACCAGTATGTTTCGATATGCTGACCCTCGTTGAAACAGGTTCTCCGCACCAAGGCGAACCGAGCGAGGAGCGAAGTCGTCTTCCCGATCCAGTCCAGCTGTTGGCGCATCCTGACCACGCCGTATTTTGAAGTACTTGAACCAGGAGCTTGCACTCTTCATACACAATGCAGCTTCGTGGCAAAGCCGTCCTCCAGCCCGGAGGTCTTTATCGTTTTGAAGCTTATAAAGGGATGTAATGTACAGGACTGCTATCTCATTTTGAGTCAATACTTTTGTAAGCCCGTGCGGCAAATTAGCTGACTCGTTCAGGAGTTTGTAATAGATGTTCGTTATCAATAAAGAGAACTTTTCCATGTTTCAAATCTGTGTTTCAATTTATCTGCGTACTCTGAATATGTGCTTGTTATGCAAATCATTAAAGCCTTGTGCGGGCGCAACCCCAGGCCCGCACGGCGGTCACGATTCGGGGGACGCCTCAACGATTCTACGGAATCGGGTCGTGACATATGCGGCGGACACCTTCCTCCACCAAGTTGCTAAGAAGGTAACCTACCCACCAGACAGTTGCTGGCTCTCAGCTGGGCGCATTACAACGCCTCCTGGTGCCGCCTGACCCAGTGGATCTTGAAGACATACGAGCGGAAACTGAGAGCCGCCGATTTGTTCTTTGCCTTGAGGGGTACTTGTTATGGCTTGGAGGTGGACCGCCCTTTGTTCATCGCCCTGATGGAGTTATACAACCTTCGTACGGGGACCTTCTTTACTCCTGAAGGCGAGATGGGACTGGCTTTACATGAGATGCACATCGTCTCAAAACTCCCTTGGGGCGATGAACCCTACGAAGTGTGTACCCCAAGCAATGAAAAGCTCGGAGAATTGGAAGCAGAGGACCCGAAGATCTTGGCGGTATACCAAGAGTTGCTGTGCTATCAAGGCATATGCCAGAAGTCTTCTAAGAAGAAGAACTCTACTGAGGGATCATCTCCTCACATTATGACTTGGACTCGCCACCTCTTTCCGGAGCCGAAGGAGTCTAATAGAGTTCATGTTCGGGTGCAACGGTCCAGACAGGAAGTGGCTGACTCTATCCATGCGATCAAGGACTTGGCCGTCGAGGGTAAGGAAGTTGAGGGATCCTTAGGGGAAGAGGACGAACCCCTTGAAGAGATTAGTGGCCTTGAGGAGGAGCTCAACTATTTTTATATGGATATGCACCAATTGTCCCCTTTGTGCCATTTTCAACTGCGTAGTCCCGGGCGATTCCGGGATGATAGAAACGATCAACTGCACCTTGATCCTACCCACCGAGAGGTTGGCGTTCGGCCACAAGCTGGCCATTCTATCGGCCATGGTGTGTTGCATCCATTGTGGTCTCTGTAACTTTGCTGAGAAGGTGAAGGACCATCCTGGTAAGGATTATTTCAACAGGGTCGAGCTTCCTTACCACTACTTGATGTGTTGGCTTCTCCTGTATCACGGGTCTTTGATAAGCCTGGGGACTGACGAGGACATGGTGGTCTCTGATGCCCTGATCTGCAGGTATTGGATGATGAAGTGGCGGTGCGATACTGTCCCTATTGGCAGGAAGGAGCTCTCCTTCATGACTGGTTGTACCTTTTCACGTCCGAGCCAAAGTTCACCGCCGATGAAAGGAACATCCTTCATTATGATGACGAAGTGGCATCTCGAGGGTTGTCTGAGAGGCTCTTTTGCTGACTCCCAGCCATCTGTCCCTCTCACCTGGTGTATCCAAATAAGGCTACCGTCTTCGTGGAACCTTATCTACTCAGTCGGTTTGCTCGTCAGTTTGGCTATACTCAGCTTTTATTGGGTCATCCGAGTGCTTCTCTCAGGTATAGTGGCAGTTTGCCCGACGGAGACCGAGCATGGAGTTACTATATTGCTGCCGGCACCAGGGTCAGGTTCCAATTGCCAATAATCGAAGTCGTGCCCCGAGTACTGTACACCGCGGCAAGGTATTTTTGTACGACGAACGATCTTCCTAATAACTTTGATCCGGAGAGAAGTTATATCGAAGGCACCATGCTGATGTCTCCGGATGCCAAAGTGCGTAGGACGCCCAAGAAGGGCAAAGGAGTGGCCTGTCCCATGATTGTCGAGCTAGACCCATCGACCAGAAAAGACACAACATCTCCATCTGACGATCTCCTGCCTGCCAAGCGCAAACCAAAGATGAAGACACATCATGCTCACTATTCAAAGAGGGCGAGGATGGATGTGGACCTAGATCCGGAACCGACAGTGAAATCGAAGTCCCCTTCGAGAGGGACTGCGAGTAAAGAGGTATGACCTCTTGTACCGAAAGCTTCTGAAGCAGAGTCTACTTTAGATGCTACAGCGGTATTCGTAAATCCTCTTAGTCTGATTATGCCTGATCCTTTATATAAATATCTCAGCTCTGGTCTGTTTGAAAATTTACAGACACAAGAGAGAAAGGACCATCCCCGGCGAGTGGCCGCTTTGGTAGTTTCTTATGCTGAACCGGAAGAGGAAACCTCCCCGAAGTCTGATATGGGTGTCTCAAAACCGGTACCTGAGACCTCGGGAGCTCAGGGCTTGTGTGCGACTTTTGCGGAGCAGCCTTATACCCCTTTGGAGCACATATCTGTAGAAGACATGGAGGCCATGGGGGAGGCTATACCAATATTGGACGAGCCGCAACACATGATGTCTCCTCCCGGTATTCATTTCTCAACTTCACAAGATCAAAAAATTTCTGGCTTCATCTTTCAATTCTCCAAGTGAAGTTAATTACTTATTGTTCTAGTTCTATAGGCCCTGCCTCTCTCTTGAGGACCGTGGATGTGGCCGCTGAGGAGGATGTTCTGGAAGAGGGGACAGTGAACTTGTTAGGAATGCATTAATGTCTCTTCCTAGTTCTGGTGACGGGCGTCCTGTAGTGCCCTCTACGGAGGCTGCAATGGACGAGGTCCCTACTACTGTGGGTCCTTCTGGCGTGGCGGCTGCTTTCCCTATTATTGTTGTCGGGGGCTTGAACGCTGAAGCCTCTCAAGATATTAGGGTAGCAAGCCACCGTGAGGAGGTTGTTTCCGATGTTCCCAGTATCGCAGTTGCTGGGTTGTCTTCTGAGGTTGTCGTCGCACAGTTTGGGATTGGCCTTTAGGCGGTAGCTGATGCAGCAGGGTGACCTAGTGCTCCTATCCCGAGTCACGATGTTATTCTGCCATATGTCGCTCAGTTATCGGACACTCCGGCGTCCTACGCATCTATGCAGGTTGCGAGCAGGATCGTTGGTCACTCCTTGGTTGTAGCTTCGCCCTCAGGATCTTCGAGCATCCCCGCACGAGATGTCAAGCCAGTGGCCTGTTGCTCCTTCCAGCTGTCTTTGACTCCGGCTACCCTGGAAGAGCTTGACGAGAACGTTGGGATCTCGATTCAGAGCTTCTATATGTTCCTGAAATAAGGGGTCGAGGGTGTGCTGGAGTGCAACGAGTCCTTCACCTGGGCGAAGCACTTTATCGAGATCCAGGTCCACTCTCTGAGGAGTCTCCCCGATTTTGAACCAATGGCTGACCTTCTGGGCCAAAAGTTGGTGGAGACAGAATAATACCTGATGGAGTTGCAGTAACACCGACAGGCAGATATGGGGATGTTAATATCCTATGAGTATGTCTAGTTCTCGAAGTAGGTGGATATGGAGAAGGCCTTATTTGCTTCCTCTATAGAAACTTTACAGCACGACCTCCTGGATTTGCGTGAGAAGCATGACCGGCTGGGGGATCTTAGGGAATGGTGTCTCTCTTGGCGGGAGGACCTGACTGAGGCCATTAGAAAATTGCAGGTCGAGCTCGCCGCGCTGGAGAATAGGTTGTGTGAGACCCAAAAGGAAGATGAGGCAATACGGGCCGAGGCGAGCCAAGTGGCGAAGACTACGGCTGGTGTAGAGGTTACAGTGCATAAACTTGAGGACAACTATGAGTCCTTTGCATGCTATGAAGATCCTGTAGTCATGGCCTGTCATGACCCGATTCCTTAGAATCATTGGGGCGTCCCCCGAATCATGACCGCCGTGCGGGCCTGGGGTTGCGCCCGCACAAGGCTTTAATGATTTGCATAACAAGCACATATTCAGAGTACGTAGATAAATTGAAACACAGATTTGAAACATGGAAAAGTTCTCTTTATTGATAATGAACATCTATTACAAACTCCTGAACGAGTTAGCTAATTTGCCGCACGGGCTTACATAAGTGTTGACTCAAAATGAGATAACAGTCCTGTACATTACATCCTTTTATAAACACAAAATGATAAAGACCTCCGGGCTGGAGGACGGCTTTGCCACGGAGCTGCATTGTGTATGAAGAGTTGCAAGCTCCTGGTTCAAAAGGCTTCAAGGGCGGCGCGATCAGGATGCGCCAACAGCTGGACTGGATCGGGAAGATGACTTCGGCTCCTCGCTCGGTTCGCCTTGGTGCGGAGAACCTGTTTCAACGAGGGTCAGCATGTCGAAACATACTGGTGAAGGCGAGCTAACCGAACTATACAAATCAACACGTTGTTTATATGAAGCATGCATATTTGGTGGGTTTCTATCTTGCCTTAGTTCATTTACAAGTAAGCAGCATATAGAATTTACTGAAATGAACGTGCCACCGTTCGGTGGATTTTACCTGACCGTCTGAATCACCTGCACAATACTTACCATGCCTTCCCTTCCACGAAGACACAAGTTAGTTGCAACAGGTTTAAATATACAAGATAGATCACTGGCATGATGCCACGAAGGGACGAGTTATAGTCACGGGATAGAAAATGATATGCGACGCAGGTGGCGAGCCCCGCCACATGCCGTTTACTTCCTCAATTCCAATTGACTAATCCATATGTTTCGTCCGGATCGGATCGGTCCCAGTGCCCTGGCGACCGTCCGCGAAACCTCCAAAACCTTGTGCACAAGTTGTCCGTGATCAAAGTGTTCGTTATGTTTTTCCATCAATCCATGCACGTTTCCAAATAATTTCTAGCACGATACAAGTTCCATACACAACAGTCTTTGCATAGTCTTTCAGATCAATCTATGGCAAAGTAAAGTGTGTTCCATATGCATAACAATATTCATAGAAGATAATGCATTCCAATTTAAACTTGAAGCATATAACTAACATTCCAAACAAACAAGCATGCAATCAAGTATCCGTTCATGAAGTTTATTGACAAGCAAAAGGTACCAAGTCTATTCTCTTTTATCTTGGTTTCTTTTAGTTATTACTTGGTATCGTTTGATCGGGGGAAAGAAGAGTGCACGATTTTTAGGGTGTGAATCTTGGAAGCAGGGCTAGCTAATCGGGATGGTAGCCACTCACTTGGATGGTTGGAAGGGAGAAGGAAAGAGGCGCTTCACGACTCCGCTCATAAGCTGCCTACTGCTCGTTCACCTGCATCACGAACAGCTCAATTAATACTCCTTCCTCTCTTTCCAATCTCGGAATTGAAATACAGTTCAAGGAATGAAAACAATGAAACTCATTGAAACCGTTCAAGGAAAACAAGCAAATCCTAAAACCAACTCAAAGCACGAAAGCAATAAGCGACATCAAAAATCGAGGCTATAAAAGATAGCAACGGAGAGGTCCCTCCTGACTCTGCCGCTAAGTCGATCCCGATGGCACAGTCCACTGAATATGGGAATCGATTTCGAAGAAACAAATCCATAACGAGGACGAGTTCTTGTTTCAATCTATCCCGATCGAACGATACCGTCTTTGTGTTTCTTAGTCGCGCTCTCCGCACCGGGAGAACGGGGCGCTACATCCTACCCAACCAATTGGAAGTTTCGTCCCGAAACTTAAGAATAGGGCCTACCGTTAGGGAGCATTATGTTGAGGCGGAAGCCTAGAGGGAAGGGGACAATCTCGAAATATGTGGCCTGGACTGCCACAGTTGAAGCACAGACCCTTTCTAATGTGGCAGTTATTTGCTGTGTGCCCCATCTTCTTACAAAAGAAGCATAACCCATTTCCTTGGTTCCCTTTCGGCTGACTACCGTCGTTTTGGCGCTTTGCGGTGTTGTTTCCTCTCTCGTTGCTTTGGCGTTTGTGATTGTAGGTATGCACAGTGCCGACAAAAATGTGAGGATATTGGGGTTCAAGTGCTAAGGCGTGATTCATGACTTCACGCATTGTTCCATACTGATTATTGACTACGTGCGCGTGGATGGCAGGGCGTAAACCACCTTCAAACCTTCTGGCTCGACTCGCTACATCAGGTAAATATGCCCTAGTGAATTTTGAGAGTCGGTTGAATTCGGCGGAGTATTGCTTAACTGTCATACTGCCCTGCCGCAGCTGCACGAACTCGTTTTCCATCCGACGTTGCACTGGAGGGGGTACAAACTCCTCTTCGAACGCGGCACAAAAAGTCGTCCACGAGATCGCCTCCTCTCCGTGATCAAATTGGAGAGATCGTCGATGCACGTTCCACCAATCGTGCGCATTGAGGCGGAGCTGTACTTGCGCGCAGGCGACGCGCTTTTCTTCGGGTACCTCTAGCAGAGCGAAGTGATCTTCAAGCTCTGCCAACCAATCTAAATCCACTATGGGTTCCTCAGTCCCGTTGAATGGGGTGTTGCAGACTTTCTTGAAGTGGCCAAAGTCGAAGGCAGTCATGTCCCTCGCCCTTGGAATTTGTGGTGTCTCAACTTTAAGCACGGGTTGTTCCACCGGAGTCGTTGCTGTTGCAGTGGAATGGTTGGAAGCCAAAGTCTGAACGATCTGTTGCGGGGTATCTACCTGCTTCTGTTGGACTGAGAATCGGGTCTCTAGATTGCTTTCGAACTTGGCTTGGCGAGCATCATCTCTTTGTCGCTGTGCTTCTAACATTTGCATCACCCGCTCTAGCGGGTCGACTTGAGATATGCCACGCTGGCTCCGAGAGCTTCCCGAAGTGCCCGAACTACTTTCTTGCGTTTCGTTCGGTGCTTGCGCTGCAGATTGTGCTGGTACCATTCCTTCAAAAGAAGGTAAATTACATTAGAATCATAATGTATTATGGACTTATTGCATGAATGTATCTCATTTTGGCCTAGCGAGTCCAAGAGTTCGCACAAGAATCTGATCGTTAAAGGAACTTTTCCAGCACGAGTCTAAGAAACTTGAATCTGTGCTCTGATACCATTATGTCACGACCCGATTCCTTAGAATCATTGGGGCGTCCCCCGAATCGTGACCGCCGTGCGGGCCTGGGGTTGCGCCCGCACAAGGCTTTAATGATTTGCATAACAAGCACATATTCAGAGTACGCAGATAAATTGAAACACAGATTTGAAACATGGAAAAGTTCTCTTTATTGATAATGAACATCTATTACAAACTCCTGAACGAGTTAGCTAATTTGCTGCACGGGCTTACATAAGTGTTGACTCAAAATGATATAGCAGTCTTGTACATTACATCCTTTTATAAACACAAAATGATAAAGACCTTCGGGCTGGAGGACGGCTTTGCCACGGAGCTGCATTGTGTATGAAGAGTTGCAAGCTCCTGGTTCAAAAGGCTTCAAGGGCGGCGCGATCAGGATGTGCCAACAGCTGGACTGGATCGGGAAGACGACTTTGGCTCCTCGCTCGGTTCGCCTTGGTGCGGAGAACCTGTTTCAACGAGGGTCAGCATGTCGAAACATACTGGTGAAGGCGAGCTAACCGAACTATACCAATCAACACGTTGTTTATATGAAGCATGCATATTTGGTGGGTTTCTATCTTGCCTTAGTTCATTTACAAGTAAGCAGCATATAGAATTTACTGAAATGAACGTGCCACCATTCGGTGGATTTTACCTGACCGTCTGAATCACCTGCACAATACTTACCATGTCTTCCCTGCCACGAAGACACAAGTTAGTTGCAACAGGTTTAAATATAAAAGATAGATCACTGGCATGATGCCACGAAGGGACGAGTTATAGTCACGGGATAGAAAACGATATGCGACGCAGGTGGCGAGCCCCGCCATATGCCGTTTACTTCCTCAATTCCAATTGACTAATCCATATGTTCCGTCCGGATCGGATCGGTCCCAGTGCCCTGTCGACCGTCCGCAAAACCTCCGCAAAACCTCTAAAACCTTGTGCACAAGTTGTCCGTGATCAAAGCGTTCGTTATGTTTTTCCATCAATCCATGCACGTTTCCAAATAATTTCTAGCACGATACAAGTTCCATACACAACAGTCTTTGCATAGTCTTTCAGATCAATCTATGGCAAAGTAAAGTGTGTTCCATATGCATAACAATATTCATAGAAGATAATGCATTCCAATTTAAACTTGAAGCATATAACTAACATTCCAAATGAACAAGCATGCAATCAAGTATCCGTTCATGAAGTTTATTGACAAGCAAAAGGTACCAAGTCTATTCTCTTTTATCTTGGTTTTTTTTAGTTATTACTTGGTATCGTTTGATCGGGGCAAAGAAGAGTGCACGATTTTTAGGGTGTGAAGCTTGGAAGCAGGGCTAGCTAATCGGGATGGTAGCCAGTCACTTAGATTGTTGGAAGGGAGAAGGAAAGAGGCGCTTCACGACTCCGCTCGTAAGTCGTCTACTGCTCGTTCACCTGCATCACGAACATCTCGATCAATAATCCTTCCTCTTTTTTCAATCTCGAAATAGAAGTGCAGTTCAATGAACGAAAATAATGAAAACCATCGAAACCGTTCAAGGAAAATAAGCAAATCCCAAAACCAACTCAAAGCACGAAAGTAACAAGCGACATCGAAAACCGAGACTATAAAAGATAGCAGCGGAGAGGTCCCTCCTGACTCTGCCGCTAAGTCGATCCCGGGGGCACGGTCCACTGAATATGGGAATCGATTCCGAAGAAACAAATCCATAACGAGGACGAGTTCTTATTTCAATCTATCCCGATCGAACGATACCGTCTTTGTGTTTCTTAGCCGCGCTCTCCGTGTAGCGTCCCACTCTGCGTCGACGCTATGTACAAGTGAGATCACCTTGCTTGCTCGAACGAAAGTCTTCTCGGAGAGTTCCTGACCGATTGATCAATGTGAGTGGGCAGAACTGCATTCTCTGATTCTTGCACGACTTAATAATGAATATGAGTTTTTGAATGCTTGTTTGCTTAAAAAGATTGTTTCACAAGAAGAATGATAGAACCGACTCAGTATGCTAATAAGAGAATACACATAGCTTGTCATTGAAACGAATTCGCTGTCTAACTAAGAGAATGTGTATGCTTGTCAGAATGAGATAGAACCATTGCTATGTTAAGAGAAAGATAGAAATGTTGCATGCTTAGAAACACCGACACAGCTCAAACGAACCTTTGCTATGCTAAGAAAGTTAAGTAAATGAATCGCTCGAATATGTCCCTTTGAATATGCTAATAAAGCGATAGCTATTGCATGTTAGATATGAATCAATCGTGCTTGCCACTATATGTTTCGTTTGTCTGTTTGCTATATCGAACTGCTTAGTGAATGTGTGAGTGCAGTGACTAATAGTACGCCCTGAGGATACGACTCGCAAGGGTCTAGTAGGGTGTGCTATTAGATATGTGAAATGTGTGCTTCGTCTGAGAAAGATATGCTTCGTTTGATAAGATGTGTTTCGCTAGACCGCATATGTTTTGCTTGATCATTGTTTTGCTTGCACTATATGTTTATGTCATTGCATTGGTCTCGGACAACTTGTGCACAAGGTCTTGTCTTTCGAACGGTTCCTGGGGCACTGGGAACCGCTCGGTCCGGAAGAGATTTTTGGATCGCCCTGAGGTATACGGCTCGTAAGGGGTTCTAGTGGGGCGATATGTCTATTAGTGTTGTGCAGAACCCATGATGTCACAGCTGCCGACACCCGCGCGTGCTTGTGAAGAGCTGAACCTTGGGCAACTGCTGCTAATCATGGGGCAACCCATGGACCGTCATATAGATAGGGCGCATGCTAGGTTTACCTTCTTTCATACCTATTGATTGATGACACCAAGTGATTTGATACATAAGTTATGAATATGCAAATTGTGGCTAACTTGTGTGTCTGCTGTAGGGATAACCGTTCGGCAATGGGGTAAGAAATGCAAGAGTTTTCATATAAGTCTGCTTGTTCATTTAGTCTGCATCGTAGAGCTTTCTGTTAGTTCTTCATGCATTGCATCAGTCAGATAATGACTATTAGTGCAGAGCTGAACCTCGGTCACAGCTGCTAATAGTATCAGAATATGAGTCATTGGATAGCTGGATTACCGCTGCCAAATCCTGAGTTTCTCGGGGACCGAAATTATATAGATGTGTTGCCTTAAACTCTGAATGAATGATAGTTCATTTGATATGTTTGCCTCAATTCGATATGATCAGTCTGCTAGATAATCTTTGCCCCAAGAGTTAGATTTGTTGCACAATACATGCTGCGCACTGCACGATAGAGCACTGTCCCGATTCGTATGCTTATAGTTTGAATATGCAAAACTGTTTCAAAGTTATGTTTTCAAATGATGTAATATGACTCTGCTAGAACTGCATGAAATGAACCTAAGTAAAACTAGCAAGATCACTAGTAATGCAATGTTTTGCCACATGATTACTTAGTGTGGGTTTCAGGGGGTGTAGCTTCTGTTCAGTTGTTTATCTCACCAGTACTTGCATAAAGTGCTGACCCACCAACAGTTTGCTTGTTCTCAGGTGCTCGTTCGTCCGAGGAAGCGATAGCCGTGCCTCATCCCAAGGAACCAAAAATCTGGAGTCGATGTCTTGAGCCGGATCGAGTTGTGCCTGCTTTGAGTTGCTTTTGTATAGAGGGACATGATGTATGGAACGGTGTCATCGTAATCGAGAGAAAGAGTGCTTGAGCGATTTGTAACCTCGGCCATGTGCCGCTTGTAACACTTTGATTTATCAATAAAAGAGCTTGTTTATCATGTGCCATTGTGTTCTTTACTTTTCTGCAATATGTGTGCCGCTGCTCCATTTTTGAATAGCTTACTTGCCCTTGTATCAAGCTTTGGCCTTGTGCAAGCGCACTTTAGGCTTGCACGGCATCACGTCCCGATGAGAACAATGGTCCTGCGGGAGAGCTGCAACGTGGTGATTCACGTTCAGCGGGGACTATTGGGCTTGCGGAAGATTGGGGCGTGACATAATGGTATCAGAGCGACTCGATTCTTTGCCCATTCCGTTGCCTCCGACTCTGAGTTATGATTGTGCTGCAATGAACGTTCCATACAATAAGTCCATAGATATTCTCAAAGATGGACGCAAAAGTTTTCTGGATTTGTTTTTATTGCTTGAGATTTGATTTGTGATTTATGGATTGCTGAGTTTTGATTTGGGATGGTGAGGGATGAGGACTATCGCTGCTTTGTGGTTTCGTGAATTTCTCCTTGAGTTTCGAGGACCAAACTCTTTATTGGTGGGTAAGTATGTAGCGTCCCGCTCTGCGTCGACGCTATGTACAAGTGAGATCGCCTTGCTTGCTCGAACGGAAGTCTTCTCGGAGAGTTCCTGACCGATTGATCAATGTGAGTGGGCAGAACTGCATTCTCTGATTCTTGCACGACTTAATAATGAATCTGAGTTTTTGAATGCTTGTTTGCTTAAAAAGATTGTTTCACAAGAAGAATGATAGAACCAACTCAGTATGCTAATAAGAGAACGCACATAGCTTGTCATTGAAATGAATCCGCTGTCTAACTAAGAGAATGTGTATGCTTGTCAGAATAAGATAGAACCATTGCTATGTTAAGAGAAAGATAGAAATGTTGCATACTTAGAAACACCGACACAGCTCAAACGAACCTTTGCTATGCTAAGAAAGTTAAGTAAATAAATTGCTCGAATATGTCCCTTTGAATATGCTAATAAAGAGATAGCTATTGCATGTTAGATATGAATCAATCGTGCTTGCCACTATATGTTTCGTTTGTCTGTTTGCTATATCGAACTGCTTAGTGAATGTGTGAGTGCAGTGACTAATAGTACGCCCTGAGGATACGGCTCGCAAGGGTCTAGTGGGGTATGTTATTAGATATGTGAAATGTGTGCTTCGTCTGAGAAAGATATGCTTCGTTTGATAAGATGTGTTTCGCTAGACCGCATATGTTTTGCTTGATCATTGTTTTGCTTGCACTATGTGTTTATGTCATTGCATTGGTCTCGGACAACTTGTGCACAAGGTCTTGTCTCTCGAACGGTTCTTGGGGCACTGGGAACCGCTCGGTCCGGAAGAGATTTTTGGATCGCCCTGAGGTATACGGCTCGTAAGGGGGTCTAGTGGGGCGATATGTCTATAAGTGTTGTGCAGAACCCATGATGTCACAGCTGCCGACACCCGCGCGTGCTAGTGAAGAGCTGAACCTTGGGCAACTGCTGCTAATCATGGGGCAACCCATGGACCGTCATATAGATAGGCGCATGTTAGGTTTACCTTCTTGCATACCTATTGATTGATGACACCAAGTGATTTGATACATAAGTTATGAATATGCAAATTGTGGCTAACTTGTGTGTCTGCTGCAGGGATAACCGTTCGGCAATGGGGTAAGAAATGCAAGAGTTTTCATATAAGTCTGCTTGTTCATTTAGTCTGCATCGTAGAGCTTTCTGTTAGTTCTTCATGCATTGCATCGGTCAGACAATGACTATTAGTGCAGAGCTGAACCTCGGTCACAGCTGCTAATAGTATCAGAATGTGAGTCATTGGATAGCTGGATTACCGCTGCCAAATCCTGATTTTCTCGGGGACCGAAATCATATAGATGTGTTGCCTTAAACTCTGAATGAATGATAGTTCATTTGATATGTTTGCCTCAATTCGATATGATCAGTCTGCTAGATAATCTTTGCTCCAAGAGTTAGATTTGTTGCACAATACATGCTGCGCATTGCACGATAGAGCACTGTCCCGATTCGTATGCTTATAGTTTGAATATGCAAAACTGTTTCAAAGTTATGTTTTCAAATGATGTAATATGACTCTGCTAGAACTGCATGAAATGAACCTAAGTAAAACTAGCAAGATCACTAGTAATGCAATGTTTTGCCACATGATTACTTAGTGTGGGTTTCAGGGGGTGTAGCTTCTGTTCAGTTGTTTATCTCACCAGTACTTGCATAAAGTGCTGACCCACCAACAGTTTGCTTGTTCTCAGTTGCTCGTTCGTCCGAGGAAGCGATAGCCGTGCCTCATCCCAAGGAACCGAAAATCTGGAGTCGATGTCTTGAGCCGCATCGAGTTGTGCCTGCTTTGAGTTACTTTTGTATAGAGGGACATGATGTATGGAACGGTGTCATCGTAATCGAGAGAAAGAGTGCTTGAGCGATTTGTAACCTCGGCCATGTGCCGCTTGTAACACTTTGATTTATCAATAAAAGAGCTTGTTTATCATGTGCCATTGTGTTCTTTACTTTTCTGCAATATGTGTGCCGCTGCTCCATTTTTGAATAGCTTACTTGACCTTGTATCAAGCTTTGGCCTTGTGCAAGCGCACTTTAGGCTTGCACGGCATCACGTCCCGATGAGAACAATGGTCCTGCGGGAGAGCTGCAACGTGGTGATTTACGTTCAGCGGGGACTATTGGGCTTGCGGGAGATTGGGGCATGACACTCCGCACCGGAAGAACGGGGCGCTACATGGCCAAAGAGGTTGAGCGGGCTAGATGCCCCAGGATGGCCGTATAGCCCGTCTCCATGAGCGAATAGCGGATTTATGCTCTGACTCATCGCACCAGTAGATTTTCTTCTACCTTTTTGTGTCTTCGTTCTGCCTTCGAGCTTGGGAACTTGACAATCCCCCAAAATATAGTTTTGCTTTCAATCTCTCTTTGCGAAGAGAAAAATAAAAGTTATCCTATTTATTTTACAATTCATTTGTGTTAGCTTTAGGTATCGTACTAGAGGTAATATGGACGTAGTACAATACCGCAGCCTTTTAAGGATATCCTGCTGGGGGATCTTTGGTGGACTATTACTTATTATGCATGAGAGTGCAAGTAATAAGTTCGAAATAGGCCTTGCCAGAGGTGATATGGACGTGGCAAGTTTGGTGGATTTAACATCATTGGCGCACTTAAATTTAAGTACATATGATAAGTTAAGACGATGATCGATATCAGAGGTACTGTGGACATGATGATCCATAGCCAAGCATGAAAGGTTTGCTCAGAGGTATGAAGGACATGGCAAACCCTACTGGAGAGGAGGTGAGAATGATAGCTCAGATGTGACATAGACGTGAGCCAATCGATAGTCTTACCGGAAGGTTAGGCATGATCCCGGTATTTTTGGTGGAAGATAAAAAAAATGAGCCAGAGGTAATATGGACATGGCTATTTTCTTTGGAGGGAGAACATGGGCAACTTATAGTTCATAGGTTATATGGACGTAAATTGTTTGTGTAAACCCCCTAATTTTTGATTTTTAATTTTAGTATTTTTTATTAAATTATTTAATTTTTTTGGCTATTTTATTGGTTAATTAGAAAATAATTTTTTTAATTTAATTACTTATATAAATACTTATTTAGAATAATTTCTTGGGTATTTTATTGTCACGTCTCAGTCCCAAAATACGTAGGACTAGGAATATGTAAGCATGCCAGCCGTTTGTATATGGCAACTCCAATATATAGATACCATAATACACACGTACACTGTAATATGAATATCAAATCCACAAGTGGTAATATACTGTCAACACAAGTCACACGCAATCTATATCTTATCCACAACACAAATAAATAAATAGAAATAAATAACTGAATCTCAAATATGAAGTATCAAAGAATGATAGTCGGATGAAAACAAATACACTGCCAATCGACTATACTAAAAACTACTAAATGAGAGAAGAGATCAAACTCTAATATAAGATAAATGTCAATAAAGGAAATAGCAACTAGAATATCCATCAGCTGCGATGAATCAAAGGTACTCTGAAGGTAAGACCTCCTCAGTCTAGTATGAAGCGTCAGGCCTGGGTCCGTACTCCTGTGGATAATCCTGCAAGTCTATACCTGAAAATGGACCAGGTCCTCAGAGGGACATAACAAGATACATAGAAACATGCCAATAAAGTACTGAAAATAACATCCAATGGGTTGCCTAATCATCTATGTGAATACAGTTTGAGAACAACTTTCCAACACGTGGGCTATCTGGCTAAAATAGGATTGGCATGATTCTCTCGGACATTCAGGGTCCTAAAAAGCATGATGTCTTTTGAACCTCAGAGGCCGCCAGGTAATAGTATACTATATAGTGGTCATCATGACCGTGCATCTCCGGCGGAGCGTACGGGTTACACAAAGAAAGTGCAAAGGAGCCCAAACGCCTTACTTGTTGTTCTCCCCACCCCATGCTCTAATCATGTCACATCCATGATACGATGATACCTCTAAATAACTGCCAGGTATTCTAGCATGCAATTTCTATCAGCAGTTATCCCTATCCGTCGCACGACCTATACGTACCAGTGGCCAGCCGAGTACGCAAGTTCGTGTCCTACATGAGACTCACACTCGTGTAATAGCAGTATTATGGCTAATGAAACATAAGAATGCCTCATGATAATGGGGTGGTCTCATAAGCTAGGTCAACATGCATATATATAATAAACAGAATACGACACCACCGTCGTTGCACCCGTTATTCTTGGACGTGCAGTTTATATAGTAGTTAAAATATATGTACAAAATGGACAGAAATAAAATACATGCATCATATGGAAAGTAAATCATATTACAATGACAAGGTATACTTGCTTGGCAAGCAATCTGTATAGTATAAGCGTCTAGTCGTCAAGTACACAAGATCAAAAACTATGGCCTCCGAATAAATATCTCCGGATGCTGAAATAATTATCACCAACATTCCCGGAATTAGAGAGAGAGCTAAAAAACACTACCCTTTCGTCCAATTTGGACACATGGGCAAAACGAACATTTTGGGTCAAAGCGGGGTCCACATGTGGCCCACTTTGCACCGAAATATGTGCCAGGGGTCAAGGTCTCTAAATGGGACAAATTGTAGGTCAAACAAATTCTAAACGTCCATACGAACTCAACGGTATATCCAATTTTGGATTCCGGTGAGCCAAACACAAATTCGCCCTTAAAGTCAACCGTGGGGCCAGCAAATAGGCGACTTGGTCAACTGTCTCAGAACCGCATGAAACTTGGGTCACAGGACCAGCGTGAAACCACGAATGCAATAGCATAAGTTTTGTCCCATTTTCGATGAGCGTACACAAAATGGTACAGTATTTTGCAAAAGTCACGATATGGAAACTTTTTACCGATACGGGTTGATTTTGACGCGCATACACGTCCAAATCAGTTTCCGCGAAAGCCCACACGTCAGGATATACTATACACACCTTTTGGTTCAATTGGTACGCGATGAGACGGTCCCGTTTGGCGGGATGCGCTCCGTATCACAATTCTAAAGTTTTAGAAAATAAGTTTTTCATAATTTTCAACCCAGTTTATTTCTAAATTTAACATAAAATAAAATAATATAATTAACAAAAAATGATCTCGGTTATATGGTCTTCACATAGCAAAAAGTATATTTAAATTCGGATGTCAGTGGTGGAAGATAACAGTCTCTAAACCTAGGTGGTCTAAACAGTTTTCTGCAGTTCGAATATGTGATTTTCCTCCAACTTGGCCACGATTTCTACCTAATGTTAAGTGATGTTTGATGGAAACTAATTAACAGAATTGGAAGGGAGATAGGTCATAAACATACCGGTGAAGACGCATCCGAATTCGGTCGAGCGACGCGGCAGAAAACAGCACTTGAAACAGGGGTCGTCGCTACCAAAATCTGTGCGGCGTTTACGCGGGTGACGCGGACGTTAACGGCCGGTCGGCGCTGGTTTCAGGCGGCGCTCCGGTGGCTGTGCGGCACTGGGTTGAGGTCATCGTAGAGGTGGAGAATAGGTTTAGGGTTAGGGTTTGTGGATGGTTCTATTGTCATATATATATATATATATATATATATATATATATATATATATATATATATATATATATATATATATATATATATATATATATATATATATATCGAGATAGAGAGAGATATGTCGGGGTCCAGGCGCGGGTGCTGCTGCTGGGAGCAGGTTCTGCGGGACTGGGGTGGTTGGCTTAGGAAATGGGCTGCTGTGGTTTCGTTAGCCTAAGGACTTAGGGTGTTAGTTGCTTAGTTTTAAGATTAATAGTGGTTTTAAGGAATTTAATTAAGGTTTTCTTTCTTTCTTTTTTTATTTATACTATTTGCTTATATATATATATGACAATAGAACATAAAAAATTTAGAAAAATATATTAGTACATAAAAATAATCTATCATCCTTCTACAAAGATTTCTAAAATAAAATAAAATAATAGCTTGCTCCACAAATTTCTAGATGAATATTTACCTAGTAATCAAAATTCAATAAATTCTATTTTCTAACATATGGAATTAAAATAATTAAATTAAATAATTATAATATTTAAAATTAGGGGGTTTTATATTCTACCCAACTTAAAAAAATTATCCTCGAAATTAAAACTATTCACGATAGAAAATCAAGGATGGTATGAGGTAGAAATGAACATGGTAAATTCATACCTTGGTCTACGAATAGATACGGAAAACATTGGCACATGTCGTCCTCGCGCTCCCATGTGGATTCTCCTGGCGCATGATGCTTCCATGCTACGCGGACCAAGGAAATAGACTGATTCCTCAACACTTTCTCTCGACGATCAAGAATTCCCACGTGTTGCTTTTGGTATGACAAGCTCGGCCCAATGGTGATCTCAGAGTGGTCGAGAACATGACTGATATCTGCCATATATTGCCTGTAGAAGCATAAAAAATATGCTGGAGAATTATACGCATAAAAACCCCAACATGCATGAAGCCCGCGTAAAACAGAGCTCCAGCGCTGCGTAAAACATGACATCAGAGCCATTGGCGTACAACAGAGCTTCAACGCTATTCAGCGTAAAACAAAGCTCCAGAATAACCCGCGTAAAGCAGTACTTCCAGACTGCTTTGGCGTAAAAAGGTTGCTGCATCGCCACTTCGGCGTAAAACATGTCTGCTTTTAATGCAGCGGGAAGTTGTACGAGAAACTCTTCGTATTCCTTGAATGAACCTGTCAGATGAAACAGTGAACCTGACTCCTAACAAAGAGTACTGCACGACGATCGAGAGGACGGCTGTAATGATAATTCTGCACAGAGACCCAGACTGTCGTTTAGTGACATAATCCTTGATATAAGTCATTTTTACGCATTCAAGGAATACGCTGCCTATTCTACACAGGCAGAGATGAGCTTTTACGCTCAAGATGAGACAAAATTAGATGTCACATCAAAAGTTGTTCTTCGTACAGAACTCGAGGCACGTCTCTGCAGTTAATGCGCGAGATGGGAGCAGATTTCTGCATTTAATGCACGAGATTTAGTTCTACTTTTAATGACTGTGAGAGATAAAATTAGAGCTAATACGCTCACATCACCATCCCTGCATATTACGTCAACCAGGCTAGTTTTAACTATAGGAGCACGCCGTATGCTATCTCCTCGAAATACGCCAATCAGGCTATTTTCAGCTATAGGAGTACGCCGTATGCTATCTCCTCGAAATATGCCAACTCAGGCTATATTTGCAAAGGTACATGATAAGGCTATTTGGCCCAGATTACGCTCAAGACCTCAGTTAGGGAGGATAATTGGCTAGTTTACGCTGGTTACCTACCTATGCAGCATCAAGCTTTACACAGAATTTGGCTTTTACGCCAACAAGACAGCTATTTGGCTTTTACGCCAACAAGACAGCTACTTGGCTTTTACGCCAACAAGACAGTTATTTTGGCTTTTACGCCAACAAGACACCTACTTGGCTTTTACGCCAACAAGACAGCTACTTGGCTTTTACGCCAACAAGATAACTATTTGGCTTTTACGCCAACGAGACAGTTATTTGGCTTTTATGTCAACCATCTCTACGCCAACAAGACAACTATTTGGCTTTTATGCCGTGATCTTCGATGAGCGATTATATGTGTTACCTCATAATGGGACACGCGTCACATGCAGATTCAGGAGATCATTCATACGTGGGTAGCAGTTATTATAACCGCCGCGTAAAAGGTGCAGCTCTCTCCGCTGTTCGGTTTCTACGCCGACTAGTCAGTTACTGTCATGCCCCAATCTCCCGCAAGCCCAATTGTCCCCGCTGAACGTGAATCACCATGTTACAGCTCTTCCGCGGGACAATCGTTCTCATCGGGACGTGATGTCATGCAAGCCTAAAGTGCGCTTGCACAAGGCCAAAGCTCTGAACAAGGGCAAGTAAGCTATTCAATACTGAAGCAGCGGCACACATATTGCAGAAAAGTAAAGAACACAATGGCACATGATAAACAAGCTCTTTTATTGATATCGAAAGTGTTACAAGCGACTCATGGCCGAGGTTACAATCGCTTAAGCACTCTTTCTCTCGATTACAATAACACCGTTCCATACATCATGTCCCTCTATACAAAAGCAGCTCAAAGCAGGCACAACTCGATGCGGCTCAAGACATCGACTCCAGATTTCCGGTTCCTTGGGATGAGGCACGGCTATCGCTTCCCGAACGAACGAGCACCTGAGAACAAGCAAACTGTTGGTGGGTCAGCACTTTATACAAGTACTGGTGAGATAAAACAACTGAACAGAAGCTACACCCCCTGAAACCACACTAAGTAATCATGTGGCAAAACATTGCATTACTAGTGATCTTGCTAGTTTTACTTAAGTTCATTTCATGCAGCTCAGAACTAGTCAGATTACATCTTTGAAAACACGAGTTGGAAACCAGTTTTGCATATTCGATACTCAAGCATTCAAGCAACTATGAGGAACAGTGTTCTCATCGTGTAGTGCGCAGCACGTATTGTGCATCCAAACTAACTCTTGGGGCAAATCTTAAATCGAGGCAAGCATATCAAGTGGACTATCATTCACTCAAGCAATTAAGGCAACACATCTATATGATTTCGGTCCCCGAGAAACTCAGGATTGGCAGCGGTAATCCAGCTATCCAATGACTCACATTCTGATACTATTAGCAGCTGTGACCGAGGTTCAGCTCTGCACTAATAGTCATTGTCTGACCGATGCAATGCATGAAGCACTATCAGATAACTCAGGATTGTATACTGAAAGATCAAGCAGGCTATAGATAAACTCATAACATTTCTTACCCACGGCCGAACGGTTATCCCTGCAGCAGACACACAAGTTAGCCACAATTTGCATAACATAATATATACAGTTCTCTAGTTTTCCTGTTCGTCCCTGCATCAAACAGTTAGGTATGCAAGAAGGCTAGCCTAGCATGCGCCCTAACTACATGATGGTCCCCTCAACGGGATTAGCAGTTGGGACATACAAGCCCATCTCACTAATAGACAGTTCTACCAAAAGGACGTACAAGCCTCAGGTATCTAGTTCCAGATCTCTCTTAGGCCGAGCGATCCCAGTGCCCCAGGAACGCCCGAGAGATGACCTTGTGCATAAGTTGTCCTGACCAAATGCGAGAATGCAAGCTCCTATCAATGCAAGGTTATGCACATAATCCAGAACAAGCAAGCAAACATATCTATCAAGTCCAGATAGCCGAAGCTCACTCTCTCAATACATTGCCTAATAGCCACACCCTCCCGTAAGTAAGGTTTTGAAGCCTCAGGGTGGACTATTAGTCTAGATTCACAAGCTCATGCCATTCACCAAGTTCTATCTCATGGCAAGCAATCAATGAAGCATGTTCAAGCAAAGCTAACTCATTAAATAAGTAACAAGCAAGAACAGTTCTTATAACTCTAGCATGCATTTCTATCTCTTGTGGACAAGCATTCAAGTACTCTTTTCTAGCATACGATATTAAGAATAAGTGCAAGCAATCTTTTTTACTCTTGTTATTAGCATGGCAAGGTTCTATCTCATTTCAGACAAGCATTTCCAGTTCTCTTATTAGGCAAGCAAGCAGATTCATTTCAATGACAAGCTATGTGAGTTCTCTTATTAGCAAACTGAGTCGGTTCTATCATTCTTCTTATGAAACAATCTTATTAAGCAACAAGCATTCAAAACTCAGATTCATTATTAAGTCGTGCAAGAATCAGAGAACGCAGTTCTGCCCACTCACATTGATTAATCGGTCGGAAACTCTCCGAGAAGACTTTCGTTCGAGCAAGCAAGGCGATATCACTTGTACATAGTGCCTACGCGGAGCGGGGCACTACAGTTACTGTGACCGAACTCTATAAATAGAGACTTCCGGTCACAGGAAAGAGGGGTCAAAAAAAAAGAAGGGTCAAGAAAGGTCGAAGAAAAAAATAGAGGAGACCAGAGAGAAAGCACACACAGAGAGTATTGATTGACAACTTTGGCAACGAGAGTTCAATCCCTCCTGCAGTCTTTGAAGCTTCTCCTTCTTCTACAGCACTTCTTCGTCATTGTGTGGTCCAAGGGACAAAGTGATCGACCGCGGATCAGACTCCTATAGCAATATTTCCCCAGAATTATTTTTTTTGTACTTAACATCCTCGTATATGATTAATTGTACTTACTTTTCTTGTTTGTAAACAAAGAAAGGGTTTCGTATAAACCTAGTCTCAATTTCTTTTGTTTATCATCAAACATCGCCTAAGTTGAGACATGTGGAATACATCATGTACTCCCTCGAGTAAAGGTGGTAGTGCCAGTCGATACGCTACTTCTCCCACTCTCTCTAACACGTCAAATGGTCCAATATACCTTGGGCTCAACTTGCCACGCCCTCCGAATCGAATAGTGCCACTAGTAGGTGATATCCTCAAGAAGACATTATCGCCTTCTTTAAACTCCAAAGGACGACGATGAAGGTCTGTCCACTGCTTCTGCCTGTCTTGTCACTCCCCAGTCCCAAAATACGTAGGACTAGGAATACGTAACATGCCCAGCCGTATGTATACGAACTCCAATATATGGAAACCATATACACACGTACGTTGTACATGAATATTACAATCCACCAGTGGTAATATACTATCACAACAAGTCTCACAGAATCTATATCTCATCCATAGCACAAATAACCAGTAGGAATAAAAGCTGAATAATAACTGAATATCCAAAATGAGTATCAAGTCTGGTAGTCGGGTGGAAACAAATCCACTACAAAATGACTATACTGAAGTAGCAACAAAATCTCTAAACAGTGGTCATAAATCACAGGTACTCTGAGGGTAAGTCCTCCTTAGTCTGGTAAGTCGCGTCAGGTCCCGGGCCGTACTCCTGTGGGTACTCCTGCTCGTCCATATCTGGAAAGGGACCAGGTCCTCAGAGGGACGTAACAAGATACATATAAATATGCCAATAAAGTACTAAAATATAAACATCCACTGGGTCGCCTAACCGTCTAAGTGAATGCAGTTTGAGAATAACTTTCCAACAAGTGGGCTATCTGGCCAGTAAATGGGATTGGCATGATTCCCTCGGGAAATCAGGGCCTAAAAGCATATCGTCTTTTGAACGGCAGAGGCCGCCAGTAAAATATAGGGTCATCATCACCCGTTTCTCCGGCGAAGAATCCAGGCGTACAGGAGAAAAGTGCAAAGGAGCCCAAACGCTTTACTTATTGTTCTCCCCACCCCATGCTCTAAGCATGCCATATTCATGACATAATAAACCTCTAATAACTGCCAGGTCTACTAGAATACAAAGTTTCTATCAGCAGTCATTCCTAACGTACGGCTCTTACGTATAGGTGGCCAACCCAATACGTAGTCCAGAATCTATATGAGACTCACAACTCGTGTAACAACTGTGTATTGGCCAATGAACCAAATAATGCTCTATAATACTGGGGTGGTCTCATAAACAAGGTCCAATGCAAATACATAAATAAAACAGAATCATGCATCATTTGGAATGTAAATAATAATACTGTGGCAAGGTATACTTGTCGAGCAAAGTTTCTGTATAGTGCAAGCGTTCACAACAGTATTACGTTTGAAGAAGTGAGGTTAGGGTTTTTGGGGTGTATTGTATAGATATATATAGAGAATAAGAGGCGGTAGGGAAACTTAGTGTTTAAGGAAACTTAAAACTACTGCCGCTGTTGTTTCTTTCTTTTTATTGGTTTTGGTTTCGGTTGAGGGGTGTTTAGTAATAATAGTGTTTTAAGAAGCGGTGCAATGAGAAGCTTACACGTGTGGGAAAGTAAGGCAAAGTAAAATTGGGTTTTGCTTCTGCTGTTGATATTTTCTTCTCTCAATGGGTTGTGGTTTGGGTTTTATGCGTGGTGAAAGGAAAAGATTACGCGGGGTGTGAACTGCTGCTGCTGAGGAGTTTTACGCCAACGAGACAGTTATTTGGCTTTTATGCCAACCATCTCTACGCGAGGGGCAGTTACCTACGTGGCTTGCATGCCGTGATCTTCGATGAGCGATTATATGCGTTACCTCATAATGGGACATGCGTCACACGCAGATTCAGGAGATCATTCATACGTGGGTAGCAGTTATTATAACCGCCGTGTAAAAGGTGCAGCTCTCTCCGCTGTTCGGTTTCTACGCCGACTAGTCAGTTACTGTGACCGAACTCTATAAATAGAGACTTCCGGTCACATGAAAGAGGGGTAAAAAAAAAAAGGGTCAAGAAAGGTCGAAGAAAAAAACAGAGGAGACCAGAGAGAGAGCACATACAGAGAGTATTGATTGACAACTTTGGCAACGAGAGTTCAATCCCTCCTGCAGTCTTTGAAGCTTCTCCTTCTTCTACAGCACTTTTTCGTCATCGTGTGGTCCAAGGGACAAAGTGATCGACCGCAGATCAGACTCCTATAGCAATATTTCTCCAGAATTATTTTTTTTGTACTTAACATCCTCGTATAGGATTAATTGTACTTTTTTTTCTTGTTTGTAAACAAAAAAAGGGTTTCGTATAAACCTAGTCTCAATTTCTTTTGTTTATCATCAAACACAAGATGGCGACTCTGCTGGGGACTACTTTCTCATCTGACGAGAAATCCATTGCTCAACACGATGCTGTATCCGTCGGATGAACGAAGAAGACTCTGGTCGTTCAATTCGACCAATCTGCTTATGAAGACATGCTTCGCGCAGGGGGTAGAACTCGTTCCCTTTCTGTCCAGGACAACAGGAAGCTGCGTAAAGTATGGATGCCCCGGACATCCTCTACCCTTCCTGTCGGCTCTCTCTCTCCGACCAACAAGGTTGTGACATCGCAACCTATGCGCCCTGCGCGTAAAATATTGTCTCCCGTCTGTGACGTGGCAGACAAAGCTTCTGGCAATGCCTTAGTGCCAATCCAGAAGTCTAGACCGTGCCCTACGCATAAAACTTTGTCTCCCATCTGTGACGTGGCAGACAAAGCTTCTGGCAATGCCTCAGTGACAATCCAGAAGTCTAGAACGCGCCCTGCGCGTAAAACTTTGTCTCACGTCTGTGACGTGGCAGACAACATTTCTGACAAGGCCTCAACGCCAGTTCAGAAATTTTAAACGCGCCCTGCGCGTAAAAATACATCTCACATCTACGATGAGGCAGATGATCCCTTCGATCACGTCAAGGGAAAACATGTGGCAAATCTATCGACCTGTAGGCCTGTACGCCATCAAGACAAGAAGTTGCCCGCTCTTCAAAATATATGTGACGCTGGAGGCAATTTGAGGGCTCTCCCCATTTTACGCCAACCCGTGCAAAGCTCCAGATTACGCCAGGATAAGCCCATCTGCGTAAAGAAGACCCGGTTCACGGAAAAATACGCTCCTCAGACGGATGATGGGTCATATGCTACGCACATGGCTGAACTGCTGTATTCTTATGGCAGGAAGAGAGTTATGATTCCCAATCTCCATACCCCAACTGATATGCAAAGGCGGAATAAGCCTTCTTCTTCTTCCGGTAATCTCCTTGATTTGTGTGATTTCTTGATCCAAAAACGCAAAAACAAGGGTCAAAATCAAGATTCAGTGCCCCTAACTACCAAGCGTGGGGAAATTATGTAGGACGTAGCGTCAACATCCAATGTTGTTATGACAGATAGGCCACATGAAGAATCTGTCTTTATGGTTCCACCTACTCGCTGTCACGCCCCGATCTCCCGCAGGCTAATCGGCCATCCCCGCTAGGCGGGAATCACCCTCGCCAGCGCTCCCGCGGGACGATCGCTTCGACCCATCCGGGCGTGATGCCGTACGAGCGTTATCCACGCCCATGCAAGGCCATGGTTCGTTGGCTGGCGGTAAGAGTTTCTAAGCCACAGAGTCGCACAGATTGTCCGAGTGCAGCAGAGTCATAAACGCATAGCGATTTGGTAACAAGTTCACTGAGTTGACAATATAGCAGAAGCATTGAAACACAAGTTGAAGTAAAGCAACTCTTTATTGATATAAACATGTATTACAGGCGGGGTATAGCCGGGATTACAAGTCGCTCAAGCCTCTCTCTCTGAAACAGTAAAAGCGTGCCAAGTGGCTACAATTGTGGAATGATTGTACAGGCGATGATCAGGCGATGTTCACAACATTATATCTTGTATATGTGCTTCAGTCCAGACGCACCGCTACTTCGGAGTGATCTCCACACCTTAGCACGCACGAAGGAGGCATCCGCACCGAACGAGATTCTCCCGCACCCTGCATACAAACTGGTGGATTATCAGTACATTGAATGCACTGGTGGGGAAGCTACTCGCCCGCTCGACAAACCCAAACACGTAATACAGGTTCCGTGCACCAACTATTAAGTTGTGTTTCTAGTTACCTTAGGATCAGTTTCATGCAAACATTGAATAGCCTAACTCGTGTGGCAGTGCGCCGTGCGACATGAGAGGAAACACGGCGAGACTTACCAATTTACCATTTGACCTTCCCTGTCCAAGGCAAACATTATTAATTCATGCACGGGCAAGTATAACATTCAAGAGGCATAGCATATGCAAACACGATATTGTGGGCAAGATCACGTTACAAGTATACAATTTACAGGAGTATCAGGTGTGTTGCATACAATAATTTAATGAAATACACTTGACACCGTTCGGTGTCCTTTACCTGACTATCTGAATCACCTGCACAACTTACCATGTCTTTCCTGCCACGAAGACACAAGTTAGGATGCAACAGGTTCAAATATACATGATGATCACTGGCATGATTGCCATAAAGGACCTAGTCTGTGACGAAGATGGTTTGCTACGTGCAAATACGAGAGTCGCCGCATACCATCCTGTCCAAGTACGTGAGACTAAACGTGAGTTCCGTCCGGAGTCGGAACGGTGCCAGTGCCCCAGCAGCCGCCCGCAGGAACTATACCTTGTGCACAAGTTGTCCGTGATCGAACAATAACATTCATTCGCCCGAAGGCTACGTGATTATCGTCCGGAGGCTACGTGAATATCGCCCGGAGGCTACGTGATTATCGCCCGGAGGCTACGTGATCAATCATTCGCCCGAAGGCTACGTGAGTATAAGACAAGCAGTATTGCATGATTTATTTATATTGCATCTATGTTCCATTCATGCATTCAGGATTGAGCTTTATACATTGCACAATATAATAACGTTAGACATTCGTGAGCAGACAAGCATGCGTTTCTAAGGAACATAAGTAAACACGTTTGCTCGGACCCGAAGGTAAGCCGAGAGATGAAACCGTTAGGGACTTAACATGCGAGGGTCTGAATATAAGCAGTATTTCAATTTCCATGTTCTAACATAAGTAATATAAGTTGGGATTATTCCCTTGGCTAGGTGCGTTGGATTCTTATTAGCATGCAGGGGGTGATTCACCTAGCGACTAGCACGAACATTCCAGATTTTATGTGTGCTGGCTAAGCAAAGACAAGTTCACCATAGCCACCCACCTTAGCGATGACTCGCCTCGGTAGAGCGATACGTCAAGCGAGCCTCTGAAAGCCTAAGCTGAATTCCTTTAGGGACAAGTCTGGATATTATTTGCTTCTTGTTCGAGGCAAAACGGGTCGGGACAGTTGCACTTTTGCCGTTTGAGTCGGCAGTCCGCTAGAACGGAACGGGATGTTACAATCGCAACGGTCAGCATCAAATAATCTTCGGTCGAATGCGGAGTAGACCGATTGTACAAGAAGATTCGCACGAGTCTGATGTTGGAAGAATGTAAATCCACAGATATAGCCCACAGGCTTTAAAGATTATACAAAGCATGGGTTATGATTTGAAGTCAAAACAAGGCCTCAACTATGGAAAAGGCAGACGAACATCGTTGCATAGTAATCCTTACTGTCAATGAACTCGTTTTGGGTTAGGATATACCGCATCTATTGCAAACTCCAAACCTCCAAAGTCTGATCTTGTAATACCAGAGGCGGGTCCTCCTAAATCAACTTCTGTCTATAAAGGTGGACAAAAAGAAGAAGAAGAACCAAACAACGACATGTCTGGGGGTAGTCTCCCTCGACAAAATAGGGCAGAATCCAAAGCTGGGGGTAGAATTTCCTCTGTGTCCGAAGGTGATGCAACTATGCCCATTTCCTCTGAGGACCGTACAACTCAGGTATCGGGAGCCCGAAGGCCAAAGGGGACTTTCTCCTTCAATGAAGATGACATCATTGAAATCTTCAAGATATTGATGAAGGAAAACAAGCTTCGGCTGCCCAACATCAGATACCCTGAAAGGGCTGGCAAGGTCGATGACCCAGAATATTGTCTCTTTCATCGGTACATTCATCACCCCACAAAAGCGTGCTATGTACTAAAAAGGAGAATCCAGGAGTTGATCGACGCCAAAGTCATCGCTTTGCATTTATAAACAAAATGACGGTCACGGCAAATTGATCTCACTCCAATGTGTCAATTTGCCCCCTCAAGACGCACCGGATGATGAGACCCTAAAATCTCCCCAGAGAGATAACCTTCAGGTCTATCCCCACTCAGTAAATCACTCTTCAGTGAATCTTTCGGACACAGTTCACGTCCATATTACCTGTGAACTGTTGTCCAAACATTTTTTTCCCCCAGCTGAGTTTGTTATGCCCAAAGTGACCTCTGAGCCGGCCTCACAGGTTGTTGTTATCGATCAGTTCACGTCCATATCACCTCTGAACTGCGTCTCTCCACTTTCTCCGGCAGGGTAAAATCTATCACCACAAAAATGGTCATATTACCTATGTCATGTTTTTTTTATCCCCACAAAGACCTATCTTACCACGTCCACATTTACCTCTGAGTAAGATATTTTTAGAACTTTCCACGTCCATATTACCTCTGAGTAAAGTTCTTCTCTTCAATTTTCTACTACCACGTTTGCATAACCCCTGGTAGTGCTAGTCATTTTAGCTCATTACCTGTACTCAAGGTACGTCATAGGTAATAAGTCCACAACCCAGATGTACAAACCAACTCTTGGTTTCTCCATCCCCAGCAAGTGCCTATGTGCAACATTTTCTCCTTCGCTACAAATTCTTGTAAAAAGCCATCATCCGTGTCCAAGAGTCTCGGATACGCAATGGATGATGGATCCTCAAAATTTTCCCAGCAAAGCAATCCTTAGGCCTACTTGCACACTCCCACAGTTGTAGCGTCCCGCTCTGCGTCGACGCTATGTACAAGTGAGATCGCCTTGCTTGCTCGAACGGAAGTCTTCTCGGAGAGTTCCTGACCGATTGATCAATGTGAGTGAGCAGAACTGCATTCTCTGATTCTTGCACGACTTAATAATGAATCTGAGTTTTTGAATGTTTGTTTGCTTAAGAAGAATGTTTTCATAAAAGAATGATAGAACTGACTCAGCATGCTAAAAAGAGAGAACTCACATAGCTTGTCATTAAAACGAATCTGCTGCCTAGTAAGAGAAATGAAAATGCTTGTCAGGAATGAGATAGAACCATTGCTATGCTAATGAGATATAAGAATGTTGCATGCTTAGTTACACCGACACAGCTATCGAACGAACTCTTGCTATGCTAAGAAGATAAGTAAATGAATCGCTTGAATATGTCCCTGTGAATATGCTAAGAAGAGATAGTTATTGCATGTTAGATATGAACCAAAATCGTGCTTATCATTATATGTTTTGCTTGCCTGTTTGCTATCGAACTGCTATAAGTTATAAGTGTGAAAGAGAATCTAATAGTTCGCCCTGACGTCCGGTCCTACGGGATCTTGGGGGGTGTGCTATTAGATTATTGAAAATATGTGTTTGCTTGAATGAATAAGAGAAGAGAGTCTAATAGTCCGCCCTGACGTCCGGTCCTACGGGATCTTGGGGGGTGTGCTATTAGATTGTTATATGCTTGTGATTGTGAATGTGAATGTGGCTTGTCATGCATTGGTCTCGGACAACTTGTGCACAAGGTAATAGTCTCTCGATCGATCCTTAGGGCACTGGGAATCGGTCGGTCCGGAAGGGATTGTGAGAGCACCCTGACGTCCGGTCCTACGGGATCTTGGGGGGTGTTGTTGTCCATTAATAGGGAAACCCATGGATCGTCATATAGATAGGACGCATGCTAGGTTTACCTTCTTGCATACCTATCATTTGTGATACCAGAAGATTGATACATAAGTTTTGTATATATGCTTGTTGTGGCTAACTTGTGTGTCTGTTGCAGGATAAACCGTTCGGCTATGGGGTAAGAATATGAGTTTATGCATAAGCATGCATGTTCATTAAGGTGTGCATCATTGAGTTTATCTGATAGTGTTGCATACATTTTCATCGGTCGGACAATGGCTATTGGTGAAGAGCTGAACCTTGGTTACGGCTGCTATAATGGTAGTAATGTGCAACCATGAGTCACAGCTGCCTCTAGCATCAGATAAAGGAGTCATTGGTTAGCTGGATTACCGCTACCAATCCTGAGTTTCTCGGGGACCGACCTCTGATTGTTAGTTCAACTTGTGTGCTTGATTGAAATGATAGTTCCTATATGCACCTTTGCCCCCAAAGAGTTAGTTTTGTGCGCAATACATGCTGCACGCTGCACGATAGAGCACTGTCCCGATTCGTATGCTTATAGTGAATATGCAAAACTATTTCAAAGTTATGTTTTCAAAAGATGTAATCTGACTATAGTTTTGAACTGCATGAAATAAACCTAAGTAAAACTAGCAAGATCACTAGTAATGCAATGTTTTCCCACATGATTACTTAGTGTGGGTCTCAGGGGGTGTAGCTATCTGTTCAGTTGTTTTATCTCACCAGTACTTGTATAAAGTGTTGACCCACCAACAATTTTCTTGTTCTCAGGTGCTTGTTCGTCTGAGGAAGCGATAGCTGTCATGCCCCGGTCCCGCAGGGCCGTTCGTCCTCGCTTTGGTCCCTACGGAACCGACCGTCCTCGCACGGGCGTGATGCCGTGCAAGCCTAAAGTGCGCTTGTACAAGGCCAAAGCTTTGAACAAGGGCAAGTAAGCTATTTAATACTGAAGCAGCGGCACACATTGCAGAAAAGTAAAGAACATAATGGCATATAAAAACAGGCTCTTTTATTGATATTCACAAATGTTACAAGCGGCGCATGGCCGAGGTTACATATCGCTCAAGCACTCTTCTCTCGATTACAATGATACCGTTCCATACATTATGTCCCTCTATACAAAAGCAGCTCAAAGCAGGCACAACTCGATGCGGCTCAAGACATCGACTCCAGATTTCCGGTTCCTTGGGATGAGGCATGGCTATCGCTTCCTGGACGAACGAGCACCTGAGAACAAGCAAACTGTTGGTGGGTCAGCACTTTTATAAGTACTGGTGAGTATAAACAACTGAACAGAAGCTACACCCCCTGAGACCCACACTAAGTATACTTTGGCAAAATATTGCATTTCTAGTGATCTTGCTAGTTTTACCTAAGTTGTTTTCATGCAGTTCAGAACTATAGTCAGATTACATCTTTGAAAACATAACTTTTAAAACAGTTTTGCACAAACAAACTTATAAGCATACGAATCGGGACGGTGCTTTATCGTGCGGTGTGCAGCATGTATTGTGCATCACAATCTATCTCTTAGGGGCAAAGTTCTTATAGTGAACTGAAACATATCGAATCAAGGCAACATATCAAGCACACAAGTTGAACTATCAATCAGAGGTCGGTCCCCGAGTAACTCAGGATCGGTAGCGGTAATCCAGCTAACCAATGACTCTTTTATCTGATGCTATTAGCAGCTGTGACTCATGGTTGCACATTACTGCCGAAGCAGCCGTAGCCAAGGTTCAGCTCTGCACTAATAGCCATTGTCCGACCGATGCAATGCATGAAGCACTAACAGGTATTCTCTAAGATGCAGACAAAATGAACATGCATGCTTATGCATAAACTCATATTCCTTACCCCTAGCCGAACGGTTATCCCTGCAGCAGACACACAAGTTAGCCACATTTTACACATATGAACAAACTTATGAATCCATCTTATGGTGTCACAAATGATAGGTATGCAAGAAGGTAAACCTAGCATGCGCCCTATCTATATGACGGTCCATGAGTTTCCCCATTATTGGACAACAGCACCCCCCTAGATCCTTTCGGAACGGAACATCAGGGTGCTCTCAACAATCCCTTCCGGACCGACCGATTCCCAGTGCCCCAGGAATCGATCGAGAGACTATTACCTTGTGCACAAGTTGTCCGAGACCAATGCGATGACAAGCAACATTCACAAACACATTCACAAGCATATAACAATCTAATAGCCACACCCCCCTGGAACCCGAAGGAACGGAACATCAGGGCGGACTATTAAACTATACTCTTCTCTTCTTTTCGAGCAAACACATCTTATCAACAATCTAATAGCACACCCCCCTGGAACCCGAAGGAATGGAACATCAGGGCGCACTATTAGACTATCTTTCACACTTGTAACATATAGCAGTTTGATAGCAGAATAGACAAGCGAAACATATTTGACAAGCACGATTGATTTCACTTCTAACATGCAAAAGTCTATCTCTTCTTAGCATAATCACAGGGACATATTCAAATGATTCATTTACTTATCTTCTTTGCATGGCAAGGGTCCGTTTGAGCTGTGTCGGTGTAACTAAGCATGCAACATTACTTATACTCTTACTCTTAGCATGGCAATGGTTCTATCTCATTTCTGACGAGCATTCATATTCTCTTATTAGGCAGCATATTCGTTTTGATGACAAGCTATGTGAGTTCTCTTATTAGCATGCTGAGTCGGTTCTATCATTCTTTTATGAAAACATTTCTTCTTAACCAAACAAGCATTCAAAAACTCAGATTCATTATTAAGTCGTGCAAGAATCAGAGAATGCAGTTCTGCCCACTCACTTTGATTTATCGGTCGGGAACTCTCCGAGAAGACTTCCGTTCGAGCAAGCAAGGCGATCTCACTTGTACATAGCGTCGACGCGAAGCGGGGCGCTACATACTTACCCACCAACAAAGAGTTTCGTCCTCGAAACTCAAGGAGAAACTTACGATAACACAGAGCAGCGATAGTCCTCATCCCTCACCATCCCAAATCAAAACTCTAGCAGTCATAACTCAATATAACTCTAGCCAACACAAATCACAAATCACATCTCAAGCAATGAAAACCAAAATCCAGAAAACTTTTGCCGGCAACTTTGAGAATATTTACGGACTCATTGTATGGAACGTTCATTGCATCTCACATCAGGCACATCTCAGAGTTGGAAACAACGGAATGGGCAAAGAATCGAGTCGCTCTGATACCATTATGTCACGCCCCGGTCCCGCAGGGCCGTTCGTCCTCGCTTTGGTCCCTACGGAACCGACCGTCCTCGCACGGGCGTGATGCCGTGCAAGCCTAAAGTGCGCTTGCACAAGGCCAAAGCTTTGAACAAGGGCAAGTAAGCTATTTAATACTGAAGCAGCGGCACACATTGCAGAAAAGTAAAGAACACAATGGCATATGAAAACAGGCTCTTTTATTGATATTCACAAATGTTACAAGCGGCGCATGGCCGAGGTTACATATCGCTCAAGCACTCTTCTCTCGATTACAATGATACCGTTCCATACATTATGTCCCTCTATACAAAAGCAGCTCAAAGCAGGCACAACTCGATGCGGCTCAAGACATCGACTCCAGATTTCCGGTTCCTTGGGATGAGGCACGGTTATCGCTTCCTGGACGAACGAGCACCTGAGAACAAGCAAACTGTTGGTGGGTCAGCACTTTTATAAGTACTGGTGAGTATAAACAACTGAACAGAAGCTACACCCCCTGAGACCCACACTAATTATACTTGTGGCAAAATATTGCATTTCTAGTGATCTTGCTAGTTTTACCTAAGTTGTTTTCATGCAGTTCAGAACTATAGTCAGATTACATCTTTGAAAATATAACTTTTAAAACAGTTTTGCATAAACAAACTTATAAGCATACGAATCAAGATAGTGCTTTATCGTGCGGTGTGCAGCATGTATTGTGCATCACAATCTATCTCTTAGGGGCAAAGTTCTTATAGTGAACTGAAACATATCGAATCAAGGCAACATATCAAGCACATAAGTTGAACTATCAATCAGAGGTCGGTCCCCGAGTAACTCAGGATCGGTAGCGGTAATCCAGCTAACCAATGACTCTTTTATCTGATGCTATTAGCAGCTGTGACTCATGGTTGCACATTACTGCCGAAGCAGCCGTAGCCAAGGTTCAGCTCTGCACTAATAGCCATTGTCCGACCGATGTAATGCATGAAGCACTAACAGGTATTCTCTAAGATGCAGACAAAATGAACATGCATGCTTATGCATACACTCATATTCCTTACCCCATAGCCGAACGGTTATCCCTGCAGCAGACACACAAGTTAGCCACATTTTACACATATGAACAAACTTATGAATCCATCTTATGGTGTCACAAATGATAGGTATGCAAGAAGGTAAACCTAGCATGCGCCCTATCTATATGACGGTCCATGAGTTTCCCCATTATTGGACAACAGCACCCTCCCTAGATCCTTTCGGAACGGAACATCAGGGTGCTCTCAACAATCCCTTCCGGATCGACCGATTCCCAGTGCCCCAGGAATCGATCGAGAGACTATTACCTTGTGCATAAGTTGTCCGAGACCAATGCGATGACAAGCAACATTCACAAACACATTCACAAGCATATAACAATCTAATAGCCACACCCCCTGGAACCCGAAGGAACGGAACATCAGGACGGACTATTAAACTATACTCTTCTCTTCTTTTCGAGCAAACACATCTTATCAACAATCTAATAGCACACCCCCCTGGAACCCGAAGGAACGGAATATCAGGGCGCACTATTAGACTATCTTTCACACTTGTAACATATAGCAGTTTGATAGCAGAACAGACAAGCGAAACATATTTGACAAGCACGATTGATTTCACTTCTAACATGCAAAAGTCTATCTCTTCTTAGCATAATCACAGGGACATATTCAAACGATTCATTTACTTATCTTCTTTGCATGGCAAGGGTTCGTTTGAGCTATGTCGGTGTAACTAAGCATACAACATTACTTATACTCTTACTCTTAGCATGGCAATGGTTCTATCTCATTTCTGACGAGCATTCATATTCTCTTATTAGGCAGCATATTCGTTTTGATGACAAGCTATGTGAGTTCTCTTATTAGCATGCTGAGTCGGTTCTATCATTCTTTTATGAAAACATTTCTTCTTAACCAAACAAGCATTCAAAAACTCAGATTCATTATTAAGTCGTGCAAGAATCAGAGAATGCAGTTCTGTCCACTCACTTTGATTTATCGGTCGGGAACTCTCCGAGAAGACTTCCGTTCGAGCAAGCAAGGCGATCTCACTTGTACATAGCGTCGACGCGAAGCGGGGTGCTACAATAGCCGTGCCTCATCCCAATGAGCCGGAAATCTGGAGTCGATGCCTTGAGCCGCATCGAGTTGTGCCTGCTTTGGAGCTGCTTTCATATAGAGGGACATAATGTATGGAACGGTGTCATCTAATCGAGAGAAGAGTGTTTGAGCGATTGTAACCTCGGCCATGAGCCGCTTGTAATACTTTCGATTATCAATAAAAAGAGCTTGTCTATCATGTGCCATTGTGTTCTTTACTTTTCTGCAATATATATGTGCCGCTGCTTCAGTATTGAATAGCTTACTTGCCCTTGTTCAAAGCTTTGGCCTTGTGCAAGCACACTTTAGGCTTGCACGGCATCACGTCCCGATGAGAACAATAGTCCTGCGGGAGAGCTGCAACGTGGTGATTCACGTTCAGCGGGGACTATTGGGCTTGCGGGAGATTGGGGCGTGACAACAGTGACTATTCTAACCAATCTCGTTAGACACTAGCCATGTTCATATTACCTCTGAGCTATCGTCCCATTGATCTTTCAGCGGAATGATCCTTCGGTCTATCTTCATGATAGGATAGACCACATTCTCAATAAAAAATTTCGACATCGGTTCATGTCCATATTACCTCTGTACCACTGTCATAATTTTCTTCGGCTGAGTTTGTCATGTTCATATTACCTCTGAGAAAACCTTCCGGATTCGCCTATCGATTATCATGTCCATATTACCTCTGATATCGGTTGTCATCTCAACTTAGCACCCGTACTCAACTTTAAGTACGCCAGTGGTGTTGAGTCCACAAAAACTGCCATGTCCATATTACCTCTGAGCAGATATATACCTCCATCTCCAGTGGAGTCACAACTCAAAAGTTTGTCATGTTCATATTACCTCTGAGCAAACTTTTCGAGTTTTGGCTATCGATTATCATGTCCATATTACCTCTGATATCGGTTGTCATCTCAACTTAGCACCCATACTTAACTTTAAGTATGCCAGCGGTGTTAAGTCCAAAAAAAATAAAATAAAAATAAAATAAAAATAAAAATAAAAAAAACTGCCACGTCCCTATTACCTCTGGCAGGGCTTGTCCTAAACTTATTACTTGCACTTTCGTGCACAAGAAGTAATAGGTCCACCAAAAACCCCTGTGGAATACCCGCAATGGAAACGAATTGTTCATGTCCATATTACCTCTGAACTATCCTCATTTTCTCCAGCGAAGAAAGAGTCAGTCCATGTTCATCCCCACAGAGACATATTTTACAAGCATCCGTCAGGACTTGTCCCAAACCCATTACTTGCACTAACGTGCGCAAAAAGTAGTGGGTCCATAAAAAACTGTCACGTCTATATGACCTCTGTCAGGACTTGTCTTAAACCTATTATTTGCACTAACGTACGCAACAAATAATAGGTCCACCAAAGATCCCCCAGTGGGATGTGCTCAACAAGCACGGTATTGTACTACGTCCATACTACCTCTAGTATAATATCCGAAGTTCATACAAACAATCATAAAGAAATGGGAGGACCCTTATATGATTTCAAATGGCGCTTAAAGATGAGCCAAGCCTAATGAAAATTAGTAATGGCTCCTATCAATGGCAAATTCTCGAAGAAGTACTATACTTGATCTCCTTTGCCTAACGGAGTATGATGAAGATCTTATTCTGGAGATACTACGTACAAAGGTTAGCTAGATCATATTCTATCAGGTTCATGTGACCTCTGAATAGATATCCTTAACTAATTTGTAAACCTATCATGTTCATATTACCTCTGATAGTGTTTAGTATACAAATTTAGTTGGATTATAGTCTATCAGGTTCATGTTAACTCTGAATAGATTTACATTCAGCAAAAATCTTAACGAAAGTATGTCATGTTCATGATACCTCTGATATCACTTTCATCTTAACCTATCATATTCTAAAATGATAGGTCCACAAAGTCAGATGAAGCCTCTTTATTATCTCCGAGAAAAGCAAATTACAAAAGAAGCAAAAAGTACATCATTGGGGAGGAGCAATTAAGTCGCGAATCTGTCGCGCCAAAGCAGCCATCCTCTCATTCCTGGAGTTCAAGATGTTAGCGCGAGCCCGTTCCAGTCGTGCCTCGTCATCGCTCAAGCAAGATAGTTCGGACCGAGCATTAACAAAACCGGCGCGGATGACACCCGCATGTGCCAATTTCTGCTGAGCTGCATCCATTTGGCCCTTCAGCACATCTCGAGCTGCCGACGTCTTGAGAGCCTGCTCCCTTGCCTGAGCGAGTTCAGCTTCCAATTCTCGGACCCTCGCTTCATTTCCCTCACATTCGGCCTCGCACTTAGCTAGCTGAGGGATAACCTCTACCAAGACAGCCTGCTCTTCATCTATCTCTTGCTGCTGTTCCTGGATGGATTTGTTCAGAGATTCCATCTGCTCAGCAAGTTTCACAGTCAAGGAGTCGTACTCAGCCTGAACCATATCGTCGACATTGCCTCGAGATAGTTGCAAATATTCGTTAATGGGTTGTTCTAAACCATTAACTATTTGCTCTAACGCATCAGCTCTTTCAGCGTCGTTGAAATTTCTAATCGGCGCTATCGTAAGCTGGGAGGACGTCTGTAGAGTATCAAAACCTAGGTTCTTCTCCAGCACCATGGATATCAACTCCTTCAAAGTGAGGTAGAATATGCTAGTGTATTATTCAACCAGCGTGGCATAGATCGGATGTACGCTGGGAGTGGCTGCAATACCATTAAATCTTCCTCCAGAAATGACTGCAGAGGATGTTGCCACAGTCGTTGCTTCTACAGATGGTATGACAAAAGAAGAGACACCAACAACAGTTGAAATTGCTGGCATACTCAACGAAGGAGGCACAGTCGTGACAATGGCCTCATCCTCCTCCGATGTTATTTGGACTGCTATTGGCAGGATAACATCCGAGAATGTTGCGGATGAAAGATCGGCAGCTTCAAAGCATGCCTCTTCGATATCGAACGTCGCCGTTTCGTCAGCCGGATCCGCAACAAAGTCAGAGGTTGCGTCAACTCCGCCCTCCCCAGAGATGTCTTCACCTGAAAAGAAGACAAGAGAAAGTTAATATCAATTTGATGTTAATTTTCCTACAAAGAAGTGTAAAAACAACATTTACCCATGGTCGATGGTATGTATGTTGCGTCTGCGGCCTGTATAGCTAAATCATTTCTTAATAATGCTAAACAAGCCGTCATACCTGGAGAAGAGGGTGCACCAACTGACACTTGCGGGTAGTCATCCCAGTCTTTACCCAGATCCATTCGAGGTTCATCGGGTGGAACCTCGCTGGAGATACTTACAGACGAATGAGGGGCTAGGCCCATTATTTGTCTGGATGAAGATATATTGATTCTTAATATGCTCGGCCTCGAAGGCGATCTCGAAGCACTGCCAGTAGCGGTGGTAGCGGCAGTGACCGCAAGCAAAGAATCTTCAGTGCTGTCAGCTGGAACTGTGGAGGTTCCCTCTCTAAAAGGCGAAGGACCTCTGATCAAAGAATCATCCCCAACAGGGGAAACGACAGGCTCACTCCTAGAAGCCCCCTTGGTGGAAGCCCTTTTCGGAACTCTGACAGCCTTCTTCTTGCGGGGGGAAGGCTCTTTCGGAGTGGAAGCCTTCCGTTTATTGGAGATAACGAGAGGCTCTGCTGGCGGAGTTATTACGCCTCTCGGTATTATTAACAAAAAACATTACATTACTAGTGATCTTGCTACTTTTACCTAAGTTCATTTCATGCAGCTCAGGTTTATAGTCAGATTACATCTTTTCGAAAACACAGCTTTGAAACAGTTTTGCATATTCAATACGCATAAGCAAGCTATAGAGGCAATGTTCTATCGTGTAGTATGCAGCATGTATTGTGCACTATGTTCTAACCCTTAGGGACAAGCAGCATTTAGGAACTATCATTCTATCAAGCACACAAGTTGAACTATCAATCAGAGGTCGGTCCCCGAGAAACTCAGGATCGGTAGCGGTAATCCAGCTAACCAATGACTCACATTATGATGCTATTAGCAGCTGTGACCGAGGTTCAGCTCTGCACTAATAGCCATTGTCCGACCTATACGAAATGTATGATGCACTGACAGATAACTCTACGATGCACATTTTAATGAACAAGCAGGCTTATATGTATAAACTCTTTATGTTTCTTACCCCTTGCCGAACAGTTATCCCTGCAGCAGACATACAAATTAGTAACAATTTGCATAAACATATATGTATACAGTTCTCTAGTTAGGCAAGCAAGCGGATTCGTCTCAATGACAAGCTATGTGAGTTCTCTTATTAAGCATGCTGAGGCAGGTTCTATCATTCTTCTTATGAAATAATCTTCTTAAGCAAACAAGCATTCAAAAACATAGATTTATTATTAAGTCGTGCAAGAATCAGAGAATGTAGTTCTGCCCACTCACTTTGATCAATCGGTGGAGAACTCTCCGAGAAGAATTCTGCTTAAGAAAGCAAGGCGATATCACTTGTACATAGTACCTACGCGGAGCGGTGCACTACACACAGTAGGGCACCTACACCGGTTCAGCAGTACTAGGGTCTGAGTCCTTTGCCGATGTAGAAGCATAAAATACGCTGGGGAATTGTACGCGTATTATGTAACGCCCCGTTCGCCCCGTTCCCCCTATTCGGGGAGCGCGGCTAAGATATACTTGGTACCGTTCGATCGGGACAGATTGAATCAAGATCCTTTTCTCGTTATGGATTGGTTTCTTCGGAATCAGGTCCCATATTCGATGGATCGTGCCTCAAGGAAGGACTCGACGGCAGAGTCGAGAGAGGCCTTTCCGTTGTCTTGGTTTTCCTTGCCCATTTTCGATTGCCGCTTGGTTGCGTTCTTGTTAGTTTTATGACTTGCGTTTTCTTGAACGGTTTCGATGGACTTCATTGTTTTCGTTCTTAGGACTTCACAATTCGTATCAAACACTTGGAGGCAAGAGGTATTGATCATCCGTTGGTGCGTGCAGGTGATCGTGTAGACGACGCGCGAGCGGAGTCTTAGAGATCTCTCCTTCTTCTCCCCATTCAAACAACTTGTGAGTGGCTCTATTTCGACAAGCACCTTCTTTCCAAGGGCTCCATTCTTAATAAAATTGACTCAGTTGTGCATTCACTCAAACGATCCCAATTAAGTATAAAGTAGGATAAAAAGATAAGATAAGAAGTAGGCTTGGAATACTCATTGCTTGTCATACAGAACCTTGCATAAATTCATTGATGCATGCATGTTCGTTGGGTATATAATTGGTTGGTACTTATTGATAGCCCAAGTTGTTTTTCTATAAACTGCTGCATGTTATTGCATATATCTTGTTGGTTGATTATGATAGTACAGTAAAGCAGTTCCGTACATGCTGTTCTTTAAATTGCTTATATGTTAACTATGAAGTTCGGTTCATAGATTGGTCATGGGAATTCTTGTGCACAAGGGATCCAGGTTCCTGTGAACGGTTACCGGGGCACCGGGTCGTTTCGTCCCGGGCGGAATCTATTTTGTTAGTCGTGCTAAATAAGTTAGCACAGGGAGCGGGGGCTTGTAGCGGGGCTAGCTACCCGCGCTGCAAGCGTCGCCGTCTGCCCAGACTAAACCCATGGCGGCTCCTAAAACAATAAGAAAGATATTGTGTATATTTAAACTGTGCAGACTAACTATGTCTTCGTGACAGGGAAGGCTATGGTAAGTTATACAGGTGGTTCAGACGGTATAGGTAAAGTCACCGAACGGTGGCATATTGAGTTATGTTATTTTGTTCTTGCATACCTGCTAAATGAAATCTGATCTAGGCAAGAATAGAAAGTCACATAAAAACATAAATGTTGCATGCTCATTTGAACTCATCTTAAGAGCTTGGTAAAGTTGAGTAGCTAGCCTTCACCGGTACTTTTTGAAGTACTGACCCTCGTTGCAGCAGGTTCCCCGGCCCAGGGCAACGCGGCGAGGAGCTGAAGTTCTCTCCAAACTTTTGGGATTCTTGGCGGTTCGTGTCCAAGACTTTTGGAGGCTCAAGCTAGAAGCCTTTCACTCTCTCTCATGTTGCTGAATATCGCTAAAGCGATGGTGCTTAGTCGCACCCAAGGTGTTTTGTGTTTTTGAATCTATGTAAAGGGATATAATGTATGGATCGGCTATCTCATTTTGCGTCCAAGTTGTAAGCCCGTGAGGCATTTTATACCTTAGAGTCAAGCGATGTAAAAAGATATTCATTATGAATAAAAGAGAAACTTTTCTATGCCTCAACCTTGTGTTATCTTATTAGTGTACTCTGTTGCATTGTTCTAAAGAATATCCTTATGCCTAAGGCCTTGTGCACGCGCGCCCTACGTGTGCACGGCATCACGCCCGGGGGACGATTATCGATTAGACGAAATCGGGGCGTGACATATTGGTATCAGAGCAAACTTCAGATCCTTTGATCTCACAAAGAAAGTTTTTAAAGAGGACCCTGTCCCTCCCGAGTAGACCCTTGAATTCGCTTGGCCAAAATGAGATGCGTTCCATACAGTGAGTCCATAATATACTTTGAGACTAATACAAGTTACCTTCCTTTGAAGGAACGGCTTCCGAGCCAGGTGCACAAGCGCAGATGGTGGCGCAAGTGCAAGCGAGTAGTTCAGGCACCTCGGGCAGCTCTGGGAGTCCAGCTGCTGCACCTTCTGCTGATCCGTTCGAGCGAATGATGCGTTTGATGGAGACGCAGCAGAGACAAGCGGAGCTACGACAGAATCAGTTCGAGTCGCGGATTGAGGCTCAATTCGTGGCGCAGCGATCTCAGGCGGACATACAGCAGAAGCAGATGGATAGTCTGCAAACAATGGTGACGACTATGGTCGCCAACAATCATTCTGCATCCGCCCCCGCAACCGTGCCAATAGTTGCTGAAGCCACCGGACTGCAGAGTTCCCAGGGTACTATACCCTTAGGCGAAAATGGGTCAGTCGTATCGATATCAGAGTTCAAGAAAATGTGCCATGCTACTTTTAAAGGCACTGAGGACCCTTCCGTGGCAATGGACTGGCTGGTCGAGTTGGAGGACCACTTCGAAGTGCTATGCCTAGACGAGACCAAGAGAGTCGCTTGTGCCCAGCTTCAGCTCCGATTAAATGCACATGATTGGTGGGATGTGCACAAGCAAGCGATTTTTAGCGAAGGTGGCACAACGGCTATCCCCTGGTCCATGTTTCGTAAGGCCTTCGTGGAGGAATACCTTCCACCCGCCGTCCGCCGCGAGAAGGAAGACGAGTTTGCGCTACTGAAGAAGGGAGACATGACGGTGCGTCAATACGCCTCAGAGTTCAACCGACTTGCAAAATTTGCCAAGTCTCAGCTCGCCGATGCTGAAAGTCGTGCACGGAAGTTCGAACTTGGACTACGACCCTCTATCCGTGCCCACGTCGTAGTGGCTCAATATCGTACCATACGGGAGTCCTTGAATCATGCACTATCCCTGGAGTCGCAGTACCCTCCAGTTCGCACTGGCGCTGTGCAAAATTATAATCACAAGCGTCCTGCCAACACAGGAGGTAACAATGCGCATAAGCGCCATAACAACAACGGCGGCTCCCAGGACTCAAATCCAGGAAGGAGGCAAGGACAAAATTGTGCCTACTGCCGCAGGCCAGGACACCACGCCAGCGAATGTCGCGTGAGCAAAGGAGGATGTTTCAATTGTGGCAAGATGGGCCACATTGCTCGTAATTGTCCAACCCGTTCCAACGATCCATCTTCACACCGTCCGCAGCAGAATAATGACTCACCTCAGGGTCAGGGGCCGAGTCTATGCTTTGACTCGGGATAAGACACTTGCATCGAACACGACGGTGTCAGGTATGTTACCCTTTAATAATGTACCTGCTCGAGTATTGTTTGATTCTAGTGCAACACATAACTTCATTGCGGCAGATTTTGCCGCCGAACACACATTCCCTATGACACCGCTAGGCTTAAACCTAAGTGTCAGTACTCCTTTGGGCGTAGATTTGTCGGCTCGCTTAGTCTGTCGTGAAGGTAACATTTGCATCGGGGGACAGAAATTGTCATTAGATGCGATAGTTTTAGACATAAGGGACTACGATCTTATTCTGGGGATGGATTGGCTCGGCGCTTGTTCAGCTACTATCGATTGTGCGAAGAAGGAAGTCGTGTTTCGTTTGCCCGACGAGATCGAGTTTTGCTTCACGTGCAGTCCTGAGTCAAAAGCGTCGAATGCCTGCATGGTGATCTCAGCAATGTCTGCTCGACGGATGATTCACTCCGGCTGCGAAGGGTACTTAGCGTCCGTTCGAGACACTCGGCAAGATTGCACAAACGTTGAGTCTATTCCCGTTGTGGCAGATTTTCCTGATGTGTTTCCCGACGAGTTGCCAGGCATGCCGCCCGATCGAGAGATAGAGTTCACTATAGACACGTTCCCAGAAACTCGACCAATTTCCAAGACGCCGTATCGAATGGCCCTGGCTGAATTGAAGGAGCTTAAAGTACAGTTGCAAGACTTGCTAGATCGAGGATACATTCGGCCTAGTGTATCTCCGTGGGGTGCGCCTGTGCTGTTTGTAAAGAAAAAGGATGGCTCGTTGCGGCTCTGCATCGACTATCGAGAATTGAATAAAGCAACCATTCGTAACCAGTATCCCCTTCCAAGAATAGATGATCTTTTTGATCAGTTGCAAGCTGCCACAGTATTCTCTAAAATCGACCTCCGTTCGGGCTATCACCAACTAAAGATCAAGCTAGACGATGTGCCCAAGTCAGCTTTTCGAACTCGCTACGGCCATTATGAGTTTCTGGTGATGCCGTTCGAACTAACCAACGCACCTGCCGCCTTCATGAGTTTAATGAACCTTGTGTTCCGGCCCTATCTCGATAAGTTTGTAGTAGTGTTCATCGATGATATCTTGGTGTATTCGAAGAGTGGGGAAGAACATGCAGAGCACTTGCGGACCGTGCTACAAACTCTTCGGGATAACCAGCTATATGCTAAGCTGAGTAAGTGTGAATTCTGGCTAAGTAGTGTATCTTTCCTCGGGCACATCATTTCTGCGGGAGGCATCTCGGTCGATCCGAAGAAGGTGGAGGCCATTGTCGAGTGGAAGCGACCTGCATCCATTAGCGAGATTCGAAGCTTCCTCGGGCTAGCAGGCTACTACAGACGGTTCGTGAAGGATTTTTCCAAACTTGCACTACCTTTGACTCGCCTCACACAAAAGGGAGTCGCATTTGAGTGGTCCGCCGACTGCGAAGCTTCGTTTAAAGAGTTAAAGCATCGCCTCACCTCTGCCCCGTTACTTGCACTACCAGACGAGATCTCGGGATTTCAAATATTCAGCGACGCGTCCGGGCAGGGCTTGGGGTGTGTACTTATGCAGCGAGATCGAGTGATAGCCTATGCCTCCAGGCAACTAAAGAAGCACGAGAAAAATTATCCTACACACGACCTGGAGTTAGCGGCAATTGTCTTTGGCCTGAAATTGTGGCGACACTACCTTTATGGAGTGTCTTGCCAAATTTACACCGATCACAAGAGTTTGAAGTACCTATTCACCCAGACGGACCTCAACCTTCGTCAACGTCGTTGGCTAGAATTGATAAAAGATTACGACTTGACAATAGACTACACGCCTGGAAAAGGGAATGTTGTAGCGGATACTTTGAGTCAGATCTTCGTTGGATCTTTGTCAGTCGATCGCAGGTTACGAAGGGACTTAGAAGAGATGGGCATCGAACTCTGAATTCGATATCGTGTCGCGCGGGTCACTCAAATGTGATTCGTACCCAACCTAATAGAGCGGGTCACATCTACTCAGAGAGACGACCCTTTCCTAAGGAAGATGCACGAGCAGATTCTAGCGGGGAAGGCGAGGGACTTTGCAGTAGATGAAAATGGAGCGTTGCGGGTGAAAGGAAGGCTATGCGTCTCCAACGATTCAGAACTTAGAAAGGAGATCCTTGCGGAAGCTCATTACGCAACCTATATGATCCATCCCGGGAGCACGAAGATGTATAAGAACCTCCGAACGATCTTTTGGTGGCACGGCATGAAGAAGGATGTTGCACTCTTTGTGTCCCAATGCATAACCTGTCAAAGGGTGAAAGCAGAGCATCAGAGGCCGGGCGGGGAGATGCAAAATCTTGCTATCCCGGAATGGAAGTGGGAGCACATCTGCATAGATTTCATTGTTGGCCTGCCAAGGACGCAACGGGGGAACGACGTAATCTGGGTTATCGTCGACCGGTTAACCAAGTCTGCACACTTCATTGCCATTAAAAGTACTTGGAGCGCCGATCGCCTTGCCCAGACCTACCTTGACGAGATAGTCCGGCTGCACGGAGTGCCAGTTTCTATAGTATCCGATCGGGACGGGCGATTCATCTCGCATTTCTGGAAGAGTCTTCAGTTAGCGATGGGGACCAAGTTGAAGTTTAGCTCAGCCTATCATCCACAAACTGACGGCCAAACGGAACGAGTGAATCAGATACTAGAAGACATATTGCGCCTCTGCGTGATCGATTCGAAGTCAAGTTGGGACGTCTACCTGTCGCTGGCCGAATTTGCATACAACAACAGTTATCAGTCCAGCATCGAGATGGCTCCGTACGAGGATTTGTATGGTCGGAAGTGTAGGTCACCAATCTGCTGGGATGAAGTCGGAGAACGGCAAATCCTTGGGCCGGAGCTGGTTGAACAAACCGTCCAAAAGGTTCGGTTGATTCGTGAACGGTTGAAGACAGCACAAAGCCGACAAAAGAGTTATGCCGATGCTCGACGTCGCCCCCTTGAGTTCTTTGAAGGGGACCATGTGTTCTTGAAGGTCTCGCCTATGCGCGGAGTCATGCGGTTTGGAGTAAAAGGGAAGCTAAGTCCGAGATTTGTTGGGCCGTTTGAAGTTCTCAAACGAGTCACTCCGGTCGCCTATCAAGTTGCTTTGCCGTCTGCCCTATCTGAAGTACATAATATTTTCCACGTGTCCCAGCTGAGAAAGTTTGTGCATGACCCAAACCACGTAGTCGACTTGGGTCAGTTGAATCTACAAGCGGACTTGTCGTACGCGGCAGAGCCTGTCCAAATTTTGGATCGTAAAGAGAAGCAGTTGCGGAACCGAACCGTCCCGCTAGTGCGCGTCCTGTGGCGGAACCACTCGGTCGAGGAGTCGACCTGGGAACTTGAATCTGATATGAGGGAAAGGTTCCCCTCATTATTCTTTAGTGGTAGGTTCTATTCCTAAGTTTCAGGACGAAACTTCCTATTAGATGGTTATGATGTAACGCCCCGTTCGCCCCGTTCCCCCTATTCGGGGAGCGCGGCTAAGATATACTTGGTACTGTTCGATCGGGACAGATTGAATCAAGATCCTTTCCTCGTTATGGATTGGTTTCTTCGGAATCAGGTCCCATATTCGATGGATCGTGCCTCAAGGAAGGACTCGGCGGCAGAGTCGAGAGAGGCCTTTCCGTTGTCTTGGTTTTCCTTGCCCGTTTTCGATTGCCGCTTGGTTGCGTTCTTGTTGGTTTTATGACTTGCGTTTTCTTGAACGGTTTCGATGGACTTCATTGTTTTCGTTCTTAGGACTTTGCAATTTGTATCAAACACTTAGAGGTAAGAGGTATTGATCATCGGTTGGTGCGTGCAGGTGATCGTGTAGACGATGCGCGAGCGGAGTCTTAGAGATCTCTCCTTCTTCTCCCCATTCAAACAACTTGTGAGTGGCTCTATTTCGACAAGCACCTTCTTTCCAAGGGCTCCGTTCTTAATAAAATTGACTCAGTTGTGCATTCACTCAAACGATCCCAATTAAGTATAAAGTAGGATAAAAAGATAAGATAAGAAGTAGGCTTGGAATACTCATTGCTTGTCATACAGAACCTTGCATAAATTCATTGATGCATGCATGTTCGTTGGATATATAATTGGTTGGTACTTATTGATAGCCCAAGTTGTTTTTCTATAAACTGCTGCATGTTATTGCATATATCTTGTTGGTTGATTATGATAGTACAGTAAAGCAGTTCCGTACATGCTGTTCTTTAAATTGCTTATATGTTAACTATGAAGTTCGGTTCATAGATTGGTCATAGGAATTCTTGTGCACAAGGGATCCAGGTTCCTGCGAACGGTTACCGGGGCACCGGGCCGTTTCATCCCGGGAGGAATCTATTTTGTTAGTCGTGCTAAATAAGTTAGCACAGGGAGCGGGGGCTTGTAGCGGGGCTAGCTACCAGCGCTGCAAGCGTCGCCGTCTGCCCAGACTAAACCCATGGCGGCTCCTAAAACAATAAGAAAGATATTGTGTATATTTAAACTATGCAGACTAACTATGTCTTCGTGACAGGGAAGGCTATGGTAAGTTGTACAGGTGGTTCAGACGGTACAGGTAAAGTCACCGAACGGTGGCATGTTGAGTTATGTTATTTTGTTCTTGCATACCTGCTAAATGAAATCTGATCTAGGCAAGAATAGAAAGTCACATAAAAACATAAATGTTGCATGCTCATTTGAACTCATCTTAAGAGCTTGGTAAAGTTGAGTAGCTAGCCTTCACCGGTACTTTTTGAAGTACTGACCCTCATTGCAGCAGGTTCTCCGGCCCAGGGCAACGCGGCGAGGAGCTGAAGTTCTCTCCAAACTTTTGGGATTCTTGGCGGTTCGTGTCCAAGACTTTTGGAGGCTCAAGCTAGAAGCCTTTCACTCTCTCTCATATTGCTGAATATCGCTAAGGCGATGGTGCTTACTCGCACCCAAGGTGTTTTGTGTTTTTGAATCTATGTAAAGGGATATAATGTATGGATCGGCTATCTCATTTTGCGTCCAAGTTGTAAGCCCGTGAGGCATTTTATACCTTAGAGTCAAGTGATTTAAAAAGATGTTCATTATGAATAAAAGAGAAACTTTTCTATGCCTCAACCTTGTGTTATCTTATTAGTGTACTATGTTGCATTGTTCTAAAGAATATCCTTATGCCTAAGGCCTTGTGCACGCGCGCCCTACGTGTGCACGGCATCACGCCCGGGGGACGATTATCGATTAGACGAAATCGGGGCATGACATATTATACAGTCAGAACCCCCAACATGCATGAAGTCCGCGTAAAGCAGTGCTTCAAGGCTGTGTGGCATAAAAATATGCCTTCAGAACTGCTCGCGTAAAACAAAGCTTCAGAGCTGTTTGGCGTAAAGAAGAGCTTCAGAGCTGCCCGCGTAAAGCAGCGCATCAAGGCTGTTTTGGCATAAAAGGTTGCTATACATCCCTGCGTAAAATATGTTTGTCTTTAATGCAACAAAAAGTCATATGAGAAACTCTTCGTATTCCTCGAATGAATCTGTCAGACGAAACAGTAAACCTGACTCCTGACAAAAGTACTGCACGACGATCGAGAGGACGGCTGTGATGATAATTTTGCACAGAGACCCAGACTGTCGTTTAGTGACATATCCTTGATACAAGTCGTTTTTACGCATTCAAGGAATACGATGTCTATTCTACACAAACAGAGATAATTTTTTACGCTCAAGATGAGACGAAATCAGACGCCACGTCAAAAGTTGTTTCTCGTACAGAGCTCGAGGTATATCTCGGCATTTAATGCACGAGATTGAGGCATATCTCTGCATTAAATGCACGAGATTTGGTTCTATTCTTTATAATTTTGTCATGACTGGGAGAGCTAAAGCTGTGACAAATACGCTCACATCACCATCCTAGCATTTTATGCCAACCAAGCTATTTTCAACTATAGGAGCACGCCGTATGCTATCTCCTCGAAATACGCCAACCAGGCTATTTTCAACTATAGGAGTACGCCGTATGCTATCTTCTCGAAATACGCCAACTCATGCTATATTTGCAAAGGTACGTGATAAGGCTATTTGGCCCAGAATACGCTCAAGACCTCAGTTAGAAAGGATAATTGGCTATTTTTACGCTGGTTATCTATTATTCAAGCAGCATCAAGTTTTATGCAGGATTTGGCTTTTACGCCAACAAGACAGCTATTTGGCTTCTACGCCAACAAGACAGCTATTTGGCTTCTACGCCAACAAGACAGCTATTTGGCTTCTACGCCAACAAGACAGCTATTTGGCTTCTACGCCAACAAGACAGCTATTTGGCTTCTAGCCAACAAGACAGCTATTTGTCTTCTACGCCAACAAGACAGCTATTTGGCTTTTACGCCAACAAGACAGCTATTTGGCTTTTATGCCAACAAGACAGCTATTTGGCTTCTACGCCAACAATACAGTTATTTGGCTTCTATGCCAACCATCTCTACGCGAGGGGCAGTTACCTACGTGGCTTGCATGCCATGATCTTCGAGAAGCAGTTATACGCGTTACCTTATAATGGGATACGTGTCATATGCAGATTCAGAGGATCATTCGAACGTGGGTAGCAGTTATTGTAACCGTCGCATAAAAGGTGCCACTCTCTTTACAGTTTGGCTTCTACGCCGACTGAACAGTTATCGTGACTAATCTCTATAAATAGAGACCTCTGGTCACAAGGTAACGAGGTCGAGAAAAGAAGGGTCGAAAAGTCGCAGATAAGGGGAGACCAAGAGATCATAGAGAGAGAGCACAGACAGAGAGTGTTGATTGACAACTTTGGCAACGAAAATTCAATCCCTCCTGCAATCTTTGAAGCTTCTTCTTCTTCTACAACACTTCTTCATCATCGTGTGGTCCAAGGGACAAAGTGATCAACCGCAGATCAGACTCCTATAGCAATTTTTTCCCAGAATCATTTTTATTGTACTTAACATCCTCGTATAGGATTAATTGTACTCTTTTTTCTTGTTTGTAAGCAAAGAAAAGGTTTCGTATAAACCTAGTTTCATTTTTTTGTTTATCATCAAACACAAGATGGCGACTCTGCTGGGGACTACTTTCTCCTCTGACGAGAAAGCAATTGCTCAACACGATGTTGTATCTGTCGGATCGACGAAGAAGACTTTGGTCGTCCAGTTCGACCAATCTGCCTATGAAGACATGCTTCATGCCGGGGGTAGCTCTCATTCCTCCTCTGTCCAGAGCAACAGGAAGTGGCGTAAAGTGTGGATGTCTAAGACATCCTCTATCCTTCCTGCAAGCTCTCTCTCTCTGATCAACAAGGTTGTAATAACACAGTCTACGCGTTCTGCGCGTAAAACTATGTCTCCCGTCCGTGACGTGACAGACAAAGCTTCTGGCAATGCCTTAGTGCCAATCCAGAAGTCTAGAACGCGCCCTGCGCATAAAACTTCGTCTTCCGTCCGTGACGTAGCAGACAAAACTTCTGGCAATGCCTCAGTGCTAATCCAGAAGTCTAGAACGCGTCCTGCGCATAAAAATTTGTCTCCCGTCTGTGACGTGGCAGACAAAATTTCTGACAAGGCCTCAGCGCCAATTCAGAAATTTCAAACACGCCCTGCGCGTAAAAATACATCTTCCATCTATGATAAGGCAGGTGGTCACTTTGATCATATCAAGGGAAAACAAGTGGCGAGTCTCCCAATCTCTAGGCTTGTACGCCACCAAGAGAAGAAACTGCCCACTCTTCATATTACGCGTGACGCTGGAGGCCATGTGAGGACTCTCCCCGTTTTACGCAAACCTGTACAAAACTCCATATTACGCCAGGATAAGCCCGTCCGCATAAAGAAGACCCATTTTACGGGAAAATACGCTCCTCAGACGGATGATGGATCGTATGCTACTCACATGGGTGAACTGCTGTATTCCTATGGCAGGAAAAGGGTTCTGGTCCCTAATCTCCATGATCCTACTGATGTAAAAAGGCAGAATAAGCCTTCTTCTTCCTCTTCTGTTAATCCCCCTGATTTGCGTGATTTCTTGATCCAGAGACGCAAAGACAGGGGTCAAAATCAAGATTTAGTGCCCCTAACTACCAAGCATGAGGAGATCATGTGGGAAGTAGCGCCAACATCTAATATCGTCATGACACATGGGCCACATAGAGAATCTGTCTTTATTGTTCCACCTACTCGTAACGATCAGCATCAAATAATCTTCGGTCGAATGCGAAATAGACCGATTGTACAAGAAGATTCTCACGAGTCTGATGTTGGGAAAATGCAAATCCGCAGATATAGCCCACAGGCTTTAAAGATTATGCAAAACATGTGTTATGATTTGAAGTTGAAGCAAGGCCTCAACTATGGAAAAGGCAGAAGAATACCGTTGTATGGTGATCCTTACTGTCAACGAACTCGTTTTGGGTTAGGGTATACCGCATCTCTTGCAAACTCCAAACCTCTAGAGTCTGGTCCTGTAATACCAGAGGCAGGTCCTTCTAAATCAGCTTCTGTGGAACCAGAAGACGACATGTCTGGGGTACTCTCCCTCGACAAAATAGAGCAGCATCCAAAGTTGGGGCAACTATGACCATCTTCCCTGAAGGCCGTACGACTCAGGTGTCGGAAGCCCGGAAGCCAAAGGGGACTTTCTCCTTCAATGATGAAGACATCATTGAAATCTTCAATATATTGATGAAGGAAAATAAACTTCGGCTACCCAACATCAGGCACCCTGAGAGGACTGGCAAGGTCGATGACCCCGAATATTGTCTCTTTCATCAGTACATTCATCACCCCACGAGGGCATGCTATGTACTGAAAAGAAGAATCCAGGAGTTGATCGACGCCAAAGTCATCACTTTGCATTTATAAATGAGAAGAGGGTCACTGCAAGTTAATCTCACTCCAACATGGTAATTTGCCCCCTCAAGAAGTACCAGATGATGAGTCCATAAAAATTCCCCAACTGAGCAACCTTTACTCAGCAAATCACTGTTGTCCAAATATTTCTTTTCCCCAGCTGGGTTTGCCATGTCCAAGTGACCTCTGAGCAAACCTCCCAGGTTGTTGCTATCGACTAGTTCATATCCATACTACCTCTGAACTACGTCTCTCTATTTTCTCCAGCAAAGAAAATTTACCACCACAAAAATGGTCAAATTCCATATTACCTCTGTCCGGTTATTCTTGATCCCCACAGATTCATATCTTACCATGTCCATATTACCTCTGAGTAAAGTTCTTCTTTTCGACTTTCTACTATCACGTTCGCATAACCCCTGGTAGTGCTAGTCATTTCAGCTTATTATCTGTACTTAAAAGGTACGCCATGGGTAATAAGTCCACAACCTAAGAGTTTGCCATGTCTATCTTACCTCTAAGCAAACATTCTTGCCCATCGACCTCCTACTGCCATTGATGGTCGTTTCAACTTGTCATCCATACTTAGCTTTAAGTATGTCCATGATGATAAGTCCACTAAAATTCTTTCGCAGAGTTCTAATCAGGTTATATTCTGCCTCTGAGCAGATATATACCACCATCCCCAGTAGGGTCACAACTCAAGAGTTTGTCATGTCCATCTCACCTCTGAACAAATATTATTGCCCATCAACGGCAAGTTCCTAAAAAGAAGTACTATGTCTAAGCTAGACTTGTACTCCCCTCATCCCCAGCGGGACAACCCAGATGTACAAGTCAACTATTGGTTCTTCATCCCCAGCAAGTGCCTATGTACAACATTTTCTCCCTCGTTACAAAAATAAACCTTCATCCGTATCCAAGAGTCCCGGATACGGAATGGATGACGAATCCTCAAAATCTCCCCAGCGGAGCAATTCTTAGGTCTACTTGCACACTCCCGCAGTGACTATTCAAAACAATCTCGTTGGACGCTGGCCATGCTCATATTGCCTCTGAGCTATCATCCCATCAATCTCCCCAGCGGAGCGATCATTTGGTCTATCTTCATGTTCGGATAGACCACAATCAACGAATCACTCCTCAATGAGTTTTTTGGACATAGGTTCACGTCCATATTACCTCTGAACTGCTGTCATAATATTTCTCTCAGGCTGAGTTTGCCATGTCCATCTTACCTCTGAGCAGACCTCCCGGGTTTGGCAATCGATTACTGTGTCCATATTACCTCTGATATCGGTTGTCATCTCAACTTAGCACCAGTACTTATCTCTAGGTACACCAGTGGTGTTAAGTCCACAAAACCAGCCACGTCCATATTACCTCTGAGCTGTACTCCCCAGTAGAGTTTGCCATATTCATATTACCTCTGAGCAAACCTCCTGGGTTCGGCTATCGATTATCATGTCCATATTACCTCTGATATCGGTTGTCATCTCAACCTAGCATCCGTACTTAACTCTAAGTACGCCAGTGGTATTAGTTCCAGGAAAACCAGCCGCGTCCATATTTCCTCAGGCAGGGCTTGTTTTAAACTTAGCACGCTCGTGCACAAGAAGATGCCCGCAATGGAAACAAATAGTTCAAGTCCATATTTCCTCTGAACTATTTTCATATTCCCCAACAGAGAAAGAGCTAGTTCATGATCATATGACCTCTGGAATATATCTCTCCACTATCCCCACAGAGTCGTATTTTACAAGCGTCTATACTACCTCTGGCAGGACTTGTCTTGTCACGCCCCGGTCTCCCGCGAGCCCGATAGTCCCTGCCGAACGTGAATCACCACGTTGCAGCTCTCCCGCGGGACCATCGTTCTCATCGGAACGTGATGCCGTGCAAGCCTAAAGTGCGCTTGCACAAGGCCAAAGCTTTGAAAAAACGACAAGTAAGCTATTCAATACTGAAGCAGCGGCACACATATTGCAGAAAAGTAAAGAACACAATGGTATATGAAAACAGGCTCTTTATTGATAATCAAAAGTGTTACAAGCGGCGCATGGCCGAGGTTACAATTCGCTCAAGCACTCTTCTCTCGATTACAATAACACCGTTCCATACATTATGTCCCTCTATATGAAAGCAGCTCAAAGCAGGCACAAACTCGATGCGGCTCAAGGCATCGACTCCAGATTTCCGGCTCCTTGGGATGAGGCACGGCTATCGCTTCCTCAGACGAACGAGCACCTGAGAACAAGCAAACTGTTGGTGGGTCAGCACTTTATACAAGTACTGGTGAGATAAAATAACTGAACAGAAGCTACACCCCCTGAAACCCACACTAAGTAATCATGTGGCAAAACATTGCATTACTAGTGATCTTGCTACTTTTACCTATGTTCGATTCATGCAGTTCTAGCAGAGTCATATTTCATTGTTTGTAAACATGCTTTGAAAATAGGAATCAAACAACCAATCAATCGAGGCAACCAATTCAAGCACGAGGATTCTGTCCGGGTGTGCGTAGCGTGTTTGGTGAACTATACCATGGATTCTAGGGACAGGCAGCATTAGGAACCATCATTCAATCTAGCACACAAGTTAACTATCAATCAGAGGTCGGTCCCCGAGTAACTCAGGATCGGTAGCGGTAATCCAGCTAACCAATGACTCACATTCTGATCTTATTAGCAGCTGTGACTCATGGTTGCACATTACTGCCGAAGCAGCCGTAGCCAAGGTTCAGCTCTGCACTAATAGTCATTGTCCGACCGAATGCAATGCATGAAGCACTAACAGGAGGTCTCTATGATGCAGACTAAATGAACAAATAGGCTTATGCATAAACTCATATTTCTTACCCCATGGCCGAACGGTTATCCCTGCAGCAGACATACAAGTTAGCAACAATTGCATAAACATATATGTATTACCGTTCTTTAGTTCCCTGTCCGTCTTTGCATCAAACAATTAGGTATGCAAGAAGGCTAGCCTAGCATGCTCCCTAACGACCTGAATGCAGCTTATCTCCATACACTTCTCTAGTGCAGACTCAACTCTTCTCAACAGAAGCACCGCCTCCCCCTAATAGCCACGCCCCCCAAGATCCCGAAGGACCGGACCTCAGGGCGCACTATTAGTCTCACCCCAATGCATCACCATCCTCCACCCAATATCCACGCCCCGAGCTCAGGGCGCGTTATTAGACTCCCATATTTCGTTTGTCCCCCATCCACCGCAAGCACCCACAAGTCTCTTTCACAATAGCACACAACATGACAAGCATATTCAAACCATCTTATCACATTCCTAATAGCCACACCCCCAAGATCCCGTAGGACCGGACATCAGGTGGACTACTAGTCTAGCACACACAAGATAAGCATTTACTCTCGCATCAAAACAAGCATTCAATTCTTTAAGCTTAAGCATTCAAGACAAGTCATATGAACATGATGACAAGCAAACATATGAACGATCTTTCAGTTGAGACTAGCATGGCACGGGTCTATTTATCATATCAAGTTAAACATGCAGTTCTATTCTTCTTCTTTTAACAAGACAATATTCGATAGCGGTGTCAGTAATTCTAGCATTCAACATTTCTTATTCTTAGCATGGCAATGGCTCTAACTCTTTTAAGCAGAGGTAGGTTCTATCATTCTTCTTATGAAACAATCTTCTTAGCATGCAAGCATTCAAAAACTCAGATTCATTATTAAGTCGTGCAAGAATCAGAGAATGCAGTTCTGCCCACTCACTTTGATTAATCGGTCGGGAACTCTCCGAGAAGACTTCCGTTCGAGTAAGCAAGGCGATCTCACTTGTACATAGCGTCAACGCGGAGCGGGACGCTACATGTCTCAAACCTATTACTTGCACTAACGTGCGCAAAAAAGGAATGGGTCCACAAAAAATTCTCCAACAGGACGTCTTTACTTTCCACAAAACCTATCACGTCCATATTACCTCTGATAGGGCTTGTTTCGAACTTATTACTTGCACGTTGGTGCACAAGAAGTAATAGGTCCACCAAAGATCCCCCAGTGGGATGTCCTCAACAAAACACGGGATTGTACTACATCCATATTACCTCTGGTACGATATCCGAAGTTCACACAAACAATCGCAAAGAAATGGAGGACCCTTATGTGATTGAAACAACATTCTCAAATGGCGCTTACAAACTAGCCAAGCTTAATGGAGATTTGATAATGGCTCCTATCAACGGCGAATTCCTGAAGAAGTATTATGTTTGATCTCCTTTTCTTAATGGAATATGGTGAAGATTCCCTTCTGACGATACTACTTACAAAGGTTAGCTGAATCACATTCTATCAGGTTCATATGATCTCCGAATAGATATCCTTAAACTAATTTGTAAACCTATCATGTTCATATTACCTCTGATAGTATTTTGTATACAAATTTAGTTGGATTATATTCTATCAGGTTCATATTACCCCTGAATAGATTTACATTCAGCCAAGCCTTACCAAAAGTATATCAAGTTCATATTACCTCTGATATCTCTTTCATCTAAGCCTATCATTTATATTTTAAAGTGATGGGTCCACAAAGTCAGAAAATATATCTTTATTATCTCTGAGAAAATAAGGAGCAAAAAAAGTAAAAAGTACATCATTGGGGAGGAGCGGTTAAATCCCTGATCTGTTGTGCCAAAGCAGTCATCCTCTCATTCTTGGAGTTCAAGATGTTAGCGTGAGCCCGTTCCAGCCTTGCTTCGTTAGTATTCAAAGAAGATAGTTCCGATAGAGAATCAACAGAACTTGCATGGATGACACCCGCATGTTTCAAGTTCTGTTGAGTTGTCTTCACTTTGCCCTCAAATACATCACGAAGATAGTACCGATGCCTTGAGAAGCCTCTCCCTTGCCTGAGCGAGTTCAGCTTCCAATTCTCGAACCCTTGCTTCATATCCCTCACATTCGGCCCGGCACTGAGCTAGCTGAGGAATACTCTCCGCCAATACTGCTTGCTCTTTTTTCATCTCTTGCTGATGTTCCTGGATGGATTTGTTCAAAGTTTCTGTCTTTTGAGCAAAATCTGCAGTTAGGGAGTCATACTCAGCCTGAACTAAGTCATCGATGCTGCCTCGGGATAGTTGCAAATATTCGTTAATGGGTTATTCTAAACCATTAACCATTTGCTCTAGCGCATTAGCTATTTCAGCGTCATTAAAATTTCTAATCGGCGCTATAGTGAGCTTGGAGGTCGTCTTCAAAGCATCAAAGCCTAGATTCTTCTCCAGCACCATGGATATTAATTCTTTCAAAGCGATGTAAAATATGCTAGTATATTGTTCAACTAGCATAGAAAAGCTTGAATGGACACTGGGAGTGGCTGCAATATCGGCAAGTCTCCTTTCTGGAACGTCGGCAGAGGATATTGCCACAGTCGTCGCTTCAACAGATGGCGCGACAAAAGAAGAGACACCAACAATGGTCGAAGTTGCTGGCATGCTTGACGAAGGAGGCACGGTCGAGATGGTGGGTTCATCCTCCTCTGATGTTATTTGAATTGCTGCTGGCAAGATTACATCTAAAAATGTTGCAAGATCGACAGTTTCAAAGTATGCTTCGTCGACGTCAGTCACCGCCGTTTCATCAGCGGGATACGCAACAAAATCAGAAGTTGTGTCAACTCCGCCCTCCCCCGAGATGTCTTCACCTTAAAATAAGACAAGAGAAAGTTAATATCAATTTGATGTTAATTTTCCTGGAAAAAGTGTGAAGACAACATTTACCCATGGCCGATGGTATGTATGTTGCGTCTGCAGCCTGTATAGCTAAATCATTTCTTAATGATGCTAAACAAGCTGTCATACCTGGAGAAGAGGGTGCACCAACTGACACTGGAGGGTAGTCATCCCAGTCGTCACCCAGATCCACTCGAGGTACATCGGGTAGAATCTCGCTTGAGATACTTACAGACGAAGGAGGGGCTAGTCCCATTATTTGTCTTGGTAAAGGTATACAGATTCTTATTGAGCTCGGTCTCGAAGGCGACATGGAAGCACCACCAGTAACGGTGGTAGCGGCAGCAATCGCGGGCAAAGAATCTCCAGCACTGTCAGCTGGAACTGTGGAGGTTTCCTCTCTAAAAGGCGAAGGACCCCTGATCAAAGAATCATCCCCAACAGGGGAAACAATAGGCTCACTCCTGGAAGAGGTCCCCTTGGTGGAAGTTTTTTTGGGACCTCTGGTACTCTGCTTCTTCTTGTGGGGAGAAGGCTCTTTCAAAGTAGAAGCCTTTCGTTTATTGGAGATTATGAGAGGCTCTGCTGGCGGTGCTATTATGCCTCTCGGTAAAATCAACAAATAATCATCTACACCGGTGGTTTCATCACCTTCATCAGAGGAAACAGAGGATATCTCCTCTCTTCCGATGGACTTATGGGAGGGCATTCTGAAACTTCCATGTACATCAAAATCACGATGGAAGGTATTAATGGACGCATAAAACTGCGCGTACGAATGAAGAATGCGTAACTCCATGGAGAGAGAAGTCGCGGGCACAGCAAAGGTTACTCCAGTACAACCCATGATGAAATACCGCCATCCTCTAGCTCCATCAATAAGTCCACCTTTGAACTTAAAGCTGGTGATGGGATTTACCACATGCAACTGATCATACCCAAATTGCCTGGCAAAACGGCTAGGCAGATAAGGCCCCAAGTAGCAGTGGTCCTCACTTCTGTACAGCAGGTGAGAATGCCTAATGCAGACCAACCAGTAAAAGGCTTCAGGAGAAAGAATAGACTTTCCCTGACCTTTATCCCGAAGTTTAGTCCCCTGTTGATTGATATGTACGGGGGAGACGATGCAGAAGAACTTTCAACTATGGGCAAAATTTAGTGCTAGCCGACAATCTATGACGCTAGTCACATTCCAAGAAGAATTCCTGTAATTTAACAAGAAGTTATTGCCCGAACCACTGGCAGATCCGGGAGACATCACTCTGGTGTTGTGAAGGATTAACCATCCCATCAGATATAAGTATGGCAATTCCACTCTGGGATATCCTTCACGCTGTGTAGAATCGGTCAGCAGCCCATCAGTAATGGCCCTTAGGCCAGCTTGGATCCTGCATACCATGGCAGGGAGCAGGCCCAATCTTGCTCCAAACACCAAACGTACCGCGGGCCATAAGGTGTTGCGATGAATGCTATCCGTAGACGCGATGTCAGGCACCACCCATCGGCGCAGCCAGATAGAAAGGAAGCCAGCCAATTGATCTTTTTTTGACAGAGGCTTTCGGCAATGCCTCATATAGCTGTAGGCTTTGGTTCCTGCAGGATAACCCCATATCTCTTCGTTGAGAACACTATCTTGGGCCCCCGCATCTTCGATGAGATCATCGATTGTATTGGCATTGAGAATGCTCAAAAGGTTCAAGGGTTTATCTCGGCTATCTACAACCTTGTCCTGCCTGGCATTTCTAGCCTGATGGAAGAAGAGGTAGGATACACATTTGTTAACATGGGATAAATCAGAGGGCTCTCCGTATAAGGTGGTGCATGCAAGGTAGTGGCTCATCAGCTCTTGGTACACTGCCACTGCCCGAGGGTTGGTATCCTTCAGCTCCCTATTTGTGGGAACGTACTCTTCATAAGGAGTGTCTCCCATTGGCAGCTTTGAGATGTCTGCCATCTCATGAAATGCCAAGCCCAACTCACTTAGCGGAGTGGCAAAAGTCCCAGTGAGCGAGTTATATCCCTCCATCAAAGCCAAGAACAAGTTGGGGTTGAGAGGCAGCCCAACACTAGTGGCACTCACAGCCGCAAACAAGCCAATACTTTCCAGCTCCATCTGAAAGTGCTTCAGGGCCCATGCAGTTAAACTGGCCCATCGAAGATTCTGGGGGCTAAGACATCCGCTAGTACGAGGGTTAACCTTGGGGTATACTCCTCCATGCCCCATAAAGTCATTGCAGAAAGTCGCTATTTGAAGCGGCTGGATCAGTGAAGTGTCTTCACTCGGGACACTTTCCCGCAGTAATCCTCTGAAAGGCATGACAGGGCCTGAGGGACTGCTTACAAAGGATCCTCGGTCTAATCCTTTCTTATAAAAGATCTTCCCTGGCTGGCCATAAAGATCAGGAGTCAGAGTCCATACCATCTTTCTGGGATGTGTGGCATGGAAGAATGCAGAGATAGGGTAATCTCTGGGCATCTTTGGCAGATACATGATCATGCCCTCAGCAGAGAATACCCAATCTTCCTTCTTGGGCTTGGTCTGAGACTGCTTATCAATGACGTCCCCGAATAAGAAAGCTGGTTTCTTATACTCAGTCCCATCTATGTTTGTCAGGGGTTCCCCACTAATCATACTCAGCAACATTCGTTCTCCCTGGGCTGAGATCAGAGTTCTCCTTTCTTGAGGATACTCATTCCCAGAGATGGGGAATGTCACATGGGATAAATCCTCCAGATAGTTGGAATTCAGCATTCCAGCAGCAGAGCCCATCACTTCAGCCATAAGGGGGATCTGTAGGTCCACTGCAAAAAGCAAGAAAACAAGTCAGTTTTACGCTAGATGCTACATTCTTTGCAGTATACGCCAAAACCTAACACTCTGAGTTTTTACGCCAGACCGCCAAAATTTGAATTTCTACGCTGGGATTTACATCCAGTGCGTAAAATGCAAGGTTTACAGTATACGCCAAATTTTGACAGTCTGAGTTTTTACGCCATACTGCAAAAATATGGAGTTTTACGCTGACACATTAGGAATGTGGGCATATTTTTGCATACACGTACAACGTGTGCGGAGGGTTTTCTATTTCTCTGAGCGTAGCTAGACGACAGAACACTTCGTTCAGAACGAGGCTCGCTCGACCAAACAGGGGTCGCTCGTGCTTGAGCAGTGGAGCAGGATGAAGAAGCGACTTTCTTTCCCTTAGCAGCGGAGGCATATTTTGGTGCCATGGCGAATCTGAGTTCTCGGAAAAGAGACGAAGACGAAGAGTTCTCAGAAAGAGACAAAGGGTTTTGCAGAGACAGATGAAGGGTTTTTATCTCTCACGACCTAGGGCTATTTATAGAGTTCAAGTGACTCTCCGGATCCTTAACCAAATCCGATTTTTAATAGTCGGTTATGATTTGGGACCACGTCAGCCTATCATTTGAAAAAGAAGGCGGACAGTCATGCTGCGTAACAGATCTATGATTTTACGCTCAAAAGCTTTTATGCTCAGAAGCTACAAATCTACGGTTTTACGCTCAGAAGCTACAAATCTACAGTTTTACGCTTAGAAGCTTTTACGCTCAGAAGCTACAAATCTACAATTTTACGCTCAGAAGCTACAAATCTATGATTTTACGCTCAGAAGCTACAGATCTATGATTTTACGCTCAAAAGCTTTTACGCTTAGAAGCTACAAATCTACGATTTTACGCTCAGAAGCTACAGATGCTACGGATCTACGACTTTTCGCATATCTTAAAAATATGCAGGACAGGATACGCGTATATCTGGATAATTCGGGTCTTATACTCGAGAAAGCCAATTACAAGGGTTTACGCAGAAAATGCTCCTTTTTGGTTACAAAACTTTGCAAGTGTCTGAACACACAGATGTCAGCATTGAAGATGACTCTTCTTCTTGGGCCATTGGAAGTTCATTCGAAGTCTAGCCAGAATCCTTTACATCTAGGTTCAAGTATGGCCTATTCTACGAACATTTCTTGCCCTGTTTCGAGAAACTTTCGGGAAGCCATTCTTGAAGATGATGATCTGAGCAGAAATTCTTCGTATTAGAGAAGTGATAGTTCAGAATTCTATGTGACTCATCGTCCAAAAATAGCATGACAATTGGATCTTCAAGATAATTTAATGCTGAAGAGCTTATTACGCATATTCCTCTATACGTAAAAGTCGAAACGTGACTGGAAGCATGTTTATCAGAATCAGCGTAAAGATTACTCAAGCATGCTGAAACTGCGTATTATCAGACTTTCTCACAGCAAATATGGCAAATCAATGATGCATAAAAGAAGACAAGTTTATTAATCATGATTACATATGATGGAAATCCATTTTACAAAGGATTTTTCATTAATATTCAAGATCATGATTACATATGATGGAAATCCATTTTACAAAGGATTTTTCATTAATATTCAAGATCACGACGGGAATCTATTATGTCAGGTTCTCGTCTGACGAAGATCTTCAGTTCTTCTTCTACGGCACTTCTTCGGCTTCTTCGGCCGATGAACAAGAAAATGGTGAATGACAGGAGGATACAAAACTGGGCATGTTTAAATTATTCAAACCCCCCTACATACGTCATTTGCGACCATGCTCCGATTTGTGTTAGGGATTCAGACCCAACACAATACTGAAAGATACGGCCAAGCTGCCCACCGGGGTCCAGCTTCATGATAGGGGAAAATACAGCTAGCAAGCTGTGTGTTCTAATGAGACCCTTCCTCTCTCCTTGACGAATCGCCATATAAAATTGTTGATTATCTCGAGCAAAGGAAGCTATGATATCCTTCCATGATCCATCGTTGCAGAGGATATTTGCTCGAAGACGCCTCCTTTTACGGCTCCTTACATGCTGGAAGAGCATAATCTTCTTCTTTCTCAGGTCAGCCCAATGAATCTCGGCAACCATCTTTGTGGTGAAGGGAGTATGGAAAAACAGGTTCATTCGCTTGCCTTTATATAGGCAGAAGAGAACATACAAAATCCCAATAACTTCTTAAATATCGCCGAAAAATCAGCCTCGGAGAACGAGTCAAATTTGACCATTTCATGCTTCATTCAAAGTATTTCAAATTACGAGAAATTTGAAAACTTTGAAGGGGGTCTTGTAGAAGCATGAAATACGCTGGAGAATTATACGCGTATTATACAGTCAGAACCCCCAACATGCATGAAGTCCGCGTAAAGCAGTGCTTCAAGGCTGTATGGCGTAAAAATATGGCTTCAGAACTGCTCGCGTAAAACAGAGCTTCAGAGCTGTTTGGCGTAAAGAAGAGCTTCAGAGCTCCCCGCGTAAAGCAGCGCTTCAAGGCTGTTTTGGCGTAAAAGGTTGCTATACCACCCTGCGTAAAATACGTTTGTCTTTAATGCAACAAAAAGTCATACGAGAAACTCTTCGTATTCCTCGAATGAATCTGTCAGACGAAACAGTGAACCTGACTCCTGACAAAAGTACTGCACGACGATCGAGAGGACGGCTGTGATGATGATTTTGCACAGAGACCCAGACTATCGTTTAGTGACATATCCTTGATACAAGTCGTTTTTACGCATTCAAGGAATACGCTGCCTATTCTACACAGGCAGAGATGAGTTTTTACGCTCAAGATAAGACAAAATCAGACGTCACGTCAAAAGCTGTTTCTCGTACAGAACTCGAGGCATATCTCGGCATTTAATGCACGAGATTGAGGCATATCTCTGCATTAAATGCACGAGATTTGGTTCTATTCTTTATAATTTTTTCATGACTGAGAGAGCTAAAGCTGTGACGAATACGCTCACATCACCATCCTGGCATTTTACGCCAACCAAGCTATTTTCAACTATAGGAGCACGCCGTATGCTATCTCCTCGAAATACGCCAACCAGGCTATTTTCAACTATAGGAGTATGCCGTATGCTATCTCCTCGAAATATGCTAACTCAGGCTATATTTGCAAAGGTACGTGATAAGGCTATTTGGCCCAGAATACGCTCAAGACCTTAGTCAGAAAGGATAATTGGCTATTTTTACGCTGGTTATCTATTATTCAAGCAGCATCAAGTTTTACGCAAGATTTGGCTTTTACGCCAACAAGACAGCTATTTGGCTTCTACGCCAACAAGACAGCTATTTGGCTTCTACCCCAACAAGACAGCTATTTGGCTTCTACGCCAACAAGACAGCTATTTGGCTTCTACGCCAACCATCTCTACGCGAGGGGCAGTTACCTACGTGGCTTGCATGCCATGATCTTCGAGAAGCAGTTATACGCGTTACCTTATAATGGGACACGTGTCATACGCAGATTTAGAGGATCATTCGTGTAGCGTCCCACTTCGCGTCGACGCTATGTACAAGTGAGATGGACTTGCTTGCTCGAACGGAAGTATTCTCGGAGAGTTCCTGACCGATTAATCAATGTGAGTGGACAGAACTGCATTCTCTGATTCATGCACGACTTAATAATGAATCTGAGTTTTTGAATGCTTGCATGCTAAGAAGATTGTTTCATAAGAAGAATGATAGAACCTACCTCTGCTTAAAAGAGTTAGAGCCATTGCCATGCTAAGAATAAGAAATGTTGCATGCTAGAAACACTGACACCGCTATCGAATCTTGTCTTATTAAAAGAAGAAGAATAGAACTGCATGTTTATCATGATATGATAAATAGACCTGTGCCATGCTAGTCTCTACTGAAAGATCGTTCATATGCTTGCTTGTCATCATGTTTATATTGCTTGTCTTGAATGCTTAAGCTTAAAGAAATGAATGCTTGTTTCGATGCGAGAGTAAATGCTTGTCTTGTGTATGCTAGACTAGTAGCTCACCTGATGTTCGGTCCTTCGGGATCTTGGGGGTGCGACTATTAGGAATGTGATACGATGGTTTAAATGTTCTTGTCATATTGTGTGCTATTGTGAAAGAGATATGTTGTGTGCTATTGTGAAAGAGGCATGTGGGTGCTTGCGGTAGATGGGAGACAAACGAAATGTGGGAGTCTAATAACGCACCCTGAGCTCGGGGCGTGGATATTGGGTGGAGGATGGTGATGCATTGGGGTGAGACTAATAGTGCGCCCTGAGGTCCGGTCCTTCGGGATCTTGGGGGGCGTGGCTATTAGGGGGAGGCGGTGCTTCTGTTGAGAAGAGTTGAGTCTGCACTAGAGAAGTATATGGAGATAAGCTGCATTCAGGTCGTTAGGGAGCATGCTAGGCTAGCCTTCTTGCATACCTAACTGTTTGATGCAGAGACGGACAGGAAACTAAAGAACGGTATACATATATGTTTATGCAATTGTTGCTAACTTGTATGTCTGCTGCAGGGATAACCGTTCGGCCATGGGGTAAGAATATGAGTTATTGCATAAGCCTACTTGTTCATTTAGTCTGCATCATAGAGACCTCATGTTAGTGCTTCATGCATTGCATTCGGTCGGACAATGACTATTAGTGCAGAGCTGAACCTTGGTTACGGCTGCTTCGGCAGTAATGTGCAGCCATGAGTCACAGCTGCTAATAGAATCAGAATATGAGTCATTGGTTAGCTGGATTACCGCTACCGATCCTGAGTTACTCGGGGACCGACCTCTGATTGATAGTTAACTTGTGTGCTAGATTGAATGATGGTTCCTAATGCTGCCTGTCCCTAGAATCCTTGGTATAGTTCACCAAACACGCTGCGCACACCCGGATAAATTCCTCGTGCTTGAATTGGTTGCCTCGATTGATTGGTTGTTTGATTCCGTTTTCAAAGCATGTTTACAAACAATGAAATATGACTCTGTCAGAACTGCATGAAACGAACCTAGGTAAAACTAGCAAGATCACTAGTAATGCAATGTTTTGCCATATGATTACTTAGTGTGGGTTTCAGGGGGTGTAGCTTCTGTTCAGTTGTTTTATCTCACCAGTACTTGTATAAAGTGCTGACCCACCAACAGTTTGCTTGTTCTCAGGTGCTCGTTCGTCTGAGGAAGCGATAGCCGTGCCTCATCCCAAGGAGCCGGAAATCTGGAGTCGATGCCTTGAGCCACATCGAGTTGTGCCTGCTTTGGAGCTGCTTTCATATAGAGGGACATAATGTATGGAACGGTGTTATTGTAATCGAGAGAAGAGTGCTTGAGCGAACTGTAACCTCGGCCATGTGCCATTTGTAACACTTTCGATTATCAATAAAAGAGCCTGTTTTTATGTGCCATTGTGTTCTTTACTTTTCTGCAATATATGTGTCGCTGCTTCAGTATTGAATAGCTTACTTGCCCTTGTATCAAAGCTTTGGCCTTGTGCAAGCGTACTTTAGGCTTGCACGGCATCACGTCCCGATAAGAACAATAGTCCAGCGGGAGAGCTGCAACATGGTGATTCACGTTCAGCAGGGACTATTGGGCTTACGGGAGATTGGGGCGTGACATAATGGTATCAGAGCGACTCGATTCCTTGCCCATTATGTTGCCTTCAACTCTGAGATGTGCCTGATGTGAGATGCAATGAACGTTCCATACAATGAGTCCGTAAATATTCTTAAAGTTGCCGGCAAAAGTTTTCTGGATTTATTTTCATTGCTTGAGATGTGATTTGTGATTTATGGATTGCTGAGTTTTGATTTGGGATGGTGAGGGATGAGGACTATCGCTGCTTTGTGGTTTTGTGAGTTTCTCCTTGAGTTTCGAGGATGAAACTCTTTATTGGTGGGTAAGTATGTAGCGTCCCGCTTCGCGTCGACGCTATGTACAAGTGAGATGGCCTTGCTTGCTCGAACGGAAGTCTTCTCGGAGAGTTCCTGACCGATTAATCAATGTGAGTGGGCAGAACTGCATTCTCTGATTCTTGCACGACTTAATAATGAATCTGAGTTTTTGAATGCTTGCATGCTAAGAAGATTGTTTCATAAGAAGAATGATAGAACCTACCTCTGCTTAAAAGAGTTAGAGCCATTGCCATGCTAAGAATAAGAAATGTTGCATGCTAAGAATAAGAAATGTTGCATGCTAGAAACACTGACACCGCTATCGAATCTTGTCTTATTAAAAGAAGAAGAATAGAACTGCATGTTTATCATGATATGATAAATAGACCTGTGCCATGCTAGTCTCTACTGAAAGATCGTTCATATGCTTGCTTGTCATCATGTTTATATGGCTTGTCTTGAATGCTTAAGGTTAAAGAAATGAATGCTTGTTTCGATGCGAGAGTAAATGCTTGTCTTGTATATGCTAGACTAGTAGCCCACCTGATGTCCGGTCCTTCGGGATCTTGGGGGTGCGGCTATTAGGAATGTGATACGATGGTTTGAATGTGCTTGTCATGTTGTGTGCTATTGTGAAAGATATATGTTGTGTGCTATTGTGAAAGAGGCATGTGGGTGCTTGCAGTGGATGGGGGACAAACGAAATGTGGGAGTCTAATAACGCGCCCTGAGCTCGGGGCATGGATATTGGGTGGAGGATGGTGATGCATTGGGGTGAGACTAATAGTGCACCCTGAGGTCCGGTCCTTCGGGATCTTGGGGGGCGTGGCTATTAGGGGGAGGCGGTGCTTCTGTTGAGAAGAGTCGAGTCTGCACTAGAGAAGTGTATGGAGATAAGCTGCATTCAGGTCGTTAGGGAGCATGCTAGGCTAGCCTTCTTGCATACCTAACTGTTTGATGCAGAGACGGACAGGAAACTAAAGAACGGTATACATATATGTTTATGCAATTGTTGCTAACTTGTATGTCTGCTGCAGGGATAACCGTTCGGCCATGGAGTAAGAATATGAGTTATTGCATAAGCCTACTTGTTTATTTAGTCTGCATCATAGAGACCTCCTGTTAGTGCTTCATGCATTGCATTCGGTCGAACAATGACTATTAGTGCAGAGCTGAACCTTGGTTACGGCTGCTTCGGCAGTAATGTGCAGCCATGAGTCACAACTGCTAATAGAATCAGAATGTGAGTCATTGGTTAGCTGGATTACCGCTACCGATCCTGAGTTACTCGGGGACCGACCTCTGATTGATAGTTAACTTGTGTGCTAGATTGAATGATGGTTCCTAATGCTGCCTGTCCCTAGAATCCTTGGTATAGTTCACCAAACACGCTGCGCACACCCGGATAAATTCCTCGTGCTTAAATTGGTTGCCTCGATTGATTGGTTGTTTGATTCCGTTTTCAAAGCATGTTTACAAACAATGAAATATGACTCTGTCAGAACTGCATGAAACGAACCTAGGTAAAACTAGCAAGATCACTAGTAATGCAATGTTTTGCCACATGATTACTTAGTGTGGGTTTCAGGGGGTGTAGCTTCTGTTAAGTTGTTTTATCTCACCAGTACTTGTATAAAGTGCTGACCCACCAACAGTTTGCTTGTTCTCAGGTGCTCGTTCGTCTGAGGAAGCGATAGCCGTGCCTCATCCCAAGGAGCCGGAAATCTGGAGTCGATGCCTTGAGCTGCATCGAGTTGTGCCTCCTTTGGAGCTGCTTTCATATAGAGGGACATAATGTATGGAACGGTGTTATTATAATCGAGAGAAGAGTGCTTGAGCGAACTGTAACCTCGGCCATGTGCCGTTTGTAAAACTTTCGATTATCAATAAAAGAGCATATTTTCATGTGCCATTGTGTTCTTTACTTTTCTGCAATATATGTGCCGCTGCTTCAGTATTGAATAGCTTACTTGCCCTTGTATCAAAGCTTTGGCCTTGTGCAAGCGCACTTTAGGCTTGCACGGCATCACGTCCCTATGAAAACAATAGTCCTGCGGGAGAGCTGCAACGTGGTGATTCACGTTCAGCAGGGACTATTGGGCTTGCGGGAGATTGGGGCGTGACAATTCGAACGTGGGTAGCAGTTATTGTAACCGCCGCGTAAAAGGTGCCACTCTCTTTACAGTTTGGCTTCTACGCCGACTGAACAGTTATCGTAACTAATCTCTATAAATAGAGACCTCTGGTCACAAGGTAACGAGGTCGAGAAAAGAAGGGTCGAAAAGTCGCAGACAATGGGAGACCAAGAGATCATAGAGAGAGAGCACAGACAGAGAGTGTTGACTGACAACTTTGGCAACGAGAATTTAATCCCTCCTGCAATCTTTGAAGTTTCTTCTTCTTCTACAGCACTTTTTCATCATCGTGTGGTCCAAGGGACAAAGTGATCGACCGCAGATCAGACTCCTATAGCATTTTTTCCCCAGAATCATTTTTATTGTACTTAACATCCTCGTATAGGATTAATTGTACTCTTTTTTCTTGTTTGTAAGCAAAGAAAGGGTTTCGTACAAATCTAGTTTCATTTTTTTGTTTATCATCAAACACAGTCGACCCAGTTTTAAGTATTCCAACAGTAGAGGCCTCAGCAGTATGTGCAGGCCCAAGTTATGACCAGGCCAAGAGGTCCGCATCAGAGGGGACCCACACCAAGAGGGCAAGGCCAAGCTATGTTCCTCACTGTGGAGGAGGAGTTAGCTTCAGGTGAGGTGGTGGTAGGTACCATTATCATCAACTTTCATTCAGCTATTATATTGTTTGATTCTGGTGCATCATATTTATTTATGTCTGCCCAATTTTTGACACAAGTGGGTTTGGATCCTGAGTCATTAGAAGTAAGGCTCAATATACTTACTGGTAACGATCTCGTGGGAGTACATAGAGTTTATACCTCGTATCGAGTCATAATGTACGGAAGAGATTTTTCTGCTAGGCTGATAGAGTTTCCGATGGGCGATTATGATGTCATCCTAGGAATGTATTGGTGCTCGACTTGCATTGATAGATTACATGCCGGTAAGGTTATCTTTAGTGTCCCTGGCGAGGAGGAGTTCTCATTTTCTCGAGGCGACGAAGAATCTTCGTCAGTTGTCCTGAGGATGTTAGTGGCCGAAGAAGTACAGTTTGTTGTTAGCAAATTCTTAGATGTGTTTCCAAAGAGCTTCTAGGCATGCCGCCAGAAAGAGAGATCAAGTTCATAATTGATCTGATTCCAGTAACAACACCAGTATCAGAGAGAGTCTACAAGATGACCCCATCAGAGTTGGAAGTCTTGTACCAAATACTTGAAGAGGTAAGAACCAAGGGATTCATTCATACTAGTGGATCACCTTGGAGAGCCCCAATGCTTCTTGTGAAGAAGAAGGATGGAATATTATGTTTATGTGTTGACTATCGTACCTTAAACGTGGTGACCATTAAGAACAAGTATCCATTGCCTCAGATAAATGATTTGTTCGATCAACTTCGTGGAGCAAAAATATTTTTGAAGATTAATTTACGGTCCAGATATCATCATATCAGGGTCAGAGAGCAAGATATACCCAAGACATCATTCAGATCAAGGTATGGCTATTGGGAGTTTCTCGTGATGCATTTTGGATCAACCAATGCGCCAACAGTGTTTATGGATCTCATGAATCGTATATTCATGCCCTACTTGGACAAGTTTGTGATTGTGTTCATCGACGACATCTTGGTCTACAATTGGAGTAAAGTGGATCATGAGCAATTTTTTCGTACAGTTCTTCAAGTACTCAGGGAGCATCAACTATATGCTAAGTTCAACAAATACGAGTTCTGGCTCGATCATATTTCTTACTTAGGTCATATCATTGCTAGAGGAGGAGTCTAGGTAGATCCCAAGAAGATAGAAGCCATTGAGACTTGGCCAACTCCAAGTACTATAGCAGATGTTTACAGTTTCCTAGGGTTAGCAGGATATTATCAGCGATTTGTTGCAGATTTTGCTAAAATCTTCGCACCCTTGACGCAGTTGACACGAAAGGATTTGTGCTTTGAATGGACCAATGCTTGTCAAACTTATTTCGAGAATCTCAAGCAGAAGTTAGTTACAACCCCTATTTTGATACTTCCAGATGGATCATATGGATTTTTTGTTGTGATGCATCAGGCAAAAGATTGGGATGTGTCCTTATATAACATGGTAAAGTTATAGCTTATGCGTCTCGGCAGCTACAAGATCATGAGAAGAGCTACCCAATGCATGATTTAGAGTTAGCAGGAGTCGTATTTGCACTCAAGCTTTGGAAGCATTATCTGTACGGAGATAGAGTAGAGATTTTTACGATTAATAAGAGCCTGAACTATATGTTTACTCAGAAAGATCTCAATATGTGGCAGAGGAGATGGTTCAAACTATTGGTAGATTATGACCTTAACCTTCAGTATCATCCAGGGAAAGCTAATTTTATTGCAGATGCCTTGAGCAGGAGAATATGAGCTTACTTTTTGACGGTGCAGCGAGAAATTTTGGAAGATCTCTAGGAGATGGGAATCGAAGTAGTATTACCTGGCAACAAAGCATTAATGGATGGTTTACAAGTTCAATCTAGTATTATGGAGAGGATCAGAGCAGCGCAGTCAATGGATCCCAAGCTTCAGTGACTCAGATCCGAGTATGAAACAAGACTTAGAACAAAGTTGAGTATTCACATGATGGGACCCTCCAATTTGGTATTCGTATTTGCGTACCATATAGAGACCTTCAAAAAGAGATTATGTCAGAGCCTCACAGTTCGCAGTATTATGTTCATCCAGGAGGAGCCAAGATGTACAGGGATATTCATTAGCATTTTTGGTGGAATGATATAAAGAGGAAGATAGCCCAGTTTGTCTCTCGATGTTTGGTTTGTCAGTAAGTCAAAGCTGAGCATCAGAGACCGGCTGGACTTCTTCAACCTTTACCAATTCCGTAATGGAAGTGGGACCATATTACCATGGATTTCGTGAGAGTCTTCCTAGATCCCCAGCTGGCAGAGATGCTATTTGGGTAATAATGGATCGACTCGCGAAGGTTGCGCACTTTCTTCCTTTCAGAGTAGGACAGTCTACAAAGCGGTTGGCTCAGATGTACATGAATTAGATTGTCAGACATCATGGAGTAACACTCAGCATTGTATCAAATAGAGATTCCAGATTCACATATCACTTTTGGTAGAGTCTACAACAGAGTTTGGGTACCCGTTTGAAGTTTAGTTCAGCTTATCATCCGCAGACAGATGGTTAGTCAAAATGTATAATTCAGACCCTTGAAGTTATGCTTTGATCATGTACCCTCGACTTTGATTGTTCATGGGAAGATCACTTGCATTTCGTAGAATTCTCCTACAATAACAGTTTTCAAGGAAGTATCCAGATGGCATCCTTTGAGGCATTGTATGATAGGAGAAATAAATTACTGTTACCTTGGGATAATATGGAAGAGAGAAAAATGCTTGGCCCAGAGATGATAGCCCAGACAATTGAGGTAGTCAGGCAGATCAGAGAGCATCTTAGAGTGGCTCAGGATTGTCAGCGTTATTGGACATATTCCCATTATCGTTCTCTTGAGTTTTCTGTCGACGATCATGTATTCCTTCAGATTTTGCCTACCCGAGGAGTCATCAGGTTTGGAGTTAGGATAAAGCTTAGTCCGAGGTATATAGGTCCGTTCGATATCCTCGAGCGAGTGGGCGATATTTTATATCGTCTCTTTCTTCTGTTATTGCTTCAGGGGATACATAATGTATTTCATGTATCCCAGTTACGACGGTATATACTGGATCCAAGCCATATCCTAGATCATTCAAAATTGGTCGTTGGTATCAACCTTTCGTATAATGAGAGGCATGTATCTATTTTGTACCGGAGAGAGAAGATTCTCAAGAACTGGACTATCTGTTTAGTCCGTGTGGCTTGGGGGTATTACTTACCGGACGAGCCGACTTGGGAAAGGGAGAATGATATCCGATCTCGTTACCCGTATTTGTTTGACTCGTGAGGTATACTTATCTTATATCTCGTATCATGTTCTTGTCTTATGTGTGATTATATTGCTATAGGTAGTTCGTAGATTGTGATTGTCTTTCGTATTCCCTTTCTTTTTTTGATAGCATGCTTTCTTGGATTTTTGGCTAGATTTGGTACCTTATTGAAATTTCGATGACATAATTTTTCTAAGGAGTGGAGAGTTGTGAGACTCATCTCACTATTTTCATATTCGTATCCAAGATAGGCGTAGAATTGCATTAATACTATTTTCTGTGCAATTTTTGGATTTTTTTGAACTATTTTTGGTTAATTTCTAGATTATGAATAATGTAAGTCACCCTTGCTATATAAACCCCTGTCTTTCTCTCTCTTCTTTATTCTTTTCACTTTCCTCTCTTTTCGTTTTTCTTCCCTCACCTCTCCCAAGTCGTGAGCTTGAGCCTAGGTTGGCCGTGGGTTTTTGGGCCTTGATAGTAGTGGTAGTAGTGGAGTTAGGCAAGTTCATCTTGCCAACTTTGAAGAACTTACATATTTCAATTTTATGGTTTTTCTTGTATTTTATTAGTCTATGTTAAGCTCCATGAGCTCCTCTACATGTTTAGTACTTAGCATTTTTGGATTTGATGGCTTGAATAGAGTAGATTTATATTTCTAAGTTAGGGTTTTTATGGGTTTCATGAGTTTTTCTTGGTTTTAATCTACTAAAACTAGTTACTTTCAAAAACTAATAGTTCCATGAGCATTAAATTTTGTACGATTTTGGACTTTTGAATCACTTAATTTGGAGTTAAATGGAAGATTTTATGGCCAAAACAAATTCTGGAATTTTGTTCTCGGAACTGTCCTAACAGGGACGATGAACAGTGCCACGTATAGTGCGTCGTGCACAGTTTTTTGGCCATGCACAGTTAGCCGCGGACAGAAATCTGGCTGTGTGTCCCATCCCTTGTTGCGTGCAGTATGTAGTTTAAAGATTTCTTGCCGTACGTAGTACGTCGTGCACAAAAATTTGGCCGCACGCAGAAGTTTGTTGCGAACATCATCCCTTACCGCGGGCGGCGCACCGTACACAGATTTCTGGCTGCGCATAGTATCGACATCGCACAAAGAATACGAGAAAAGTTGAACAAAATTTTGTAATGATTGGGAATAGAAAAATAGTATAAAAGAATCTTTAATACGTAGAGTCTAAGTATAATAAAAAATCTAGGCAAGTGTGATGGTGGAGATCGAGCACTACAATGGCTCTTTTACTCCGTTGATGATCTGGGACCAAGGAGGGTGACGAGGCTTCAGAGAACTTGAGTATGCGACTCATTGGGTGTCCCTTGTGGCGCTTCAGTCTTCTTCTCCTCTCCCCTCTTTATTTTGGTGGCGACAGTCCTACTCTGCTCTGCTCTACTCTTTTTCGTGTGTGGATAGGCTCTTTTCATCTGGGAGAAGCCCATTATTTATAGCCTTGAGAAGGCTCCATGCATATGCGTATGTACGCGGATTGCATGTGGGCGCATGTCCTCTTGCAGGCGCATGTTGTGCTAAGCCGTCACATGGCAAGTCGAGATCTGGGGTTGCTGATGCCCATAATACTCGTGACACGCGTCATGCCCTAATTTTAATAGCTTTAATTGCACCTTGGGAACACTGTTGTTCGGTGCATGGAGATCACTGAGATAGCAGTGACGCATGGCTATCAGCGGGGTGGTAGTGGCGCATGGCGCTGCTTGGCACATGGGAACACTACTTGGGTTATCAACGACGCATGGCTCTGGACTTGTTTGGCGCAGGGGTCTGGATCACTTTGGCGTAGGGCTTTGGATCTCTTTAGCGCATGTCTCTGGATCACTGGGACGCAGGGCTTGGGATCTCTTTTGGCGCATGGTGTAGATTTTTCATGATTCTACAAGACCCCCTTCAAAATTTCTAAACTTAAACTTTACAAGTTTTAAGTTTGGAATACTTTGAACAGAAGCATGGGAGCTATAGGCGCATAGGCTGCTACGACGCATGTATGACACCGCTCCTGCTTGGCACATCTAGGCGTTTGGCGCATCGGGTGTGGGGTTGCTGCTGACAGGGTGTATCACTCATCGGTCCCACAGGGGGCGCCATTTGTCCTCGCTTGGGTCCTTGTGGGACCGTTCGTACTCGCACGGGCGTGATGCCGTGCAAGCCTAAGCTACACTTGCACACGACCAAAGCTTTGAACAAGGGCAAATAAGCTATTCAAAATGGGAGCAGCGTTACTATATTGCAGAAAAGTAAAGAACACAATGGCATATGAAAACAAGCTCTTTATTGATAATCAAGATGTGTTACAAGCGGCGCTTGGCCGAGATTACAGTGCACTCAAGCTCTCTTTCTCTTGATTACAATAATATAATTCCATACATTATGTCCCTCTATACAAAAGGAGCTCAAATCAATCTTGATACGGCTCAAGGCATCGACTCTAGATTTCTGGGTCCTGGGGATGAGGCACGGCTATCGCTTCCTCGGACGATCCAATACCTGCGAACAAGCAAACTGTTTATGTGTCAGCACTTTGGAGAAAGTACTGGTGAGTCTAAAATCAACGAACAGAAGCAACATTTCCTGAAACCAACACTAAGTAAGCATGTGGCAAAACATTCATTACTAGTGATCTTTCTAGTTTTACCTAGGTTCGTTACATGCGGCACAGAAGCGGAGTCATATTACTTCTTTTTCCAAAACATCTTTGAAATCAAAGTTCATATTCGATATATAAGCAAGCAGGAAAGAAAAGCAGTACATATATGATAAAAAGATTCGTTTACTATCTCTGGTGCGCAACATGTCTCGTGAGTCATATACATTTTTTTAAAGACTCTAGCAAGCATCTAGTGGACTATCATCTTAGCATCTCTCTCTATGCATCTCTTATCGATAACAACTTAACGTGTGAACGAGATAAAAGCATATACAAAAATAAGATTTCTCTATAAAAGTATTCAATACAGGAGAGCATGTTCGATTTCATGAATATCACTTATTCAGTGATTCTTACCCTTTCGTCGAACAGTTATCCATACAGCAGACATACGATTTAGAAACATTTGTATATATATATGAATGAGGTTCTCTTTCCCCGTCCATCTCTGCATCAAAAAGTTAGGTATGCAAGAAGGCTGAATACTAGCATGCGACCTAACTATATGATGGTCCATGAGTCTCCTTCCTCATGATTAGTAGCGGTGTTATCACGGCCCAACACTGCACCAATATACTCATTCAATATACTAGCTGGTTTGACTCATGAACCAGCTATCTAATTAACATGAATACCCCCTGATCGCAAGGACTTCTTTGCCTCAGGTATTTCTCTGATCCTCCCAGGGCGAACGGTCCCCAGTGCCCCAAAAAATCGTTCGTGGGATTTCCCTTGTGCACAAGTTGTCTAAAGACCAATGTATGAATGTAACTCTATCAGATAAACTCTATATGGATGCAGCAGTTCAATAATAAGCATATATTCAATCTTTTCTCTCTCTGTCTCTTATCTCTATGCAGACATGCCGCCATATCTATCTCTATGCGAACTGGTCGACATCTCTCTGATATCGTTCAAGCATTTCGATAACTTTTATGGAAACATGTAACAATCTCTATTTAAGCAAGCAAGCATGAAAATAGTTCTCTATCTCTTAACTAAGCATGCAGTTCTACTCTTTCTTTTAGCATATACGAAGGAAACATATGAACATTTTTTTACTCTAGTTTATTAGCATGGCAGCGGTTCGATCGATAGCGGTGTCCGTGTAACTAAGCATGCAACATCTTATTTTTTAACTTAGCATGGCAATGGTTATATCTCTATCCCTCTTTTTAGACAAGCATAGAAGTTCTCTAGTTAAGCAAGCAGTTTTATTTCATTGAAAATCAATACGAGTTCTCTTATTAAGCATGTAGAGTCAGGTTCGATCATTCTTCTAATTAAAACTATCTTCTTAAGCAAACAAGCATTTCAAAAACTCAGATTCATTATTAAGGCATGCAAGAATCAGGGAATAAAGTTTCTGCCCACTCACCCAAACTAATCGTCTTGTGTTTCGACCAAAAACTCTCCGAGAAGACTTCCACCCGAGTTAGCAAACCGATATCTCTTGTACTTTGTGCCAACGCGGAGCGGGGCACTACATACTTACCCACCAAGAAAGAGTTTTCTCCTTAAAATTTTAAGGAGAAACTTTCGATATCTAGAGCAGCGATAGTCCTTATCCCTCACCATCCTCAATCAAAAACTCTAGCAAAACACACGCATGAAAGCACAACTCTCAAGAAATAAATCAAATCTAGAAAACTTTTTGCTAACATTTTTTAGAATAGCTATGGACTTATTGTATGGAACGTTCATTACCGCACAACATCTGGGACATCTCTGAGTCAAAGGCAACGGAATGGGCAAAGAATCGAGTAGCTCCAATACCATTATGTCACGCCCTGGTCCCGTAGGGGGCGCCGTTCGTCCTCGCTTAGGTCCTTGCGGGACCGTCCGACCTCGCACGGGCGTGATGTCGTACAAGCCTAAGCTGCGCTTGCACAAGGCCAAAGCTTTGAACAAAGGCAAGTAAGCTATTCAAGATGGGAGCATCGACATAATATTGCAGAAAAGTAAAGAACACAATAGCATATGAAAATAAGCTCTTTATTGATAATCAAAATGTGCTTCAAGCGGCGCTTGGCCAAGATTACAGTTTGCTCAAGCTCTCTTTCTCTCGATTACAATGACATCATTCCATACATTATGTCCCTTTATAGAAAAGCAGTTCAAAGCAATCTCGATACGGCTCAAGGCATCGATTCTAGATTTCTGGGTCCTGGGGATGAGGCACGGCTATCGCTTCCTCGGACGATCCAACACCTACGAACAAGCAAACTGTTGGTGGGTCAATACTTTGGAGAAAGTACTGGTAAGTCAAAAATCAACGAACAGAAGCAACATTTTCTGAAACCAACACTAAGTAAGCATGTGGCAAAATATTCATTACTAGTGATCTTTCTAGTTTTACCTAGGTTCGTTACATGCAGCACATGAGCAGAGTCATATTACTTATTTTTTGAAAATATCTTTGAAATCAGAGTTCATATTCGATATATAAGCAAGCAGGCAAGCAAGCAGGCAAGACAAGCAGTACATATGCGATAAGCAGATTCGTTTACTATCTCTGGTGCGCAGCATGTCTCGTGAGTCATATGCATTTCTTTAAAGACTCTACCAAGCATCTAGTGGACTATCATCTTAGCATATATCTCTATGCATCTCTTATCGATAACATCTTATAATGTAAATAAGATAGAAGCATATACGAAAATAAGACTTCTCTATAAAAGCATTCAATAGATGAGAGCATGTTCGATTTCATGAATATTACTTATTCAGTGATTCTTATCCTTTCGCCGAACGATTATCCCTACAGCAGACATACGAGTTAGAAATATTTGCATATATATATATGAATAAGGTTCTCTTTCCCTGTCTCTCTCTGGATCAAACAGTTAGGTATGTAAGAAGGTTGAATTCTAGCATGCGACCTAACTATATGATGGTCCATGAGTCTCCTTTCTCATGATTAGTAGCGGTGTTATCACGGCCCAGCACTGCACCAATATACTCATTCAATATACTAGCTGCTTTGGCTCGTGAACCAGCTATCTAATAGACATGAATAGCCCATGATCATGAGAACTTCTTTGCCTCAGGTATTCCTCTGATCCCCCCAGGGCGAACGGTCCCCAGTGCCCCAAAAAATTGTTCGTAGGATTTTCCTTGTATACAAGTTGTCTAAAGACCAATGCATGAATGCAACTCTATCAGATAAACTTTATATGGATGCAGCAATTCAATAATAAGCATATATTTAATCTCTTCTCTCTCTGTCTCTTGTCTCTATGTGGACATGCTGCCATCTCTATCTCTATGCGAATTGGTCGCCATCTCTCTGATACCGTTCAAGCATTTCGATAACTTCTATGGAAACATGTAACAATCTCTATTTAAATAAGCAAGCATGGAAACAGTTCTCTCTCTCTTAACTAAGCATGAAGTTCTACTCTTTCTTTTAGCATATACGAAGGAAACATATGAACATTCTTTTACTCTAGTTTATTAGCATGGCAGCGGTTCGATCGATAGCGGTGTCCGTGTAACTAAGTATGCAACATCTTATTCTTTAACTTAGCATGGCAATGGTTCTATCTCTATCCCTCTTTTTAGATAAGCATAGAAGTTCTCTAGTTAAGCAAGCAAGTTCATTTCAATGATAAGCAATACGAGTTCCCTGATTAAGCATGCAGAGTCAGGTTCTATCATTTTTCTTATTGAAACTATCTTCTTAAGCAAATAAGTATTTCAAAAACTCAGATTTATTATTAAAGCGTGCAAGAATCAGAGAATAAGTTTCTGCCCACTCACCCAGATCAATCGTCTTGTGTTTCTATCGAAAACTCTTCGAGAAGACTTCCACTCGTGTCAGCAAACCGATATCTCTCGTATATAGTGCTAACGCGGAGCGGGGAACTATAGGGTGCTATGTCAGCAATGAATTATGACGTTTTGACTTTTGAGCAGATCTCCACTACTAGAAAAAGCGGGATTAGCGACGCATTTTAGCAACTCCAAGTAAAACGTCGCTAATGAAAGATAAATTAGCGACTCCATGTAAAAATATCGCTAGACGTCGCTAAATGACGACATTTAGCGACGTTTAGCGACTTTTATTAAGATTTTAAAAGATTAGTCGCTATAAGTTCAATTAAGGTCGCTAAACGTCGCTAATATGTCTAATTTAGCGACGTTTAGCGACGTATTTAGCGACGTATATATTAAAAATATTTAGCAACGTGTTTAGTGACGTCTATGACGTCGCTAAAGCTTATTTTAGCGACGTTGTTATTTGACGTCGCTAAACGTCGCTAAATTTTGGTTAATTAGGGCTCAGTTTTCTTTTCCCCCATCTGTCGAAATTTTTGAAAGTTTTAAAAAACTTTCGATTTCCCCCACCCCCCCTCTCCGGCGACCGGCTCTCCACGGCTGCGGCTACTCCGGCATCCCCCTTCTCCTCTTCGAGCTCTAGGTAAACCCTAACTCTCTCTCTCTCTCTCTCTCTCTCACAGGACACACATGTGACACTGACACAACACACACTTGACAGACACGACACACACACACAGACACTGACAGACACACATGACACACACACACAGACACACACACACACACAGACACTGACACTGACACGACACACACACACATACACACACTGACACAAACACTGATCAGGATCTAGGGTTAGGGTTAGGTTTTTTGACCTGGGGTTAGGGTTAGGGTTAGGGTTTTTGATCAGGATTGATTCCTATACATCTATTTTATTCAATATTGTCAACTATTAGTTTATTCATACAATATTTGATCTATTGGATGTGTCCATGTGAATTGAGGGTTGGTATCATGGTGGTGTGGTATATGGAGGATGTATCCTAGAGTATCTTGGTGTTGCACACCAAATATTTGTGAATTGGACTAGTGGTTGTGTGTGTGTGTCTATTTATGCCTTAGAGTATCATATGATATGTATATGTAAATTGGTGTATTATCTATTTGCATATGAGAGAGTATATGCATATATAGGTGTATCTCGATATATATATAGATAGGTATATAGCTACTGTTATCTGTGTTGGTGTTCATAGTGTCTTCTAGCTGTGCTTGATGTGGGAGAGGGTAGAAGAGTCGATTTATGTGTGGGTGTCACTACTGAACTATGAGGCTTCAGGAACTGAACTCAATTCAGTTTGGCCTAGTGCATTAGGCAAGCTGGCAATGTGTTGCAGTGGTGTCGGGTTGGCACTGTGAGGAGGGGATTGGTTCCTGTCATCTTCTGCAGTGGGAGAGTGTTGGTGCACACTTGAGCAGCATCAAACACATGCATGATTGAGCAATGGCAAGGCAGCAGCAAGCACTGCTGTGAGCCATAGAAGTAGCTAAGGGCAGTTGGAAACAACTAAGTGAAGGGAAGATTTAGCCACTGCAGCAGCAGTGCAAAGTATCAGAGGTTGTAGACTTAGTTATGGTCTGCAGGCATGTTTTTGGGTTAAGGTATAGCTAAGTATCGGGTAGGTGTTCACAGGTCACTTGTTGCATGCCAATACAGCCCTTAACTGATACTAAAGTATCAGTTCCTCTATTTGAGACTCATCTATATATATAATCATTTAACTGGTAATAGGGGATGTGGGTGTTGCATGACCTGGGGACACAAGTATTGAGGAGTGTAATATTAATGGCATAGATAGGTGATCAGTGGTGTGAAGATGTCTGTGGGTGTAGAGACATTTCAGCAACAAGTAGAGTACAGACCTGTGTGATGAAGGATTTAATTGGCAAGAGTGATCAGTGCAGTACAGTTCAATTAGAGCACAACAGTGTTGTGAAGTGAACTAATACTGTGGTATCAGGGAGGAGTGACTGCTATAGGTTGTAGTCCAGTGAGCAAGTATAAGGATGAAGTGCAAGGTGCCAGGCCAAGGGGTTGCAGTTTGGGAGTGCAGAGTATTCAGGTAAGAGGCTCTCAGTGTGGATAGTAGAGTACTTAATATCAAAGCAGAATATCCTAGTAGTCCAGTATCAAGTGGGAGTAACAAGTGACTGGGACCAAGGTATTATTGTGACATACATTTATGAGCTAAGATGTGAGTTGGGGTAAGGTAGGATATTGGTTAAGTTATACTAGTAGTATCTAGTATAGCTAATATTAACTAGTATACTTAGTAATAACTAGTATTAGCTAGGCATTAACTAGTATAAACTAGAATACCTTAGTACGACCTAGAAGACATATTGTAGCAAGGTATTAACCTAGTATTGACTAGTATAAACTAGTATGGATCTAGAAGTGGCTTAGAAACATCACCATTAACTAGTAAACCATGTTTATCATTTCAAAACACTCATTAACATTTATATTCCATATCTAGGGCTCTTAGATTTTGATAAATGAAAGTATGTATTATATCAGTTATGAAATGAAAGTATTGCTTATTTTAGACTTTGATAAATGGTCAGTTGTTTTGAATATTGCTTATTTTAGACTTTGATAAATGAAAGTATGTATTATATCAATTATGATTTTTATAGTACGGTTAAGTTATGAAGTTACGTGATAAACCACTGTATGTAATGATTTATATGATACATACTATCATTTTTGCAGAAGTATCTAGAAATGGATATGAATTACTATCTGCATCATCGTTCGTGGATGTACAACCGTCATCCTGATGAGATGTGCGGTGTACGGGATGAATTCATTGAGGGTGTACAGCAGTTCCTGCAGTTCGCCAAGGCGTTCCCTCAGTACATGGACAGTACCAAAATTAAGTGTCCGTGTGTGAGATGTCGCAACAGGAAATATCATCCAGAAGTGGAAGTTACATATCATTTGTACTCGAAGGGCTTTACGCCAAATTACTATCAGTGGACCGCGCACGGAGAACTTATATCTCTAGCATCGGAGTCGGAGCCCTATGTGGAGCCGTATATGGATGTCCACGACCACGATACTTACGACGACGGGTTGGTGAACATGGTTTTTGATGCGGCAGGGCCTAGTTTCAATCCGGACAATTATGATGCGGCGGAACCTAGTTTCAATCCGGACAATTATGATGCAGCTGAGGAGGCACCGAATGCCGATGCTGCAAAGTTTATGGAGTTGCTGGAGAATGCAAGGACTCCACTATATCCTGGTTGTGAGAATCATTCACCGTTGGAGGTGGTTACAAGAATATTGAGCATCAAGTCCAATTTTAACATGTCGCAAGAATGCTATAATCGACTGATCGATTTGATTATAGAGATCTTGCCCGAGGGTGCAAAGTTACCTAAAGACTTCTATCGATCTAAGAGGATGGTGAGATCGCTTTGGATAGGATACAAGAAAATTGATGCATGTCGCAACGGGTGCATGTTGTACTATAAAGACGACAAGGATGAAGATGCGTGCAGATTCTGTGGTGTTGATCGCTACAAGGCCACTGTTAGAGGAAAGTCTGTCGGTGCAAGGAAGCCTACCGATTCGATGCACTACTTGCCTTTGACGCCGTGGTTGCAGCGGTTGTTTATGGTTAAGGAGACTGCAGAAAACATGAGTTGGCACAGGCGAAAACAGATCGAAGGAGTATTGGATCATCCATCCGATGGAGAAGCATAGAAGCACTTTGATTGAGAGTATCCATATTTTGCCGAGGAAGTGCGTAATATCAGATTGGGGCTCTCCTCTGACGATTTTACCCCATTCGGACTTTCGGGCTCCCAATATTCGTGTTGGCCTGTGATCGTCACTTCGTACAATCTACCGCCTTGGATGTGCATGAAGACTCCATATATGTTCCTAACCGTTATTATCCCGGGTTCGAACAATCCGAAGAGGAACATAGATGTGTATTTACAGCCTTTGATAGATGAGTTGAATCAGCTGTGGGAAGTAGGTACCAACACGTACGATGTTTCTAGAAAGCAGAATTTTCAGATGAGGGCAGCACTTATGTAGACCATCAATGACTTTCTGGCCTATGGAATGTTATCGGGATGGAGCACCCATGGTCGTCTCTCATGTCCGTATTGCATGGACCGTACTCAGGCTTTCCGTTTGAAACACGGAGGCAAACCGTGCTTCTTCGATTGTCATCGATAATTTTTGCCGAAGGATCATCCGTACCGGAGGAACCGGAATACTTTTCGTACGGGAGTTGTGGAGAAGGCCAATCCACCGTCAAGGTGGCCCGGATACACGATATGGGAAGAGATAAAAGATTTACCAAGTGCTATCGAAGAGCCTGCTAAGGGGTACAAGTGTGACGGATTTGGTCGCACCCATAACTGGACGAAGAGGAGTATATTCTGGGATCTGCCATATTGGAGCACCAATCTGATCAGACATAACCTTGATGTCATGCATATCGAGAAGAATGTGTTTGATAACATAATTAATACTGTAATGGAGGTAAAGGGGAAGACGAAAGATAATCCGAAGGCCAGGTTGGACTTAGAAGAAATATATAGACGTCCTGCATTGCATTTGATAGAGGAGGGGAATGGAAAGTTAAAGCAACCTAAGTCAGTTTTGTCACTGGAGAAAGAGGATAAAGGTATACTTTATAGGTAGATTCAGGGTCTAAAGTTTTCAGACGGGTACGTGTCAAACTTGAGAAGATGCGTCGACCTCAAGGAGAACAAACTGGTGGGTATGTAGAGCCACGATTGTCACGTATTCATGGAGAGGTTAATTCCGATTGCATTTTGGGAATTCTTACCGCAGGTCATTTGGGACCCATTGACAGAGCTGAGCATATTCTTCAGAGATCTTTGTTGTACTAAGTTGCTCGTCGATCGTCTAAAAAAGCAAGATAAGGACATTGCGGTAACACTATATAAGCTCGAGAAGGTGTTTCCTCCTGGATTCTTCGACTCTATGGAGCATTTGCCAATTCATCTTTCCTATGAGGCACGTGTTGGTGGTCCTGTCGGTTATCGGTGGATGTACCCTTTCGAGCGGCATCTGAATCACCTAAAGAGAAAGGTGAAAAATAAGGCACGAATTGAGGGCTCTATTTGTGAAGCTTATGTTCTCGAGGAGATTACAAACTTTTGCTCGACGTATTTCAAACCGCATGTTGCTACTAATAGGACGAAAGCTCCGAGAAACGACGACGCATATCAGGAATCTAATGATGCAATACTCAAAGTATTCAATGCGTCCGGAAAGCCTTCGAAAAAAATGAATAAGAGATATTTGAATGACGACGAGCTAAGGGCTGCTCAATTGTATATATTACTCAATTGCGACGAGGATGAAGTGGATAAGCTAGAGGGGTAAGCAATTCATACGTCCACGTTTACATCATCTCAATGTAATAATATAAGATACTATTATGCTACTAATCAGCAGTTGCTTTATTGTTTTTCAGCACATATAATGATGAGTTGAGGTCGGTTAGACCCTACATAACAGACGAAGAAGTAGAACAAGATATGAGATGCCATTTTTCTTCTTGGTTGAGCGCATATGTAAGATACTTGGTAATTACTTTTTATTTCTGCACTTGCAAAACAAATAACTTACTATCGCTACTTTGGTATTTAGGTCGATCGTCTAATAACACCCGAGACTGAATCTATTAGAACTCTAGCCAAGGGACCAATTACTGTCGTAAAAATATGGCCAAGTTTCTGTGTGAATGGGTTCAGGTTCAAGTCAACAAATGCTCCTATCAGAGACAGCTTTCTGGATCTTGATTCCACGAAAAATAGTTATTTGTGTATCAAATCTTCGAACTACAAAGACGTCAATCCGGACAATGATTTTTTTGGCATCTTACGAGAGATTGTGGAGTTGACATATAATTATGGCACAGAACCTGCTAATATCGTGCTATTTAGGTGTGAATGGTTCGATCCGATTCAAGATCAAGGTTAGAAAATTGACAAGCATGGCCTTGTGGATATAAACTACAAGCGTAGATATCAAGGCTACGAACCATTTGTCCTATCAAGTCAGGCTCAGCTCGTATACTTCACAACTTATCCTAGACGGGGGACAGCGAGGTCAGATTGGTGGGCAGTATGCAAGACTAAAGCTAGAAATACCTTTGATATTGACGAAATAGCTTATCAAGAGGACGATCTACCTCTTGTAACAAATATTGTAGATGTGGACTCAACGAAAATTACTCATTACACGAGTAATAATGTAGAAGATGTAGAATTATCCGAAGAGGAAGACGAAGTAGATGAAAGTGAAAACGAAGAGGAGGAAGAGGAAGAGGAGGACGAGGAAGGCGAACAAGATAAATTTTCTGAAGATGATTAAAAATAAAATATATTGCCTGTAGAATGTAACTATATTTTGACTGTAGAATGTAGATCAAGGTTGGAAAATTGACGAAGTAGATGTACTATTTTAACGAATATATGTATTATATTTTGACTGTAGAATGCTTTGAGATATGCATCACATTTCGACTGTAGAATGTACTATATATTTGTGTTTCTCTATATTCATCATATGTTGTTATCAGATATGACAGGACGACACGGAGGATTCGGCAGGTCCCGAGGTAGACAGAGTGCTCCTCTGGTACTGCCTACTGTTGGTTCCGGATCATCGTCGCCCAGTACTCCAGTATATCGATCACTCACATCTCCGACTGTTGGGACGAGTAGTTCCAGGCATGATAGTACACCCTCGTCCAGCGTTCCTCCTGCTGACGGAACCATGGGGACAGATGAGCATGTCGAGGAGGTCGTGCACACGTTGTCCCAGTATCAGCAAGATCCTCCATGCGCACCTCCGAAGGAGACGAGGACAGAGATTTGGGCCGATGGTACAAAGTAAGTCAATTAGATGGTTTAGTATAATATATATCGTGTATTTCTTTATTCATCGTATATTGACTTTTTCAGTATTCTAAATAATTATCTCTGTATAGATATCGTCCATCGTCGGTTCAGAGACACCTGGGCCAATTTCTGAGGAACAACTACGGTGGCCTTTGGATCAACTACTCTGAGGCTCCGGAGGAGAGGAAGGCATTCTGGTTTACGCACTTCCAGGTAAAAGTATATTAAATAAATCCTCTAATTTATGCATATTATATAACTTATCTGTGATGCTCACTTACTAAATTATTTATTGTAGCAAACGTATTTCTATCCTCCGCACCGGGCCGAGTTGATCGAGCGGCTCTTTTCTACCGTTGCCGCCAAGCTTATCCGAGATGCTCTAGATGACCAGAAGGCTCGTGATCGTGCTGGAAAACCGATCCAATGTTGGATCACGCCTGAGCAGTGGACTGCGATGAGGGCTAGATTCGACGATTCGAGCTACAAGGAAAGGTCTGAGAAGGTCAAGGCGGCTTGGCGGAATGCTGCCAAGTGGTGTGGTGGCTCGATTCAGATAACGGAATATTTCCGTCGTTTAGTATATTTTTTCTTTTAAAATATATTATTTTAATGTAAGTACCATAAAATGGTACTTGGAAAAAATATTTAAGTTTAGTACTAAATAATATATTTTTAACAGGTACAGAGGGGTGAGGATGCAAACATGGTGACCATCTTCTTGGCCACCCATCACAAGGACGAAAATCTCATTGATGAGAGGGCCTCGCAGACCTATGTAAGTATTACTTTACTTTGTGTTAATTTTAATATAACTTAGGCAATTATCGAGTTTCCAAACCTTTCTAGGCCGAGTATCTTAGGCTGCGTGAGCGGGCGACTGCTAGTGCACCTACACCTGGAGAGGCTGGTACTTCGTCGCAGCCCGCTCCAGCTCCTTCGACGGACGACCTGTGGGTGACCGCAGCTGGTGGTCTCCAGAGGGGTACGTACTACGATACAGGCTCATATGGCACCCTGGTTGCGATGCAGTCATCTAGGGCCTCCCCGACAGCTGCGCATTCCACACAGCCCTCGCAGTCGCAGCCCTCGCAGTCGTCGGCCAGAGTCCAGGAGGCCGTTGACAGTCAGATTGCGTCTCTCCGTGACGAGTTGCTACGAAGGATGGAGGAGAAACCCGGTCCCAGCCGCAGGCGGACGATCCGACGCTCATCGCACGATTCGATATGCTCGACCGCAGCATGACGGAGCTCCGGGATTTGACAAATGATATTAGAGCCTCGACAGACCGCAACATCATGGAGCTGCATGCATCACAGCTATCGATGGACGAGAGACTGACGATGATGCAAGATTCAATGGTTCATAGCAGTACGAGGCTGTTATCTACCATGGATTCTTACAACTAGCGACTCGCAGACTTGGAGCGGGTACGACCTCCTGGTGCGCCTACATCGACACAGACTCCACCGACGTCATTGCCTTCTCCATCGACATCGGTGTCGATTCCACGGGACGAGTATGAGCAGTTCTTATCCTTCAGGCGCGCCGGTGGTCAGCCTCCTGCAGATCCGCAGTAGTATAGCTAGTTGTTGGATATTTATATTTTTTTATTATTTAGGATGCGATTGTATGGATATAAATTTGCCATATTTTTTACGATGAGATTTGCTGGATGCTTTCTTTTCTTCAAATTTTATTATATTATTCATATTATATATGTTATTTTACCGGTGTTGAGTGTTCAGTGCCTATTTTTCCCTATTTTTTTCCAGTTCAATGATACAAGTTGCAATATAATACACAGTCCCTGTACAAACTCAAACACACTGAATTATAATACACACACGCTCCCTATCTCTGAGCACATTAAGACCAACACACAACACAGATAGTACTGTCTTAATTCACTGATATTCACACAGTTCCTAATATATTTTGGTTTACAACTGATGACTGATACTTGGCTTGTATTTACCCAGTGCACTAGAATTTTCCCCCTTGTTGTTGCTACTGTGTCCCTTATTCAATTATTTCTACTACCATCATATACCTGATAATGAACCCAAGGGGGTTGGCAAACCCAGAAATGCAATTCAGTATTATTATTTTTTATTTTTTTCTGTAAAATTAGCGACGTTTTTAGCGACATTTAGCGACGTTCATATACGTCGCTAACTACGTCGCTAATTAGCGATGTTGTTACATGTCGCTAATAACGTCGCTAAAGGAGTCGCTAAAATCGTCGATGTACGTCGCAAAATGCTGACGTGGCAGTATTGCCAGGTCATTAAAGATGTCGGTGTAACGTCGCTATATAAGTCGCTAATTAGCGACGTTTAGCGACTTTATTAAACGTCGCTAATTAGTGACGCTGCGTCGCTAAACGTCGCTAAATTTAGCGACACATTAAAGTCGCTAAAAACGTCGGCATAGCGACGTTTAGCGACGTTTTTTGTTTCAGCGACTTGCTTTTTTACGACTTCTTTAAAACGTCGCTAATTACGTCGCTAAACTTACTTAGCGAAGTTTTTTGGTCATTTAGCGACGTTTTTAGACGTCGCTAATTTGACTTTTTTTGGTAGTGCTCGTATGGCTGACACGTGTGCATTGGCCATCCCAAAGCGTCATGTACCTTTTGAAATATTCAAAAATGAAGCACCGGCCTCCCTTGGCCACCGCACGTTCATACCGCAAGTTCATCCCTATATAAGGGTTTTTTTAGAATAGGAAAGAGAAAGAATATCTCTTCTTATGGATGCACTCCTTCTTCTTTCCTCTTTTGACTCCTTCTCGCAACCTCGGTCGAACTCCATGGCTCCCAAAGGCAAGAGAAAGGAAAAGGCAAAGTTAGTCGAGACCGCGGTAGAGCCAATCGTCGGTGATTCGACGCAAGCCGACGTGAGGGAGGCGGTCAACGGTAATGGCGGTCAAGATATTTTGTGCCTCTTCTTTCGATTTGAACATTCTTTTTCTTTCTTCTTTTATGGTCCGCTGCATGGATGGGCCCCACACTATCTGAAGCATGCGCGAACACATCGTTGTTGAGGAGCATGGACTTGGCTATGTAGCATTATCTTTTAGATGCGCCAGATGCTCACCTATCTTTTGTGCATAGACGTGGCTATCTTAGGACACCTGTCATGAAGCATGCATCAAAATCACACGCATTTTCCTTCCTTGTATCTTATGAGAATGGTCAGTTTTGGATTTGATGTGCCATTCTTATGAGATGCGCGGAGGAATCATGCATTGGTGCTTCGAGCGTGATCGGTGAACATGTGCCGAGTAATAGTAGGTGCATACATTTCTGCTTGATGCGTGTATATGTAACTCGTGCTTATATATTTTTCTGGATTCTAATATCCCGTTTGCTTTATTCGTGCAGTCTCGATGGTCGTACCTTCACTGGACGAGATCCTCTTCAGACGCGCTTTGAGTATGCTGGTCTTGGACTTCCTTGAGGAAGTAGTTAACCCAGTTAAAAACCTTATTTCGGCGGGCCAGCCTTCAGAGAGGATGGACCTTATTGCTGAGCAAAGTTTCGCTTTTCTCCAGCGGCTGATGGACCCAGGGAAGATTCCCGTGGTTGCCAGTTCTGAAGAATCCTTCTTGAAAACTCATTTTTTATTGCGCAATGGTGTGACTGCGCGGAATGACGTACAACTAAAATTTAAGGAGGAGTGGTACTTTGAGGCCAACGATGTGAAGATGCACATCCCTAAGATTGAGCGCCAGCTACCACTTTCGGCCTTTACATGTTTGGCCTCAGAAAGGCACATGAACATGGAACTTACCCCTACCCAAGGTAGGATGTTATCTGGTCATTTCGTGCTCCTGACGAGTACTCCTCAGCGGGACACTTTTGGATTTGTTCGGGATGGGCCTTCTTACTCCCTACGGGTGCTGCGTCCCGGTAGCTTGGCTAGTGAGTTGTCTCAGGAACTTCAGGTCTTTAGTGCTTTGACCTTTTCTAACCGGCTTTTGTAGCATAATCTTTCTTATCCGCCTGGTTCAATTCGGGGACCAGCTGGACTCATATTGAATAGACCTAACTTCGTGGATCCTTATAACTTATGAGGCGGATCTGAGGACCCTTGGTCTATATTATGCTCTTAGGGCCACTCATTACGGGTAGGGGTGAACCATGACATGTTCCTTGCTTTAATAGATATGTTTAATTAATTGCCACTCTGGCATATTCTTTACGCCTGGTGGAGAGATGGGCCTGGCCCTTCAAGAGATGTACGAGATTTTTAAGATCCCGTGGGAAACCGAGATGTATGAGGAGTATACCCCTTGCAACGAGGAGTTGACTGCCTTGGAGGTGGAAGAGCCTGAAATAATGGCCGTATACAAGGAACTGCTGTGCTATCACCAAGTGGGTCATTGCTTGGACAAAACGAAGGCTTCCCCTCATGTTAAGTCTTGGAAAAGGTTTCTTTTCAAAGAGGATTCGATGCAAGGGGAGAAAGGGCGATTAATTACTCGTCAGGTCTTTTTACCGGAAGCTATACAAGCCCAGATGGCTTCTTTGAGCGAGAAAAACCCCAAGGTGGATGCTGAAGACAAGCCAAACCCCCAATGACCAAGGGACTTAGCTATGCAGATATGATTAGAGAACGTGACAAGATGAGCTTAGTGAATACATTTCGTCCATCTTGAGGAGGAGTGTTGGTATAGTAAATATTCTTGGTATATTTGTTGGAATATTAGAATATTCTACATGGATTTCTAATGGGGTGTTAATATAAGATGAAGGATTGTAAGGCTATAAATTGATAAGAGATTATCAATAAAAATATAACAATTACTATAAAATATTGTACATTAATTACTGGTCAGTCATATCCATCTCTTCAGCACAAAGGGGGCATGCCCTATCTCCATCGTCGCTCATGGTTGTCCTTCACAAAAAATAAGAACATAATTAGGTAAACCATGGTCGTCCTTTATAATAGACAAGAACATAAATGGAAAACTTTCGCCCGCGTTAAAATCCCTGTTGATATCTCATCACCGTTGAAGACACATGTGGACACTAAATTTGATGATGGTTCCATGGATCAGGTATTAGTTAAATATGAGCGTCTTCCTCGTATTTGTCTTTTTTGTGGCAGATTAGGCCATCTTTTTGCTTCCTGCAAAGAACGTCTGTGCTTTATTTCTCAAATTGAAGATGGCTGGTCCAAGGAGGAAAAAGATGGCGTGTTGGAGCTATTGGGACCAAGATTTAAAGAAGAAAATTATCATGTTGAATCTTCTATAGATGAATTTCGACGTTCTAAAGGGAAAGCTACATCTGTTAATTTCCAATCAGGTTCCCATGTTCATATGGCAAGTGTTCATTCTTCTACTGTCAATATCCACAAACTATAGTACAGCATGTATGACAAGGCCAGCAGTGTTCCATCCAAAGCCCGTCAGGTGGTTAAAAACTCCGATGGTCCACAAGCCCCATGTTCCCAAGTCCTGCAACTAACAAGGTACATCCCCAACAAACGTGTGATTAGTCTCAACACACAAAACTCCTCTTCTGCAAAGGTCGTGGCGGCTGACCTAGAACAGGCGCAAGGAAGATGTTGATCTTCTCTTGGAACTGTCGGGGTGTGGGGAATGCCTGGACAGTCTAAACACTGCGCTCACTCCTCAAATCAATCCGCCCCTCTATCTTCTTCATATCTGAAACCCTCTTTTCACACTCTCACACTACAAACATCCTCCCTTCACTTGGTTATTCAAACTATATATCGGTTCCTCCGGTTGGACATGCTGGAGGACTATGGTTAGGGTGGGGAGACTCTGTTAAAGCTACGGTGTCCTACTCATCGTCCAATTTAATCCTCCTGTCTATACATGCTGTTGATAACTCGCCTGCACTGCATGGAAGCTGCTATGTGTATATGGGAGTCCTCAAAAGAAAGAAAGTCCTGCTCTATGGAATCGTATATCTTCTATGGCAGCCTCTTTCAACTCTTCTTGGTGTTGTTTAGGAGACTTTAATGCAATTTCTAATTCAGGAGAAAAATCAGGAGGCAATGGTTTTGACTCCAAAGCATCTGACCTCTTCAACAATATGATATATTCATGTGGCCTCATTGATCTTGGTTTTGTAGGTCCTGCCTATACATGGTCCAACAGAAGGAAACCAGAATATAACATCAGAGAAAGGCTGGACAAGGCTTATGCTGATACTGATTGGAATGCGCTGAATCCAAAAGCAGCAGTCTCCATCCTTCTGCGTATTAATAGTGACCATGCTCCGATTCTTCTCAACAGCGATAATAACTATAAAATGATGCTTTCAGTGTGGAACTCACAAATTTATGGGACAAAACACATTCAGGTTCTCTTTATTCAATCTGTGAAGTCTTCGATCCACTCCCTGCTAGAAGAAGAAGACCTAACATCGGAATTGAATGACATATTATCTATGGAGGAAGCCTACTGGAGACAGCGGTCTAGATGTCAGTGGATCCAAGGAGGCGATAAATGTTGGAGTGGGTGGGGTTCCCAACCTATGTGGAAAATACTCCGGAGTAGGATTGAGTATTTCTACATATAATAGGAATACCTCAATTTATTTGGATTGGATATTCCTAAATATAATAGGAATATCTTAATTGATTTGGATTGGATATTCCTACATATAATAGGAATATGAATTTGGATTGGATATTCCTATCTATAATAGGAATGCTAGTTGTGGGTTTGAGGCTATATATAGGTGTCTCCTGGTCCTAAAATATATATCACTCTCTCTAAAAAAAATATAGCAACAAGGAGAGAAAAGGAGGCAAGAGTGCCATTGCAACATTAGAGAGGAGAAAGAAGGATTGGAGGCCATTTCGAAGAAGCATATCGGTTTCGGGTATTTCTCGTTGTCCTTCTTCTTCGTGGTTATAATCTATTTTCTGTTTTAAAAAAGTTGTGGTGATCCGTTTGGATCGGTAAGAAGTTTGTAAGGAGTCAGTGTATTTCTTATTCCATTAGCGGAGGATTTTCAGGGTTGGACTCCGATCGTTCGGTGGTTTTTTTTGCAAGAATTTTTTACGTAAAAAATCTCTGTGTCTGCGATTTGTGTTTGGCATTTTTGGTTTGTGCATTTTGCTTGGTTCTCTCGCATGTACTCTCTGGTTTAGGAACGGTTTTCGCACTTTCGTTCCCAATAAAGTGGTATCAGAGGCAGGTTCTGGAATTTCAGAAGGGTGTCAGGAGTTGACAGACAAACTAGGGAGGAGAGATGGACGCGAAGCCGATACACATGGTAAACCTGAATGGTACCAACTATCATTACTGAAGGAGCAAGATAAAGGATCTGCTATTTGTCAAGAAGCTGTATTTGCCGGTATTTGCTTCCGAGAGACCCAGTGACAAATCCGAAGAGGACTGGAATTTCGAGCATATACAGGTGTGTGGGTACATCAAGCAGTTCATTAACAAGAATGTATATGACCACATTGCCAGTATTGAGCATGCGAGGACACTGTGGGATATGCTAAAATCTTTGTATGCAAAGAAGACCAAAGTAAATAAATTATTCTTGATCCTGATGATGATGGATCTGCGGTACAAAGATGAGACGTCTATTACGGATTACTTGAGTGAGTTCCAGGGCGTGGTTGACCAGCTATCCTCGATGGAAGTCAAGTTTGACGATGAGGTTCAGGGACTATGGTTGCTGTGTACATTGCCAGACTCATGGGAGACCGTACGAGTGTCTATGATCGCTTTTACTCCAAAAGGCGTAGTCAGTCTGGAGTTTGCCAATAGCGGGGTACTGAATGAAGAGATGTTGAGACATTCTCAGGGCACTTCATCCATATCCCACTCAGAGACGCTTGTTCCAGAGAGCCGCAGAAGGGGTAAAAGCAGGGGTCCAGGCGGTGGCAGCGATAAAAGCAGGAAAAGGTCCAAGGATCGGTACGAGGACTCAGAGTGTTACTATTATGGCAAGAAGGGCCACATCAAGCGAAATTATTTTGCTTGGAAGAGAGAGAAGAAGGGCGACAAGGGGAAGCAAAGTGAGAACACTACGGCGGCGACTTGACATATGGAGACGACTTGACATATGGACACTACGGGACGCACTCAGTTCCGGGGTGAAACGGGGCATTGATTTTCCTATTTTTGGATCGTGGTTCGCGATCACCACAGGACGCGATGCACCGAGCGAGTTGCACGGGCACCGAGGGGGTTACGCAGTCTACGCGTCACAACTGACGGAATTGAAAATGGGATAACGAGAAGATAGGAAACACTACCTGAACAGGGCTCCGTAGGGCAAGAATTCTCGTGTCCGTGTCCTATGTCCGGGTACTGTTTAGGGTTAGGGTTTGGTTCTGCCCGAGTTCGCCGGAGCTGCTCGCCGGGGTTAGTTCGTCAGGCGGGGAGCTGCTGCTGCGACGAGGAGGTTCGACGGCTGGCCGGCGACGGTTGCACTGAGCTCGACGAGGAGGAGGCAGTGGCTCGAGGGGAGGAGAGGAACGTGGTGAAGATACGTTGGTTGCTGCCCGTCGTCCGGTGGGTTCTGGTGGAGAGGGAGATAGCAGCGGGGAGAGTCGGGGCTCGTGGCGGAGGAAGGAGGAAGGAGACGGGGCTGCGGGGGTGTCCAGGCGGAGGAGACGGCGCCAGGGGAAGTCGAGGTCTAGGTGGAGGATGGTGAGGGTGACAGGTGGTCGGGCTGTGAGCGGGGCTAGGCGGAGGAGCAAGGCGGTGGGGGAAGGAAGAGGGGATCATCGTCGGGGCGTCGCGGGTCGGGGGAAGACGGTGGAGATGGGTAGATGAAGTCGCTGCGGGGAGGAGAAAGATGAGGGACATGGCGGAGCAGTTCGTCGGAGGGGAGGCTGTTGAGTCGGGGAAGGAGAGGTCGTCGAGGCTGGGGGAGGGACTCGGGGTGCGTCGGGGTGGCACGAGGAGGAGGAAAGTGGAGGAGGGGATATTAGGGTTCCGGCGGAGGGATTATATAGGGCTGATCGGAACAGTCTTTCCGACTTGAATCCGACTAGGGTTTGGATTGGGTAACGGTTTAACGGGTCGGGTTCAATAGGAATCCAGCCTGATCCGCTATCGTTTAAGTATGGGTTTGGGTCTGCGGGTTTCGGGTCGAGTTTAGATCCGACCCGACCCGATAAGGTTGGGTTCGGTTTAGTGAACCGGGTCTGGGTTGGTTTGGGTTGATTTGGTTCAATTGAACCGGATTTATTTCTAGGTTTATTTAGGTTTAATTCTAAATAGTTTTTAGGGCTTTAAAAATGCTTCCGGAGTCCAATAATTTCACAGAAAATTATCCTATGTTCAGTTTTCCATTTTACACCATAAAATATTATTTCCATAATATTTTAATATTAATTAACAGCAATTAAAAATTATTTAATTACGAAATGCCTAGGTTTTAATTACAGAAAATTCCTGAAAATTCCAGAAAAATTCTAAAAAATCAAGGGGCTTACATGGTTGTGGCTGACGTCACGCAGAAATGGACGCTCTTTTACGGCCACATGTACGAGATTATAGACCCTCCCGAACGGTCAATGTCAGCTGTCATCTAGGGAGGATGTGCCTCAAAGAGAAACCGGATGATGCGCTCAATAAGGACTCTGCCGGATGCTTTCCAGTCGTATAGGTGCTGGATTGTTTGAAGAAGATTGGCCGCATGCCCCTCTGTCGCAGCAACCTTGTCGTTTTGTACCATGTGGGAGCGCTCTGCTGTAACTGACAAAAGGTAATGATTAAGATGATGTCAATGCTGACGTTCCATGCAACTGATGGCTTCATGCCTTCCCAGAGCAGCACAACTTTCGGTGGAGCAATAAACGTTGTCAGAGCGGATGCATGTGACTGAGGCATTTAGCCGCATAGATATTATGCTATCTCAAGTCACATCATTGCACCAGAACTCCTGGCCACTTCAAGTTTACTATCCCTTAGATATTATGCTATCTCGAGTCGCATCATTGCTCCAGAACTCCTGGCCGCTTCAAGTTTACTATCCCTTACCGCATAAGTGTTCCAACACACATTGTCGCATCAGTAGTTCTGTCATCTTAACCACATGACTTTTTTAAGACCACCTTATGCGCATGGAGCAAAAAATTTTATGCTTCTACAAGACTCCCTTCAAAGTTTTCGAAACTTAGACAAGTTCAAAATACTTTGAATATAAATACGGAGAGAAATCTTAGTTGTCTCTACCGCATCGTATGGCGGCCAGGCTATCAAAAATATTTTTTTGAATTCTGAACGGACTGGATCCTAAAGTATTTTGCCAACACATGTTGCGGGATTCGAGGTGTCTTTTTGGTTCATAACCGTCGCATGTTACGTAAAATCTGAAGCGTCTGATTCATCACCTTAAATGCGATTCATCGCATGATTCTCGGGAACCAAAACGTCAGGGGTGGTTGACTTTGCCTTATCATGAGCCTAAAAATAGAGGGACGGGAAGATAGAGAGTCCTCTGCGGCATTTTTTCTTAACAATGCCTTCGTTCATTCCCACACAGAAGTCTGACACGGGCAACCCTGTCGAACATTTCTTTGATCCTCTGTAGTTGATGATAAATCCATTCATTATGCTCGTTCCAATCGAAGGTAGAGGGGATGCTCTGGTTCTCACTCCTGACGTTGAGGAGAAGACGACGATTTTTGCAAAGGGTTCAAACACAGGGACACAAATGCGCAGTCTGCCGCATGGGCAAAAAACTGTCGAGAACATGCGTAGACGATAACCCACTACCAATGCGCATGGTCATTGCTTAAAAGCTTCGTCATGAAGATGCGCTGATGGCAAACAAGACTTTCTGCTATGCGCATGGATGTGGCTGTCTCAGGATGCTCATCGTGAACACGTGTCAGAAAGCTATGCACGATCGCTTATAACATAAATATGGCTATCTTCCTGAGATACTGCATCGTAAATATGCGATGTGGTCGATATACACATATCTCTATAACAGTTATCTATGCGTATGGCACATCGTGCACATGGGTAACTTATTTTTGACATTTAGAGAACTACTTTGGCTTAGTGCGCATAATCCTGCCTTTGCATATATTGCATATACCCTTTTTTAAGTAACTTCGAACCTGACGGAGTTGTATCCATGAACCAAGTTACAAGCAGCCTCTTGAATGAAGAAATTCGAAGAACGTCATTTGGATCCTCCCATTCTCATGCCCTTGTCACCGAGAATATGGGAAGGATTAAAAGCAGACGGCCTCAGAACCGAGAAAAGTCGAGAGAAAAATCAAAGGCTAGGAAAAATATTAGTTGCTATCACTGCGGGAAGAGTGGACACATAAAATGAAAATGCCGCAAGCTCAAGAGAGAACAAAAGGAAGGAAGGACCAATGAGAAGCAAGAAAAGAATAAAAGTGCAGCAATTGTCACTAACAATAAAATTGTACTTTTTTTGGCATGTGAAGAAGACTGTACAAATCTCACTTGCCAAGACTCTGACTGGGTGATTGATTCTGGTACCTCCTACCATGCTACTCCCCGGAAGGATTACTTTACTTCGCTTCGTGAAGGTAACCTTGGAATGATAAAAATGGGTAACAAAAACTCTTCTCAAATTCTTGGCATTGAAAATATTTGTGTTACCACTAACCTTAGAACAAAGATGGTTCTAAAAGATGTTAGATTTATGCCTGATCTTCATATAAATCTTCTCTCCACCGACAAGTTTGATGAAGAAGGATACACAAGCAGCTTTGGTAAAGGATGTTGGAAGCTTACCAAAGGATCACTTGTACTGACGAGAGGAAAGAAGTGTTTCACTCTCCACAAGACTCATTTCCACTTAGAGAATGATGAACTTGGAACAGTGGAAGGTACCTCTAAGGATTTGCGGCACAAGCGGCTTGGCTACATGAGCAAGAAAGGACTACAAACTCTCGTAAGGCGACAACTACTTCCATCCATGCAAGGTACAACACTATCCCAATGTGATCATTGCTTAATTGGAAAACAACACCTGGTAGCTTTTGTTAAAAATTATAACAAAAAAAATCCAGAATATTGGACTTAGTCTATTCGGATGTGTGCGAACCCATAAATATAAAAACGTTTAGTGGTGCCTCCTACTTTGTGACCTTCATAGATGATGCATCTAGAAAGGTGTGAGTGTGTGTCATTAAAGCCAAAAATCAAGTCTTTGAAGTTTTCAAAGACTTCCATACCAAAGTAGAAAGAGAAACCAGAAAGCTCTTGAAGTGTATTCACACGGATAATGGTGGTGAGTATACTTCAAGGATATTTGAAGATTATTGTTATAAATATGGCATTAGACACCAAAATACTGTCCCACACACACCACAACATAATGGGGTTGCAGAAAGAATGAACCGCACAATTGTGGAAAGGATAAGAAGTATGCTATCCTTAGCCAAATTACCAAAAATATTTTGGGGAGAGGCAGTACGAACAGCCTGCTACTTAATAAACTTGTCCCCCTCAGTTCCTTTGAATGGATATATTCCCGAAAGGGTTTGGAGTGGAAAGGATATTTTTTATTCCCACTTGTGCGTATTCGGGTGTAAGGCATTTGTGCATGTACCTAAAGAGAAAAGAATAAAACTTGATGACAAAGTCATTCCATGCATCTTCTTAGGATATGGAAATGATGAATTTGGATATAGGTCGTGGGATCCTATAAGCAAGAAAATTGTAAAGAGCATGGATGTTGTATTTTGTGAAGATAAAATACTTGCTAATTTTGAAAAAGAAGAAGAGCCACAAAATACTCACATTATCCCAGATCTCCACACCTATTGTTATTCCTTCTCCTATGTCAGAAAATAATAATTTTCAAAATAAGCAGGAAGAAGAAGAAATTACAAGTTTTTCAAGTTCTGATCAGGGGGAACATGAACATGCAGAGCCATCGCATATGGATCAGCCACCAGCACCTCAATTGAGACGATCGGAGAGGGAACGACAACCCTCAACTAGATATCCTGTTTTAGAATATACTATGGTGACAGATGCAGGTGAACCAGAAAGTTTCCATGAAGCACAAGTCCATGAAGATCATGTCAAGTAGAAGAAAGCTATACAAGAGGAGATGGACAAGTCAAGTACAAAGCTTGCCTCATTATGAAAGGTTTCAGTCAGAAGCAAGGTATTGACTATGAAGAAATATTTTCTCTTGTTGTGAAGATGTCTTCTATTCGTATAATTCTTGATCTTGTTGCTTTCCAAGATCTTGAAGTTGGGCAGTTAGATATGAAGACTGCATTTCTCCATGGTGATTTGGCAGAAAAAATCTATATGGAGCAGCCAGAGGGTTTCAAGGTAAATAAAAAGGAATACTTGGTTTGCAAATTGAAGAAGAGCATGTACGGGCTCAAGCAGGCACCGCGACAGTGGTATAAAGGTTTGATTCTTTTATGCTTGACCATGGGTACAAAAGAACATCTGTAGATCATTGTATTTATGTCCAGAAGTTTTCTGATGATGATTTCATTTTTCTTTCTCTATATGTTGATGATATGCTTGTTGTTGGAAAAGATATGTCCAAGATTGACAGGTTGAAGAAAGAGTTAAGCAAGTCCTTTGATATGAAGTACTTGAGAGCAGCACAACATATATTGGTAATGAAGATCTCTCGAGATAGAAGTGCGAGAAAGTTGTGGCTATCACAAGTAAGATACATTGAACGTATTCTGGCGAGGTTCAATATAGTGAACTCTAAGCCAGTCAGCACACTTCTAGCAGCTCATTTTAAGCTAAATGCACAACAAAGCCCTTCAAATGAGAAGGAGGAGATGAAGAGCATTCCATTTGTCTAGGCCATCGAAAGTTTGATGTACTCAATGGTTTATACAAGACCTGACATAGTACATGCAGTTGGAGTGGTAAGTCATTTTCTTGCCAATCTTGGTAAAGTACATTGGGAAGCAGTAAAGTGGATCCTAAGATATCTTAGAGGAACCTCTAAATATTCTTTATGTTTTGGAGATTGCAAACCTATCTTAGAAGGTTACACTGATTCTGACATGGCAGGTGACTTGGACAAGAGAAAGTCTACATCTGGATACTTGTTTACCTTTACGGGGGGAGCCGTATCATGACAATCAAAGCTGCAAAAGTGTATTGATCTATCCTCCACAGAAGCTGAATATATTGCTGCTACAGAAGCCAGCAAGGAGCTCTTATGGATGAAGAATTTCCTAAAGGAGTTATCTCTCAAGCAAGAGAAGTACACTCTATATTGTGACAGTCAGAGCATCATTGACTTGAGTAAAAATGCTACATATCACTCAAGGACAAAGTACATCAATGTACGTTATCACTGGATCCGAATGCTACATATCACTCAAGGACAAAGTACATCAATGTACGTTATCACTGGATCCGAGATACTTTAGAGAATCGCTTGTTGCATATTAAGAAGATTGATACAAGACAAAATCTGTCTGACATGATGATGAAGCCTCTACCAAAAGAGAAACATAACTTCTGACATAGAAAGTCAGGTATGACTACTGTTTAAGAACTTTCTGTCATGCCCCGATCTCCCGCATGCTAATTGGCCATCCCTGCTAGGCGAGAAACACCGCACCTGCGCTCCTCCGGGACGATCTCTTGACCCATCTGGGCGTGATACTACACGAGCATAAGCCGCGTCCGTACAAGGCCATGGTTCTGGCTGGCGGTAAGAGGTCTAAGCCACAGAGTCGCACAGATTGTCCGAGTGGAGCAGAATTATAAACGCATAAGCAATTTGGTAAGAAGTTCACTCAGTCATCAATAGCGAAAGCATTGAATAACACAAGTATAGAAGTAAGCAAACTCTTCATTGATATGAACAAGTTTTACAGGCGGCGCATAGCCGAGATTATAAGTCGCTCAAGCCTCTCTCTCTGAAATAGTAAAAGCATGCCAAGTGGCTACATTTTTGGAATGATGCACAGGCGATGTTCCAACATTATGTCTTATATATGTGCTTTAGTTCTAGACCCAGTGCTCCAAGGCTCGGGCCCGAAGGTAAGCTGAGGAATGAAACCGTGAAGGGACTTACCGAGCGACATGATCTAGGGTCGTGCAGTATAGCAAGTAAAATAGTGCACTAATAAGAGCATATATATATCGTTCTATTCGAGGCATAGCGGGTCTAGTTGCACAAGGCAAAGGCAGCATGCAAGGGTCAGAATATAAGCAAAGTTTTATTTTCATGTTCTAGCACAAGCAATACAAATTAGGATTATTCCCTTAGCTAGGTGCATTGAATTCTTATTAGCATGCAAGAGGTGATTCACCTAGCGATTAGCATGAAACATCCATATTTTAAGTGTGCTGGCTAAGCAAAGATAAGTTCATCGTAGCTATCCACCTTAGCAATGATTTGCCTCGATCGAGGGATACTCTGAACGAGCGTCTAAAATCCTAAGCCGAAACTCCTGTAGGGCCAAGTCTGAAAATACTCTTGCCTCAAACGAGTATTCTCGCTGAAGCAAAATGGGTCGGCACGTTGTACTTTTTCTGTTTGAATCGGCAGTCCGCTTAAGCGGAACGAGTCGTTACATCATACACCACTCAGAAAAAGTCTCGTCCTCGAGACTTCCCGAGCGCAGGCCATTCTATCGCATTTTCGAATATATTTCAAGCGTAGCATTCGGTACCACTAGATCCATTTGAACATAATCCCTACTCGTTCCTTACGCCGTGTCACGTATATGATGAGTCAGTCTTATTTGCGCCTTAGCGCTGGATATATTTCTTAATGCAGAGTACGTTTCAATCAATATTGATTAAAGCTCTAAGGCTGACTTATACAAGTTGTTATACTTGTCCATGTGAATATTTACTTGTACTAGCATCGAGATCAGCATATCACGAGTCTGGATCGTGCACATATTCGAAGCGCTTCACGCACATGCATGTCAACCAACTTAGCGATAGCGAAGTCTTAGCACTCGAGTTTCATATCTCATTTAGTCTTGGATCGTGCCCATGTTCAAGGCGTCCCTTAAACACATGTATTCAACCAAACTTAGCGATAGTAAAATTGGACAAGCTACTTGCAAAAATCTCAAGGGTTCGTTTTACTGAATCACGAGGATACTTCTAATAGGGTCAATCAAATTTGATATCATTTTTCATCCAACTCAATTCAAGCATTTTGCACTACCGTTAAGCATGATCTATCCGATTAACCGACTAGCGTTCATTCGTTCGGGTCAAACATAGCACACGTTATCGTTCCAAGTCTAACCCTAAGTCTTGTTACCCTAGTTCTATAGCTTGTTCAAGCAATATGCTAAAGTCGGTAACACAGGTTCATTCACTCGGCACATGGTCGTTTGCCTAATTGCTAGGTCATCTCATAAGGTCATAGGTACAAGTTCAAGCACACGATACATCATACAAATTTGTCGCACGATGCTCGCCCCAATTCCTAGGGTCAAACCATTGTTCATTTGCATGGGGTATTCTACCCAAGCTCTTTTCACTAAGATTTTGAAACATCGAGCACGGATTATCCTACTCTCAATAACACATTCGTTCGTATGGGGGTTCGAGTTCGTTCAGTAGAATCCTCGATATATCCAAGTTACAGGACAAGCCTAATGATTTGCATAGTCTATCTCCTCAAACATGTCTTGATAGAATCTCTATTTATTCCAAGTCTAAACCACCAAGCGTGATTTGTTTCAGGTTCTAGGCTAACTTATCATGAAATATTTTTGATTCACTTGCATTCCAAATTCGTCTTATCATGTCGAACCAAAAGTCAAGACGGTCCATTGGTTGTCACGCTCCGGTCTCCTACAAGTTCGATTATCCCCGTTGGACGTGAGATCACCACGCCAATGCTTCTGCTGGATAATTGTCCTAATCCGGACGTGACGCATGTACGAGCATAGAGTTTCGCTCGCACAAGACAAGAACATTTGAATATTATGGTTATCTTCGAAACAATCAAGATACCTTATCCTTACTCCTTGCCCCATCCAAATTATATATATATCTATTGAGTCAAGTCCGTTCATGCAGTGATTATAATTCATCTAGTAAAATTATCCAACTTCAATGCTACCGTTCGGTAGATCCATATTCTACTTCTAGCATTCCTCAACAACTGGTTTCAAATATTCAAGCCAAAGTTCTATTCCATCTTTTGATACGTTTCATTTATCGAGTTCGTTTAGAATAATCACCGAACATATTCCTGTGAGTTCGATCATCCCCGCCGTACGTGAATTCACCATGTCGGCGCTCCCGCAGGATAATTATTTTTTTTTACTGATTTCGAATGTTATCATTTCGAACTAGATTTCAAGATCGTTCTTCCAAACTTCAAGCGAAATCCGTTATCGTTTATCTCTTTCATCGAATTAAGATATTTATTTCTGGGCTAACTTCTATTCAAAGCGATATTGGATTTAAGTTCAATCCATTTGTTTCAATCCAAAATCGCTCGTACGATTCTCAAGTTTTCAACAAGTTTCCTTAACCAAAATATCGATTTTAATTTTCGTGAATCCCAATTCGATATAAGCCTTAACATTTATTCAAGAAATTCTTAAATCCGTTCAATTCGACTATCGCACGAGACCTACGAATTCGTTAGGACATTTCTAAATGATCTATACACCACTTGGAATTGATTCATCCAATCAAATTCTCAATTGATTTGTATCTTCCGATACAAAAATATCGTTCGAGCTATTTCCCAAAATCCAAGCATGATTTTTCTATATTCGCCTAAGCGATAAATCCGAGAATTTTTATATCGATTGGCATTCTAAGTCTGACTTATCTCATTCCTGAACGATATCCCAATTCGTTTGCAACTAGGTTGCACCAAAGGATCTTGTCGTACGATACTCAACACACTTAGCCGAAAGACTGTGTGCGAAGCAAACCGTTCAGGCAATATTCGATTTCGTACTAACCAGTTGGACAAACATGTATAGGTATTTCGGGTTTGCACATAAGTCACGATTCTAGCACGATTCTATTCCCAAAGGATCTAACATAGGTCGGCACAAAGGCATTAGCATTTCAATTTCGTATAAGCAATCACATCATTCACAAAGGCATGAGTGCACATAACCCACGAACGAACTTTCAAAACTGAGAAAATCGAAACAAAGTCCAAAGGCGTATAGCTAAGCTCTGATACCAATCTGTCATGCCACAATCTCCCGTAGGCTAATCGGCCATCCCCGCTAGGCGAAAATCACCGCGCCAGCGCTCCCCCGGGTCGTGATACCGTACGAGCGTAAGTCGCGCCCGTGAAAGACTGTGGTTCTGGATGGCGGTAAGAGGTCTAAGCCACAAAGTCGCACAGATTGTCCGAGTGCAGCGAAATTATAAATGCATAAGCAATTTGGTAACAAGTTTACTCAATCGTCAATAGCGAAAGCATTGAATAACACAAGTATAGAAGTAAGCAAACCCTTTATTGATATGAATAAGTGTTACAGGCGGCGCATAGCCGAGATTATAAGTCGCTCAAGCCTCTCTCTGAAACAGTAAAAGCATGCCAAGTGGCTACATTTGTGGAATAATGCACAGGCGATGTTCCAATATTATGTCTTGTATATGTGCTTCAGTTCTGGACGCAGCGCTCCATGGCTCCAGAGTGATTTCCTTGCCTTAGCACGCACGAAGGAGGTATCTGCACCGAACGAGGTTCTTTCGCACCCTACAAGTAATCTGGTATGTTATCAGTACATGAATACACTGGTGGGGAGGCTAGTCGCTCGCTCGACAAATCCAAACACGTTCAATAGGTTTCGTGCACCATCTATTAAGTTATCTGTCTAGTTTTGCCTTAGTATCAGTTTCATGGCATATATGAAAGGCCTAACTCGTGTGGCAGTGCGCCATGCGACATAAGAGGAAACACGGCGAGACTTACCAACTTATCATTTGTCCTTCCCTGTCCAAGGCAAACCAAGTTAATTCAAGCACAAGCATACATAATGAAGTCCAGGGCATTAGCATATGCAAATACAAGGTATCGTGAGCGAGACTATATTTCGGGTGCATGAGTATACAGGTTATCCAAAGTGTTGCTTTGGACGTTCAAATGCTCTATTACTCACAAGTGTCTCATATTCATATCGTTTAGCTGATTTAAATTATTGGATGCGATGCAACGACTCTCATGCGGATAGCCGCTAAGCGAGGATGACTTATCTATATGACAAAAGTTGATGGCATAGCTATAAAGGATGGGTTACAGTCTCGAGATGAGAACGATATGCAACGCAGGTAGCGAGCCCTGCTACATAACATTCCGTCCATTAAAAACGACTATACGAATTTTTTTGCCTGGATCGGATCAGTCCCAGTGCCCCGGCGCCATCCGCGAAAACCAAAAATCATTGTGCACAAGTTGTCCGTAATATGCAAGTCTTTGGGTCATTTCAGATTCATAACGATAAATTTTAATTTTTTTTCTGAACGAGCATTGCTCCACGAGCTGTGATTCATTGCTTTACTTAACACGATTCTCGCTCAGTGTTCTACTTGACTTGATTCAATCTAAGGCAATACGAGCATGAGACAATCACATAGCATGATCTGTCTTTGCATAGTCTCCCTAAGCCGTTAGATTGAGTACAAGACGAGTATCAATTCTTTTAAGGCATTTCGATGTTATCTTGCTTGACTGTCCTTGATGCAGTTCCCTAGTTCAGAAAATGCTTTGGCGATCTAACTGTCCCGGATACTTTTAATGTTCATACTTGCACGAAACGACTATTAGAGAGCCTTCCGATGGTTTGGATGAATACAAGGCAAGATAATATTTACTTGAATTTGGCATGCAATGATGTGACAAGCATTGAATCGAAGCAATAAATACAAGTTAACATATAAGCAGGCAAGCATGCATTCATAAGGAACTCAAGCATCCACGTTGGCTCAGGCCCGAAGGTAAGCCGAGAAGTGAAACCGTAAAGGGACTTACAGAGTGACATGATCTAGGGTCGTGCAGTGTAGCAAGTAAAATAGTTCACTAAGAAGAGCATATACATATCGTTCTACTCGAGGCATAGCGGGTCTAGTTGCACACGGCAAAGGTAGCATGCAAGGGTCCGAATATAAGCAAAGTTTCATTTCCATGTTCTAGCACAAGCAATACAAATTAGAATTATTCCCTTAGCTAGGTGCGTTGGATTCTTATTAGCTTGTAGGGGGTGATTCACCTAGCGACTAGCATAAAATATCTATATTTTAAGTGAGCTGGCTAAGCAAAGATAAGTTCATCATAGCCACCCACCTTAGCGATAATTCGCCTAGGTCGAGGGATACTACGAGTGAGCCTCTAAAAGCCTAAGCCGGAACTCCTGTAGGGCCAAGTCTTGCCTCAAACGAGTATTCTCGCTGAAGCAAAATGTGTCAAGACAATGCACTTTTGCCGTTTGAATCGGCAGTCCGCTTGAGCGGAACGGGTCATTATACTTTCTCCTCATGAGGATGGAGGGGAAGATTGATGGGAACGGGGTCCATCCCCATGATGAATAAACATAGATTTGATCCATAAAAATCGGTCACCTATAATTGGGTTCGGCCAAGTACTTAACCATTTTTCTGGGTGCAATTTTTGTGACAAGATTCAGTTTTTTTAGGCTATTTTGAAGCTGGTGCAATCATTATTTGGCTCGGTCTTCAATACAAAAGTTGTTAAAAAAATTTCTTTCATCCAGGTTTTGAACCAGGTCATTTGGAGGTGTAATAAAGAAGTTATGACCATCTGAAGTAGCTTATCTATTCATATTCTGTATACATTCAGCTTGCATGCAACATTGATGATAGATGAACGAATCCTGGAAGAAGGAATAAATCTTTCCTTTGGACTTCTCCATGCAACGAATGTGATGTACCCAAGAGACATATCCTCCCTATAAATAGAGGGGAGATGGTGAAGGTTGAACACATCAAGTAACAAGAAGAACAATACACAACTTGTAATCCTCTCACTCGTAATCCACCACAAGTGAGTTTGTGAGAGAAAGTGATCCTCAAGTTAAGTTGTACCAACTTGAGAGAAGGCCCTTGTAATCTTTTATTTGATTATAGTAAAAACGGTGAAGAAGGGACGGAAGGAGGACGTAGGCTCAAATTGAGCTGAACATCGGTAAATCTTGTGTGTGTTCTCTCTCTTAACTTCTCTTTTCTTCAATTTTATTTATCTCATCACAAAGACGAAAAATGTCTTATTTTTTCCAACAATTAAAAAATACAGCTACGTGAATTCAGCTTCGACCCACAAAATTGGCCTTCTACCTATAGGAGCATGTTGAATGATATTAATATTAACCCTCAACTCTCACCAACGCTCTAGAGTTTCAGTGCAAGTGGTGGGAAATTTAACAATATTTGTTAACAATATGACCGAGTACGCATGCTAGAATGAAATTCTTACATTTTTAAAAATGGATGTCCCTGTACATATGATATATTGTCCATTTACGTCTCTATTTGATTGACAATATTAATTCCATAGATTGCCCTCTTTTGTAAAAGCATTTTGAAATTTGAACTATGGAGATTAGCATCAAATATATTCAAAAAATTTATGTCAGAAGCTGGAAAGTCTATAAAGAGCATAGTAGCGAGAATATAGGTGAAGCTTTGAGAAACGCGAAAAAGAAATACATTTTCACCTGTTCTATTCCCATAGCAACATGTGAAGTTACTAAGACATATATGGAATAAGAAGTAGTAGTACTCAGAGTTATTTGATGGTAATAGTGTTCAAAGCACTACCTGAATAAGTCAAATTAGCGACGTCTAAACACGTCCCTAAATGGCCAAAAAATATCGCTAAATAATTGTAGCGACGTTTGTAGCGACGTTTCGATGAAGTCGCCTTTAAGCTAATCTCTGACCGGAAAAACATCACAAAATATCGCTATACCGACATTTTCTAGGGACGTAAATGCGTCGCTATATTAGCGATGTTTGGCGACGCAACGTTGCTAATTAACGACGTATTGTTTGTCACTATATGTCGCTAAGTTTTTTTCTTTTTAACGACGCTGTGCGACTCATTTAGCGACGTTATATTGACCTGGCAATACTTTTATGTTAGCAGATTTGCGATGGTCAGCAATGTTTGTAGCGACGTTGATAGCGACGTAGATAGCGACGTGTATAGCAACTTTTATAGCGACGTATATAAACGTCGCAAAATTTTGCTATAAACGTCGCTAAAGATACAGTGAAAAAATAAAAAAAATGAATATTGAATTGTTTCCAAACCATTCTTCCTGAATTTTATGAATTCACAATTTGTACAAATAGATCCGGAGCAACCCTCCATTTAATTTGCTGGGTTCGCCGACTCCCTTCGGTTGAACACTCAACACCGGTAAATTAATATACATTTAATATAAATAATATAGTAAAATTTAAAGAAAATGAAATATTGAGATTATAAACCGAGTCAGGAGAAAATTTCGTCGTAAAGAATACAACAAATATCCACACAAATGAGTCTGAAAGGCTTGTCGTAAAGAATACAAGAAATAAAGTCTGAAAGCCTCAAAAATAAAGAATATTCATAAATAACCAAATATCATAGGTCTGAAACACAAATAATCAATAAACTATCCTAACTAGGACTATTGCAGATCTGCAGAAGGATGACCATCGGCGCGCATTAGGGATAAAATATATCATACAGCGCCCGTGAAATCGACACCGATGTCGATGGAGAAGGCAGTGACGTCAGTGGAGTCTGTGTCGATGAAGGCACACCAGGAGGACGTATCTGCTCCAACTCTACTACTCGATGGTTCTATGAATCCATGGTAGATAACAGTCTTATACTGCAATGAACCATTAAATCTTGCATCATCGTCAGTCTCTTTCCCATGGACAGTTGTGATGCCTGCAGCTCCGTCACGCTGCTCTCTGTCGACGCTCTAAGATCAGCTGTCATATCCTGGAGCACCATGATGCTGCGCTCGAGCATATCAAATCGTGCGATGACCATCGTATCGTCCGCCTACGGCTGGGACAGGGGCTGGTCCTCCATCCTTCGCAGCAACTCGTCACGGAGAGACGAAATCTGATGGTCAACGGTCTCCTGGACTCGGGCCGACGACTGCGAGGGCTGTGGGGAATGCGCACTTGCCGTGGAGGCCCTAGATGACTGCGTCGCAACAAGGGCGCCATAGGATCCCGTAACGTAGTACGCACCCCTCTTGAGAACACCAGCGACGGTCACCCACATCTCGTCCGTCGACGGAGCTGGAGAGGGTTGCGAGGAAGTACCAGCCTCTCCCGCTGTAGGTGCACTAGCAGTCGTCCGCTCACACAGCCTAAGATACTCGGCCTAGAAAAGTTTGGATACTCGATAATTGCCTAAGTTATATTAAAATTAACACAAAGTAAAGTAATACTTACATAGGTCTGCGAGGCCCTCTCATCAATGAGATTTTTGTCCTTTCGATGTGTCACTACCACCTTCCGAAAACAGGGGTAATTTTGACTTTTTATGTATTTAATATTCCGTGTATTTAAATTAAATAATTGTGTGAGATGTGTATTTAAATATATTATTATATACAGTGTTCATTAAATTGTTTGAGCTGGTAGACTTAACCTAGAAGCCCACTCGACGAACACCTGACTGAATTATAGGATTATGTATTTAATTGTGTTAATTAGAATTTAATTATTGAAGGTAGTAATTAATTATCGTAATTTATTTAATTGTTGCGCCTTGCCGTTGCTTCGATATTTGGAGCGCTATCCTGGCTTTTGCCTTCCAGCAAATTTCACAACCTTGCCCTAGACATGCCTGCCTTCTATTCTGCCATTTTTTGTGACTCGTAATTATGCTCCCTTGTGCTTCATTTTAGCCGCACAATATTCGTCGCGGACGTTTATTTAATTTTGAATAAATTCCAACTTTGTATCGTTGTGCGTTCCAATCGAAATTGGAGGCAATCCTGACCCATTCTTCATGCAACCCAAATTAGGGTAATATTTTGTTCTGAGTCTTCTTCACTAATGGTATTTGTGACCCGACCTAATTTTGGCCCCATGTACTCCTAATTAATTTTAGAACACATCTTACATTTATTTCTAATTAAATTGAGGATACCATTTTGACTGATTCCATAAATCCCGATTTAATCCCAGTACCCTATTAATTGAGCCCATACCAAGCACACAACACCCCCTCACTCTATAAAATGCCAAACACCGAATCGCCCGCCAAATTTTTATTATTTTATGTGTCGGTGCAAATATCCAAATTTAAGGGGGCTAATTTGCAAATTTACATTAGGTGTCAACACCCCATTGGTTCAACTAAATGGATAAGCCCAACATTGACTAGTCAACACCCTCATCCTCATATGAATAAAATCCCTCCATGTCAAATCTTGACCATCCATTAGAAGGGGGTGCATCATCACCCTTCATTCTCATCTCACCTCACCCTATTTAATGTCCCATCATCCCCTCTTCCCAAGAAAAACCCTAAATCCCCAAAACCTAGGCTAGCCCCCACACTTAGGGGTGCAAACGAGCCAAGCCGAGCCAAGCTTTCATAAGCTTGAGCTTGGCTTGATTAGAATTAACCGAGCTCGAGCTCGAGCTTGATAATTTTTTTATTTTAGAGCTTGAGCTTGGCTCGAGCTCGTTTATATTAAGCTTGAGCTTGGCTTGGTTTGAGCTCGAGCTTGGCTTGATAAGCAAGCTTGATTCAAGCTTGATAAGCAATCTTGATAAGCTCAAACTCATGCTCGTTAAGCTTGATTTTGAGGTTGTTCAGCTTTATTTCAAGCTCATTAAGCTTGATTTTGAGCTTAACAAACTTGATTTCAAGCTAGTTAGGCTTGAATTCAAGTACCTATAATATTAACAATTTATTTATAAAAATTTAATTTAAAAAGTTTCTTAATATCAATTACTAAGGGCATATAATTATATACAATGCACACAACCATATTGTTATACAAACATGCATAAAATTAGAATTCAACAAAGAATAAATTTAAATTTAAATAACAAAATAAATTTGTAAACTGCCAGCAACGAGCTCCTAAACAAGCTTCTAAACGAGCCAGCTTACGAGTCAGCTCGCAAGCTTCTAAACGAACCAGCTCGCGAGCTCAAACGAGCCGAGTACTTATAAGCTTGAGCTTGGCTCGTTTATTAAACGAGCTAGAAAATGAAGCTTGAGCTTGGCTTGTTTACTAAATGAACCGAGCTCAAACGAGCTTTTATCAAGCCAAGCTTCGAGCAGCTTGCGAACGGCTTGGCTCGTTTGCAGCCCTACCCACACTCAACCGTAGCCACCCTCTTTCCAACATTTTTCATTTTTCCCTTCTTCTTCTTCTTCCCTTCTTCTTCTCCTTCTCTTTCTTTTTGAATTAAAGAAGGGGGGGAAACAACCCATCCACCTACTGTTCACCGAGCTCGGCTACTGTTCACCCGGCCTCTTCCCGAGCCCGCTCCGGTCACACTCCTCCAGCCCGGCCATCATCTCCGGCTAGCGCAGCTTCGCTAAGCCCTCAACGACACTACTCCCCACCGGCTCCACCACACTGTCAGCCATTATTCCTCCACCCGGCAGACTCCTGAGCACCTCCGCTCGAGTCAAACCAGCACCACCTGTGCACCATCACCACCCTCGAGTCGAGCGCCGAGCTCCCCCTTGCTCGCAACTCCGGCACGACCCGACCACCACCAGAGCTGCCTCTCCGTTCTCCGAGCAGCCCCCGAGTCCCGCTGCTCTTCCCCCCCATAGCCGACTCTCCCCCACTCTTCCCTGCTACTCCGGCGAGCCTCCACCACCCAGCTCTCCCCCGCTGTCCCCCCAACTCCGGCAGACGACCCCGGCCAACTCCCACTCCCTACATCCCTTCGGCCATCTCTTCCCCATCAGCAGCTCCACCATCACCACCACCTCATCCCCGGTCTGCACCCGACTCCGGCGGCCTCCTACTGCAGCCCGACATCCACCCCGACTCCGGCCAACCCCTCTGTGAGCCTCTCCCTCTTCCCTCCTTAATACTCATATACATGTATATATACATTCGTATATACGTATATGTATATACTAATATATATATATGTATATTATGTATTTAATTAATGTTTAATATGTATATGTATATGTATGTATTTAATAGTGTGTATGTGCGTATACGTGTATATGTGTATGTGTGTGCGTACGTATATTGTATACGTATTTGGGTGTATGTGTATATGTGTATATATATATATATATATATATATATATATATATATATATATATATATATATATATATATTGTATATACTTAATATATTTTCAATATATCTAATTGGTATATATGTATATATATATTTTGTATATATATATATATATATATATATATATATGTATGTATTTCTCGAACTGATATATATATGTACATATGTATACGTGTTGTACGTGCATCCCTAGTACCCTTTATATATATATATATATATATATATATATATATATATATATATATATATATATATATATATATATATATATATATATATATATATATATATATAGTATAATTTGATTAGTATATATATATATATATATATGTGTGTGTACATATATATTTAATAGTGTAAATTCATTAAATATATATATATATATTGTATGCATTTAATTGGTAATATATTATGAGTATAATATGTATATTTATATAAATGTCACTTCTAGGTAACCCGAGTGTAAATACAGATACTCCGTATTTATACATGACCTTGTGACCCTGTGAACTGTTAGCAGTCTGCCACACGTACACTTACGTACTGGCAAGTCCCGTACCATTTTGATCGTCTGTCTTGCCCAGCAATCACAGATGCGACGCCCGTGCAACTTGACGCACACTGACCCTAGATTGACCAGTGCCATACCTGGCATAGCCCCTGAGTTATGTATTTGTGTTGTGTTAATGTAGCATCTGATGCAATGTTACATTTATGATATGTCTATAGGACTGTTGGATCATCCAGACGATACTCTGGGACAGGACATTGGATTTACCAGCTAAGGACCCAAGGCGAGTACATTCTCTGATTAGCTTCTTGTTTATGATATCCCCTATGTTCATTGTATCTAGTGTAAATATTCATGTTCTTGACACGATGGTTACACGGATTGGTATATCCGGATCTCGTCATGAGATGTTATTCCTTGTTCATGGTGTATCTTGTACAAGTCTTGTTTCCTTGTTATCTTGTGCATGTACAGACACTGATTTCTGGGGAGATTTGCTACCTTCCTAGGGAATCCCGTGCCATATCATACCATGGTTGGATCAACTATACCAGTCGGGGGTGGGGAGTATTTTAGTGTAGATATGTGATCATACCCTTCATGTACAAGACTTGCTCACATGTTAGTGTTGGTCATACACCGCACGTATGACTAGCCAGGCCCTTATTCCTGTACAAGTTCCCAAGCCGATCATATGTTAAAGCTAGTACTCACACACTTAGTCTTAGTATTCTTGCTCATTGACATATTGTTCCTTCCCGCATTTACTTACAGTATTTTCCAGTATTTTTCTTTATTGTATATCTCTCGTACATACACATGCATCTTGTATATTTCCATCTATATACTGCTACATAGGTTATATCATTGATATAGAACTGCTATTAGAAATGTACTTTGCTCCTTCCTGACTGGAAACATTTTTTTCAGACTATGCCTTAGAGGACCGGTATCCGACACTTTATGGACCACAGGGTGAGTAGCTGCAGACTTGGACTTGGTAGTTCAGTTGTAATTCCGGGAGGTCTAGCCGGAATCACTAGTTATCTAGTTAGTTTCTTTCAGTAGTTTATTTGGTACCGGATTTGTCTCCGGCATATTTTGTTGAGACTTGGTTATTTGTTGAGTTAGATTATTTACATTTTAGACTTGTGTTGTAGTTTATTTTATTTCTTCGATTTCTTATCGTGCTGTAGTTATGTGATTGAGTATGTTGTTCATTATATTGTGTTATCCGTGTCTCCTTATGGAGTTGGATACTCGTGCGAGATTGTTTTAGATAGTGCTTGACCTAGACAGCGTTCTACCGTCGATGCTGCGGCGTAGGCTGGACGTACCCGCGTACTCGTGCCCAAATTTCGGGTGAGGGTCGTGACACGTTTTTAGTGGCCAGGAAGACGGTCACCATGTTTGCATCATCACCCTCCAATACCTGTTAAAAATATATTATTTAGTACTAAAATTAAATATTTTATCCTACTACCATTTTATCGTACTTGCCTTAAAATAATATATCTGAAATAAAAAATATACCAAACGACAAAAATATTCTATCATCGAAATCGAGCCACCACACCACTTTGATGCCTTCTTCCTAGCCGCCTTGGCCTTATCAGACCTTTCCTTGTACCTCGGATCGTCGAACTAGCCCTCATCGCAGTCCACTGCTCAGGCGTGATCCAACTTTGGATCGGTTTTCCTGCGCGATCACGAGCCTTCTGGTCATCCAGAGCATCACAGATCGGCTTGGTGACAACGGTAGAAAACATCTGCTCGATCAACTCGGCCATGTGCGGTAGATAGAAATATGTTTGCTATAATAAGTAATTTAGTAAGTTATATAATATGCATAAATTAGATGATTGATATAATATACTTTTACCTTGAAGTGCGCAAACCAGAACGCATTCCTCACCTCCGGAGCACCAGAGTAGTTGATCCAAGGGCCACCATAGTTGTACCTCAGAAAGTGGCCCAGGCGTCTCTGTACTGACGAGGGACGATATCTATACAGAGATAATTATTTTTATCGAAAAAGTCAATATATGATGAATAAAGAAATATATGATATATATGATACAAAACCATCTAATTGACTTACTTTGTACCGTCGGCCCAAATCTCCGTCCTCGTCTCGTCCGAAGGTGCGCATGGATGATCTAGCTGATGCTGGGATAACGTCGGCTCAACCTCCGCCATATGCTCATCTGTCTTCATGGTTCCGTCAGCAGGAGGAACGTTGGACGAGGGAGTACTATAAGGCCTGGAACTACTCGTCCCAGGAGTGCTGCCACATAACGTCGTCGCAGTCGGAAAAGTGACTGGTCGATATACTGGAGTACTAGGCGCCGAGGATCCAGAACCAACAGTAGGCAATACCGGAGGAGCACTCCTACCTCGGGACCTGCCGAATGCTCTGCGTCGTCCTGTCATACCTGATAACAACATCTGATGAATAAAGAAATCATAAATATATAGTACATTCTACAGTCAAAATATTATGCATATCTCACAGCATTAATAGAATTGCACAGTAAATAACTAGTGATGTCACAAGTCTAAATGGATAGTACATTCTACAGTCAAAATATAGTACATTCTACAGGAAAAATATTTTATTTTCAATCATCTTCAGAAAATTTATCTTGTTCGCCTTCCTCGTCCTCCTCTTCCTCTTCATCTTTCTCCTCATCTTCACTTTTATCTACTTCGTCTTCGTCTTCGTCTTCATCTTCATCTTCTAATAATTCTACCTCTTCTACATTATTAGTCGTGTAATGAGTAACTTTCGTTGAGTCCACATATACAATATTTATTACAAGATATTGCTCGTCCTCTTGATAAGCTATTTCGTCAACGTCAAAGGTATTTCTAGCTTTAGTCTTGCATACTGCCCACCAAACCGACTCGCTGTCCCCCGTCTAGGATAAGTTATGAAGTACACGAGCTGAGCCTGACTTGATAGGACAAATGGTTCGTAGCCTTGATATCTATGCTTGTAGTTTATATCCACAAGACCGTGCTTGTCAATTTTTCAACCTTGATCTTGAATCGGATCGAACTATTCACACTTGAATAACACGATCTTAGTAGGTTCTGTGCCATAATTATATGTCAACTCCACAATCTCTCGTAAGATGCCAAAGAAATTATTACCTGGATTGACGTCTTTGTAGTTCGAAGATTTGATACACAAACAACTATTTTTCGTAGAATCAAGATCGAGAAAGCTGTCTCTGATCAGAGCATTTGTTTACTTGAACCTAAACCCATTCACACAGTAACTTGGCCATATTTTGATAACAGTAATTGGTCACTTCGCTAGAGTTCTAATAAATTTAATCTCGGGTGTTATTAGACGATCGACCTAAATACCAAAGTAGCGATAGTAAGTTATTTATTATGCAAGTTCATACAGAAAAAGTAACTACCAAGCTCCTTACATATGCGCTCAAGAAAGAAGGAAATAGCGTCTCATTTCTTGTTATACTTCTTCATCTGTTATGTAGGGTCTAACCGACCGCAGCTCATCATTATATGTGTTGAAAAACAACGAAGCAACCGTTGATTAGTAGCATAACAGTAGCTTATACTATTACATTAAGATGATGTAAACGTGGACATATTAATTACTTACCCCTCTAGCTTCTCCACTTCATTATCGTTGCAATTGAGTAATATATACAACTGAGCATCCCTTAGCTCGTCGTCATTCAAATATCTCTTCTTCATTTTTACCGAAGGCTTTTCGGACGCATTTAATACTTTCAGTATTGCATCATTAGATTCCTGATAGTAATTCAGCGTGAAATCCTTCGAGTACAAATAATATGTGACTTCCATTCTGGATGATATTTTAAGTTGCGATATCTCACACACGGACACTTAATTTTGGTACCGTCCATGCACTGAGGGAACGCCTTGACGAACTGCAGGAACTGCTGTACACCCTCAATGAATTCATCCCGCACACAGTATATGTCATCAGAATGACGGTTGTACATCCACGAACGATGATGCAGATAGTAATTCATATCCATTTCTAGATACTTCTGCAAAAATGAATAGACATCGTTCAAGTATATACTCATCGTTAAATATAGTACATGCACTGATACTCCTAGTCCTAGCATATATACACAGGAATACCCAATTATGTTATACACCTACTCATCTACACACACATAAGAATACTCAGGAATACAGTGCATGCACTGATACACCCAGTCCTAGCACTGATACTTCTTCGTTCAACTCTGTATCCTGGATACTCATATTGCAGTATATCAGTTAGTGTCAACTGAGAAGATTTGGGTTAGGGTTAGGGTTAGGATTTGTGCACTGCTTTAAGTATTAGTCATCTGGTTATAGGGGAGTGCCTGTCCATAGGAGTATATGTCATGTTGACAGCAGATTTGGGGATTAACACAATGAGCAGTGAGATGGGAGAGGCTGTTGCAAACACCATCTGCACAGACCCGATAGTGCACAATTTATGTGCACATGAGTGTTACGACAGACTTCACAGGGTCTGTGCACACCATCATACAAAGCAGGGTATGACATTAGACAGCAGCAATATGAAGTTGTATTTTAAACTTGAGTATCACAACAGGCATTAGAAGATTGGGGGAATCTCTGTGTATCTTATGTGTATCAACTGTGGTGGATATAGGTATAAGTTGTTAGTAAGATTCACTCGAGTTGATCGTACTACAATTAAGGTCTTGATGTAAGTCTAGTTTGGTATCAGTAGTACACTGATGTAGAAGCATAAAAAATATGCTGGATTGCTATACGCAGCATGTTCGTGCTGAGCAGCGTAAGATATGACTTCGGAAGCCATCAGTGTGCCACAGAGCTTTTTTGCTAAATACAGTATAAAATATAAGTGTAAATACCCTGATTTTTTAAAAATATTTTAATATATTTTTCCATAATATTTCGGTATTTTCTGGAATTTGAAACTAAGAAATTTGTAATTAAATGATTTTTAATGGATGTTAATTAATATTAAAATATTATAGAAATAATATTTTATGGTGTAAAATGGAAAACTGGACATAGGATAATTTTTTGTGAATTTATTGGACTCCGAAAGTATTTTTAAAGCCCTAAAAACCAACGTAGAACTAAACCGATTTAAACCCTGACTGAACCGGTTTATTTTAAAATAAACCAAACCGCAGTGAACCAAACCGGACCAACCCATCCTTATCGGGTCGGGTCGGATCCATGAAACCCGAACCCAAAACCCGACCGTACCCTAATCCTCCGTCGGATTCACTATTCACCCTATTTAAGCCTCTCGACTTCCGTGCCCAGCCGCGCCGCAACCCTAATCATCATCTCCCTCGCCGCCGCTTTCTCCAGACTCCTCACCGCCGCAGCTCTCCGTCGACTTCACCCACTCGCCTGAGCCCTCGACGACCCCATCCTCTCAGCCGACGAGCCGCTCCTCTCCGCGCAGCCCGGAGTCGAACACCCCAGCAGCCCTGACGAGCCGCTCCGCCCAGCCGCTCGACGCCGCCGACTCGCAACCCAACGCCCTAGGCCGCGCCGCCCTCCACCGACGAGTTCACTCCACTGTCTCCCAACGCAGCCCTAGCAGCGGACACGGACACAGACCCTGTGCAGGGCCGACGCAGCGGACACAGTGACCAGGACACGATCCAGCATTCAGGACACGAGAATTCTCTGTTTCACGGAGCCCTGTTCAGGTAACCCGTTCTCTCTCCTCGTAATTCCGTTTTCAGTTCCGTCAGTTGTGTCGCATAGACTGTATAACCCTCTCGATGCCCGTGCAACCCGCTCGGTGCGTCGCATCCTGTGGTGATCGCAAACCGCGATCCAAAAACAGGAAAATCAACGCCATGTTTCACCCCAGAACTGAGTGCGCCCCGCCAAACGGGATGACTTGGTCGCACGCGATCTTTACCGAAACGTGCGCGTCGTTGATACGGACGTACGGAATTTCGCAAAAGTTGATTTTGATGTGCGTGCACCCCGGAATCAACGCGTATCCGCCGACAACGCCCCGTATCCGCCTATTCTGGAACGCGTTGTAACTTGGTGTACACACGTCGGATCGAGACAAAACTTGCGCCATCGGACTCATAGCAATACGCTGGTCCTGTGACCCAAGTTTGGCTCGATTCTGAGAACGTTGACAAAATTGCGTATCGTGGGCCCCACAAGCTCCACTTGACGGGCAATTTTGTGATCGGCTCATCAAAATCAAATTCTGGAAGTTCCGTTGGGTTTGTATCATCGTTCCTGACTTGTTGACACTGAGTTTGATGAAATTAGAGACCTTTGACCCTGGCACGTTTTTCGGTGCAAAGCGGCCCACATGTGGACCCTGCTTTGACCAAAAACGGTCGTTTTTGCCCATGTGTCCAAATTGGACTTAAGGACAGGCATTTCTAGCTATTTGATATTTTCTGAGACTGTTGGTGATGTTTATTACAGCTTTTGGAGGAGTACCTACAGGATCCACTGATACAGGGACAGCTGTTGGTATTCAAACCCCAGGCAAGTGTACCTTGCCAAACTTGCAGTCTTGTTACATATTTTTCCTTGCTTCATTTATATTGCTGTGCATGCTTGACCTAGGACCGTGTGACTTACTTAGCGTCCGATTATTAGTCGGGTGCCAACACCGTATGCGGTGTTGTGTATTGTCATCTAGAGATGGACACTCGTGACCCCCTTTACATTCTCGTACTTGTCTTATCAAGTACCTTATACCCAGGACACTTGACACTATTCATGAGACAGGATCTTTCTAAGATATTCATGGTGATTCTGTATAGGATACAGCATTGACAGAGACATTATATTCATAGATACTCTATGACTTGCTGCATTAGCTATGATCTTGCGTGACATGTACATGAGACATTATGGATATGAGACATGTGGTTACATTGGGTGGGGAGAGACACACAGGCTACAGGCTGATCATATATATAAACCCCATATTATTGTAAGGCGCAAGACTCTGAAACCCGAGCTTGGCCCATTACTCATTATTACTGCTACCGGCTCCCCTACACAGAGCTTGTAGTGGCTCAGCCTGAGTACTCGTGATGCTCTCACTTGCATTTCACATAGATGGTTACATACTTACCCTATTTATTTCATTATTTATTGTACTGCATTTATTTTGGCTTGTATTATCTTGTACCTTGCTATGTCCCCTGAGGACCTGGATCCGGATTATGTCCCCAGGATTTGCAGACGAGATCTATCCCGAGGTATACGGGACCGCAGCAGGAGCTGATACAGGAGCTGTACCGACACCCGAGGATGAGGTGTTAGCTGAAGACTTTTCCTGAGCATCTATGTTTCATGCTCAGTATTTACTTTATTTCAGTCATTTATATTTTGGTCTGTTGAACCATTGTATCAGATTTTATCGGGTTGTTCCCCGAAGTACTTTTTAGAGACTGATTGATGATTTACATTTCTTATATCTGTGGATCATATTTTATCTTGTATGGATGAGATTAGTTGTGCCATGTTGTCGTAGACTTTATTTTACAGCTTAAGTAGCCCTGATGGATCCATTAAATTGGGTTTGTCCATCAGTGTGTGCTGCTGGCCATTGCCACGTGTCTAGTCCCTAGATATTTTGGGACTGGGGCGTGACAATAAGCTCAAGGACCATCCGCGTAATGCAGTATGTCCAGGCTGCTTCAGCGTAAAGAGGGTGCTATCTCGCCTTTATGGCATAAAACTCATCCGCTTTCAATGCAGCATTGAAGTGTACGAGGAACGCTTCGTATTCCCTAAAATGAACCTGTCAAATCATGCAGTGAACCTGACGTCTGACAAAGAGTACTGCACGATTACCCAGACGACGGCTATAATGATGGCGCGGCACAGCGACCTAGACTATCGTTTAGTGACATCTCCTCGGCGTAAACTGCGGTTACGCAGACAAAGGAATACGCTGCCTAATTTTACACAGGCAGATGTGAGCCGTTTACACTCCACAGAAGACAAACAGGCTGCCACATCAAAAGCTGCTCTTCGTACAGGGCTCGAGGCACGTCTCTGCATTTAATGCGCAAAATGGTGATAGACCTTCGAAACACGCCTCTGCATTTAATGCGCAGGGTGATGACAGATCTCTGCATTTAATACAAAGAGATTTGATTAATGTCATCCAGACTGTCGTTTAGTGATATCTCCTCGGCGTAAACTGCGATTACGCATACGAAGGAATACGCTGCCTAGTTTTACACAGGCAGATGTGAGCCATTTACACTCCACAGAAGACAAACAGGCAGCAACGTCAAAAGCTGCTCTTCGTACAGGGCTTGAGGCACGTCTCTGCATTTAATGCGTGAAATGATGGCAAATCATCGAGACGCCTCTGCATTTAATGCGCGGAATGATGGCGCATCGTCAAGCACGCCTCTACATTTAATGTGCAGGATGATGGCAGATCTCCATATTTAATACAAGAGATCTGATTTATCTCCAAAGCCGTAAATTCGGCTAAAGACGTCCACATCACTACTCGGCTTCTATGCCTACTCGGCTTCTACGCCTACTCTGCTTCTATGCCGGTTTGATAACTCTTTGGCTTCTACGCCCATGGTGATAGTTACTGGTTTCTACGCCAACCTTTTCTACACAAAGGATAACTACCTACATGGCTTTTATGCCGTGATCTTCGCAGCAGTTATACGCATTGTTTCTTAAAGGGACACACGTCACACGCTCATTCAAAAGGTCATCTATACGCGGGCAACGGTTATTGTAACCATCGTGTAAAAGGGTGTTGTACTTTCTACTACTCGGTTTCTACGCCGACTGAGTGGTCACTGTCACCAAAACTCTATAAATAGAAACCTCTATTGACAGAGGTCCAAGGTCAAAAATTGGAGAGTTAGAGTCGGAACTTGAAGGATCAGAGAGCAGAGGTCAAGGTCTTCGACGACGAGAGTTCAACCCTTCCTCGCAACCTCCGAAGCTCCTACTTCCTCTACGGCACCTCTTCGTCATCGTGTGTCCAAGGGACAGAGTGATCGACCGCAGATCAGACTCCTATAGCAATATTTACCTAGATTAAAAAATTGTACTCGACATCCTCGTGTAGGATTAATTGTACGTCTTGTTTGTAAACCTAAGAAAGGGTTTCGTATAAACCTGTTTTCTGTATCTTACGTTTATTATCCGAAACAAGAATGGCGACTCTGCTGGGGACATCTTTCTCTTCTGATGAGAGAGCAATTGCTCAACACGATGCGGTATCTGTGGGATCCGTGAAGAAGACCCTGGTCGTCCAGTTCGACCAGTCTGCCTACGAAGATATGCTTCGAGCAGGGGGGTAGCTCTCACTCTCTCTCTGTTCAAGACAACAGGAAGCTGCGTAAGGTCTGGATGCCCAAGACATCCCCTACCATTCCTGCCGACTCTTCGACCTCTCCGACCAACGAGGTTGTAGCATCTCTCCCTCCGCGCCTTGCGCGTAAAATTCAGTCTCCCGCCACTGGCGGAACAGACAAAACTTCTGGCAATACCTTAGTGCCAACCCAGAAGTATACAACGCGCTCTGCGCGTAAAAACCAGTCTCCTGTACACTGGCAGGGCAGACAAAACTTCTGACAATGCCTTAGCGCCAAATCAGAAGGTCCAAACACGCTCCGCGCGTAAAAATGCACCTGCCCTCCGCGGAGAAGCAGATGATCCCTGCAATCTACGTAAGAGAAAGCAAGTGGCGGACTGCTCAACTTCTCGGCCTTTACGCTAGCAAGGGAAGAACCTGCCCGCCCTCCGGGTTGCGCGAGGAGCTGATGGCCGACCGAGGACCTCCTCAGCTTTACGCCAGCCAGAATTACGCCAGAAGAACTCCCTTAGCGTAAAGCAGGCTTGATTTGCGGAAGAACAAACTCCTCGGGGATTATCTGCTACCCAGATGGCCAACCTGTTGTATACGGGTGGCACTGGGAAAACTATGGTTCCCAACATCTGCATGCCCACTGATGTGAACAGAAGAAACAATCCATCTTCTTCTTCTTCTGTAAATCCTCCTGACCTGCGTGATTATCTGATCCAGAAGCGCAAGGATAGGGGATCTTCCAGCATGTCTATTATGCCTCCAAGCGAGCATTATTGTAATAGTCATAGGATTGTCGTTAATTGTTGTTGTTCTAAAGCAAAACGGTCGGTTTTTGACCGGTTGAGCTACTCTCCATCTTTCCAGGAAGAAGAGCCCACACATGCATCAGTGAACATGGCTTCACACATATCTAGAGGAAGGTCGAGCTCAAGACATCCCTCTAGAACTCCGAGCCGAAGGAGATTCAACCAGCTCCTTAGAAACACTGAAGCTGGGGTGTTCCAAAACACCCGTTCGAGGTCACGACAACCGACTTCGTACTCTTCTGATTTCGATGCTGGGGGTTGCCAGTCTCCCGAATCAGATGCTGAAAGTATAGAGTCGACTTCTACAGAGACCTATACTAATCCTTCAATGACACCCAGAGAGATGGGAGTTTATGCCATTGGAGATGAACGCGAGGAAGCTTCCCCGTCGGGGAGTACTGAGCAACGCATTACTGTACTGAAGACATCTCTGAAGGACATGCAATCCATGATGGAGAACATGCACCAGATGATGCTGACTCAACACACAGCTGCTATGGCTCAAGCATCGGTCCCTCCAACTCAGATACGTGTGGGGGTGGACTTACCACCATCCAACCCGATCCAAGAGCCTGCTCTAGACCAGGAGTCAGCAGTTCCTCCGCTTCCTCACTCGGAGAATGTATTACCTCCCGTTGGAGTCGCGATGCAATCGATTCCCCACCACTCCGTGGTCCCACTACCGGCTAAAAATCCGATGCAGGCAGTACGGGAGTTGAAAGCCCAATTTGATGCCTTGAAGCACAAAGATCAGCTCAAGAAATTGGGAATCAACCAGCCTTACCCAGCTATCTGGGAAGAGGTCCCTTTCCCCCCGAGATACAAGCCGCAGACTATGGCTTTGTTCGAGGGAAAGACATCACCGAGTCAGTACATGAACTACTTCAGTATGATGACGGTGTTATTACAAGGGAATGACGCCCTCCTCACTCGGGTGTTCAAGGGCTGTCTCTCGGGAGTGGCTTATCAGTGGTACCATAGCCTGGCGGACAACTGCATTGCGTCCTTCGAAGACTTCAAGGCTTTATTCTTCGCACGATTCTACGAGGGAGGGATGGACATGTCTATGTCCTCTCTCATCGAAGTAAAGCAGAAGAAAAAAGAGGACGTTCACACCTTCATCAAACGTTTTCGTTAAGCCACTTTGCAAATGCCTCCCGGAGTTCCAGACTCGGCATTGGTGGACATTTGCAGGAAGAACCTTCTTCCCGTAATCTCGGTGTTCATAGGACCATATCAGTTCCATGATTGGCCCTCGTTCATCATATCAGTGGTGGCCGCCGAGGACAACAGTCGGAAGGCGCGTGATAATGGCATCATGATCTCTACCTCCGATAGAGGCAAGAGGTCATCCCCCAACAGCGACCATCCTCGTGGTTCCAAAGGAAAAGAAGCTCTAGCGATCAATACGTCCAGGCAAAAGACTGCGGCTACCACACAGACGAAACCTGGGACTTCCAGGCCCATTGAAGTATACTCTTTCGACGACGACGATAATCCGAGCATATTCGAGTGTCTCGTCAAGAGCGGCAAGATTACCCTTCCTGAGGAGAAGCGGCCCAATGAAGTCGGCAGTACTAATAACCCCAAGTACTACATCTTCCACAGATACATACACCACCCTACAAAAGCGTGTTATGTACTGAAGCGGAAGATCCAGGAGCTGATCGATGCTAAGGCCATCACTCTGCGCAACAGCGAGAAGACGGTCACAGCCAACATGATCTCCCTGCAATTTGGCAATTTGCCTCCCCAAGAAATCCCGGACGGTGTTACACCTATTTCCCGGACAACGATGAACATCGTTAATCTCCCTCCAGCTAGAGGTCAAAATTATGACCTGATACCCCTAACTACCCAGTGAGGCAAGATTATGTAGGTTTATCCAGATCTGGTGTCAGAGATCGAGGAAGAGACTCAAGCTGCTAAGGCTAAGTCTAAGAAGAACCCGAAGCGTAAACTATGTCACATGGTTACGGCACATCCGACATCAGAAGACGAGGTTTTGGCTACTGCAACTCGTTCAGGGAAGGCTTACCTCAAGGACTATGGAGCAGGTCAGGAAGATGTACCGACAGACGCTTCAGCCACCAAGCCTTCAGAACCAGAATCCGCCATACCAGAGGCCGGTCCTTCAAGACCAACTTCGGCGGACAAGGGGAAGCAAAAGGAAGTGCGCTTCGATAAACCTTTGAAAAACATTCAAAACAAAGGTTTAGAAAAGCCATACAACTTCGACATCCTGGCCCAATTGGCCAATACACCAGCCAGGTTGTCCATCTTCGAACTACTCAGGCTTTCTCAAGACACGCGTCTAGCCCTGAGTGAAGCATTAATGCAGGCGGATGCATACTTGAGCCAGCTCAAGTCCCCTGACGAAGAACCCATGGCATATCCTCAATGCCACAGTGTGATGGAGGTGGTCCCGAATATCACTTTCACTCAAGATGACATGCTGTTAAAACATAACAGGCATGACAGGCCCCTCTATTACACCGGGTATGTCGGTTCCATGGAGGTTGACCGGATTCACATAGATTCGGGATCATCAATCAGCATCATTCCTCATAGTCTGCTCAGACCTGAGGATTCCTACCAGCGAATTGGCTTACACCACCACTACAATCGTGGGTTTCAACGCCAGGAAAAGTAAGCCGTTGGGGAAAATTCGTCTGAGGATCCAGATCGGCGACCTCAGATCAGTGGCTACATGTTATGTCATCGATTCAGAGGTGTCCTACAACATTCTGCTGGGTAGACCTTGGATCCACGACCACAACATCGTTCCTTCGACTTTGCATCAATGCTTTAAATATGTAGATGCCCAAGGAACAATATAAACGGAGGTTGCTGACCTAAACCCGTTTAAAGGAGTAAAATCCTACTACTCTGATGCCGTGTTGTACTCTCAAGACTACATAGAAGAGGTGTCAGGCGAAGCAGAGAAGGAATCCCACCGGGAGCCAGAAGAATCCCACCGGGAGCCAGAAGAACCCTCTGCCAAGCAACCTCTGTCAATCAAGGTGAAAGGGCGAACTACTCGTCCGAAAGCCATGCAGCCTATGGCTATCCACCTGAACAAAACCAGGTCAGGAAGAGGAGGTGATCCTCTAGTGATCACTTTGAACCAGAAGCCTCCACCCTTGGTCATCAACCTTCGGCGCAACAAACAGCCGATTGATGTAAACACAACCAGGAACGCGGTTTCAGATGATAATAAAGGTCCTCTTTCCCAGTATATTGACGCTCAAATTCCAAATCAGGAATCCTTTCCCATGACGATATAGAACCTATAGCGCAAAAATTCTTGGAAGCTATAGATTCCTATCATCCGTATGTGTGGGAAGTAGCATCATCATCTAATGTTGTCACGACATATGGACCACATGAGGATTCTATCTTCATTGTCCCGCCTGCCCGCAGCAGTCAGCATTCAATAGTCTTCGGCTGCATACGCAATGAACCGACTATACAAGAAGATTCCTTCGATGACGATGCTGCTAAAATGCATGTTCACAAATACAGCCCGCAAGCTTTGAAGATCATGCAAAGTATGGGTTATGACTTGAACCTGGAACCAGGTCTCAACTACGGGAAAGGCAGACGAATGCCGCTGCACGGCGATCCCTACTGTCAACGAACTCGTTTCGGGTTAGGATATGCCGCCTCCCTTACAACTTCTGAGTCAGACGATGATATCTCTTCCTCTTTTCAAAACGGCTCGCCGCCCTCCGACTCATCTGATGCTCTCGAACGAACATTATCAGTGAATACGATAGTGGCAGATTCCTTCGAAGCAGACGAACAAGAATCTGAACCGTTTGAGAGTGACTCTTGGGCTCAACAAATGGATACACAATAGGAATTCTGGTTCGAGCAGAGAGAACCTCCCACGAGAGACTGGAGAAGTCCCTTCATAGATTTTGTGGCATACGGAATCTTACCGGAGGATCCTAAAGAAGCAGTATCCGTCAAAAGATGATCATTACGCTTCTACTTCGATGCGTCTTCACAGTGCCTATATCGCCGGACCTACGATGGACTGCTATTGAGATGTCCCTCCGACGACGAGGCACAGCGGGTTATCCGTGTAGCTCATGACGGCGTATGCGGAGCACATCAATCCGGTCCTAAGCTACAGGATCGCATCAGGAGAATGGGCTATTATTGGCCCACTATGATCACAGATGCAATAAAATATGCAAGACAATGCAGAGCCTGTCAGGTTCATGCAGACTTCATACATCAACCTTCCTGGCCTTTCGAAGCATGGGGTATGGATATCATTGGTCCTATTCACCCGTCTTCTTCCAGAGGTCACCGGTTCATACTGGCCATCACGGATTATTTCTCCAAATGGGCAGAGGCGATCCCTCTTGCTGAGGTAAAGGCATCTAATATGATCAGCTTCATCAAGCATCATGTCATTTATCGCTTTGGGATACCCCGAAGGATAATTCATGACAATGGGCCTCAATTTATCAGCCAAGCGTTTCATCGGTTTTGCGATAAAAATCGAATACATAATGTGGCCTCTACGACGTATTATCCTGCTGCTAATGGTTTGGCGGAAGCCTTCAACAAAACCATTATCAAACTCTTGAAGAAGTTTGTCTCTTCGAACAAGAGAGATTGGAATGAGAAGCTAGGAGAATGCCTCTGGGCATACCGTACAACGGTACGAACACCGACAGGTTGTACCCCATTCTCATTGGTCTACGGGAGCGAAGCAGTTCTCCCCATCGAGCTCCAAATCCCGTCACTCAGGATAGCAGTGGCTAATGAGTTGACTCAAGAAAAGAATGACCTGTTAAGGCTTCAAGAGCTAGAAGGATTAGACGAGAAACGCCTTCAAGCTCAACAACGCATCGCGTTCTACCAGGCACGCATTTCCAGATCTTTTCATCAAAAAGTAAAGGAAAGAGTGTTCAAAGTTGGCGAGCTAGTTCTTGCTGTGAGAAGACCAATGATTCTTACTCACAGGAGTAAGGGTAAATTCCAGCCCAAATGGGAAGGCCCTTATGTGATCGAGACGACGTTCTCAAACGGTGCTTACAGGTTAGCCCAGCCTAACGGAGACTTGTTGATGGCTCCTATCAATGGCAAATTCCTGAAAAGGTACTACGCTTAACCTCCTTTGCTCAAATGGAGTATGGTAAAGATCTCATTCTGACAATACTACTTCCAAAACGATACTAGTTGGATCATATTCTATCATGTCCATATAACCTCTGAATATATATGTTCGACTAATTTGGAACTTCAAGACCTATCACGTCCATATTACCTTTGATAGTGTTTTGTGTACAAACTTTAGTCAAAGCATATTATATCACGTCCATATAACCTCTGAATAGATATGTCCTGCTAAAGCTTACCGAGAGTACATCACGTCCATATTACCTCTGATATCACTTTTACCCAAACCTGTCATTTATATCCCAAAATGATGGGTCCACAAAGTCAGATGAAAGCCTCTTTATTATTCCCAAAAAAGAGCAAAAGTATATTGAAAAGCATTATGGGTTCTATCCCCAGCAAAAAAAAGATGGAGGTACATCATTTAGGGGGAGCGGTCAGGTCACGAATTTGCTGCGCCAGTGCGGCCATCCTCTCAGTCCTGGAACCCAAGACATCAGCGCGGGCCCGCTCCAGCCGTGCCTTGTCGTTGCTCAGGAGGGACAGTTCGGCTCTAGCCCGAAGAAAACCAGCACGGGCAACCCCTGCACGCGCCAAATTCTGTTGAGCTATGCCCAGTCGACCATTCACCATATATAGAGCTTCAGACGACTGAGAAGCCCACTCCTTTGTCTTAGCGAGTTTTGTTTCCAGTCTACGGACCCTCGCTACATTCCCTTCATGCTCAGTCTGGCACTTCGTTTGAAGAGAAATGGTCTCCTCCAAGACGACTTTTCCTTCATCCATCTACTGCTGATGTGTCTGGATGAATTTATTTAGGTCTTTCATCTTTTCAGCAAGTTGCGCAGTCAAGGAGTCGTATTTAGCCTGGACCAGTTCTTCAACATTGTCTCGAGATAGCCGCAGATATTCGTTAATGGGTTGCTCCAAACCATTAACCATCTCCTCCAGGGTGTCAGCTACCCCAGTGTCGCCGAATTCCCTGACCGGCGCTATCGCAGACTGAGAGAACTTCTTCAGAGCCTCGAAGCTTAGATTCTTCTCCAACACCATTGATATTAGCGTTTTCAAGGTGGTGTAGAAGATACTGGTATACTGCTCAGTCAGCAGGGCTAGGTCCGAATGGACGCTGGGAGTGGCTGCGATATTGGCGAACCTCCCCCCGGGAATGACCGCAGACGATATTGCCACAGTCGTCGCCTCAACAGGTGGTGCGACAAAAGAAGATGCGCCAACAACGGACGAAGTGACCGGCGTACTCGAAGGAGGCATTGTCACAATGACAGGCTCATCCTCCTCTTGAGACATCGGAACTGTTTCGAGCGAGCCGGCACCCGAAGATGCTTCCTCTTCGAATTCGGACACCTCCAGGTCATCGCTAGGAGCTGAAACAGAACCAAAAAGGGCGTCAACACTGCCCTCCCCGAAGACGTCTTCCCCTGAAAAGAAGACAAGAAAGTTAATATCAAAATGATATTAATTTCTCTAAAGGAGACGTAAAGACGGCATTTACCCATGGCCGAGGGTGTATATGTCGCGTCTGCAGCCAGTACAGCTAAATCATTTCTTAGTGATGCTAAGCAAGCTGTCATACCTGGAGAAGGGGGTGTGCTAACTGACGTTGGCAGGTATTCTTCCGAATCTTCATCCAGATCCAATCGAGGTTCATCAGATGGAATCTCGCTGGGTATACTCACAAACACGGCAGGAGTTTCTCCCGTTGCCGGTCTGGACAAAGATATCATCATTCGGCTCAGCCCCGAAGGCGATCTCGTACCATTACCTGAGGCGGTAGCAGCGACAGCAGCCTCAAGCAGAGATTCTTCGGCACTACCAGCCGAAACTGCAGAGGTTCCCTCTCTAAAAGGTGAGGAACCTCCAATCAAAGAATCGTCCCCGACAGGGGAAACAGCCGGTTCACTCCTAGGAGCCTCATTACCAGGAATCCTGAGAGTACGAGTAACCGTCTTCTTCTTCCTCTTGTGAGGGGAAGTCTCCTTCGAAACAGGAGCCCTTCGCTTACCAGAGATTATCAGAGGCCCTGCAGACGGAGCTATGTCACCCCTCGGTACCGCCAACAGAGGCTCATCTGGATTGACGGAATCGTCACCCTCGTCAGAAGAAACTGAGGGGACATCGACTCTTCCCCCAAACTTGGAAGAGGGCATCCTGAAACTTCCAAGCATGTCGAAATCACGATGGAAGGTGTTGGTTGCCACGTAAAACTGCGCGTACGTATGGAGGATGCGCAGCTCCGTGGAGAGCGAAATGACGGCCACGGTAAAAATTACTTCAGTGCAACCCATGATGAAGTATCGCCATCCTCTCGCTCCATCAATGAGTCCACCCCTGGACCTGAAGCTGGTGACGGCATTTCCCACATGCAGTTGGTCATACCCAAACTGCCTGGCAAACTGACTAGGCAGGTAGGGCTCCAAGAAGCATTGGTCTTCACTTCTGTACAGTAAATGGGAAGGTCTAATACAGACCAACCAATTAAAAGCCTCAGGAGAAAGGACGGTCTTCCTGTCGCCTATATCCTGAAGTCTGATCCCCGATTGATTGACATGTACGGAGGGGACAGTGCAGAAGAGCTTCCAGCTATGACTGAAGTTTAGCACCCGCCGACACTCTAAAACTGTGGCCACGTTCCAGGAGGATTTCTTGTAATTCAGCAAGAAACTACCCCCCGAACTACTGCCAGAGCCGGGAGACATCACTCTGGGGTTATGAAGAATTAACCATCCCATCAAATACAGGTATGGTAATTCTACCCTGGGAAAGCTTTCACGCCGAGTTTCATCGGCAAGTAACCCATCAGTCATGGCCCTCAGGCCAGCTTGTATGCGGCACACCATGGCAGGGAGCAAGCCCAGTCTTGCCCTGAACACCAGACGCACTACAGGCCATAGCGTGTTACGGTGAATGCGGTCCGAAGATGCAATGCCGGGTACCACCAGTCGGCGAAGCCATATAGAGAGGAAGCCAGCCAGTTGAGCTTCCTTGGACAGAGGCCTGCGGCAGTGCCTCAAATAGCTGTAGGCCTTAGTGCCTGCAGGATATTTCCCTATCCCTTCGTCGAGAATCAGATCTGGAGCCCTAGCGTCTTCCATGAGGTCGTCGACTTCCTGAGCAGTAAGCACGCTCAAAAAACTCAGAGGCTGATCCTTGCCTTCCAAGACTTTCTCCGGCTGAGCAGTCCTGGCCCGGTAAAAGAAGAGGTAGGACGTCCATTTGTTGATGTGAGCCAAATCTGAAGGCTCACCATAAAAGGCGGTGCACGCCAGGTAGTGACACATCAACTCCTGGTATACTGCCACTACCCGAGAGTCTGAATCCCCCAGCTCCTGGTTCGTGGGAACATACTCTTCATAAGGAGTATCCCCCATTGACAGTCTCGAAATCTCTGCCATCTCGTGGAGGGCCAATCCCAACTCCCCCAGTGGAGTGGCGAAAGTCCCGGTGAGCGAGATATATCGCTCCATCAAGACCAGAAACAGGTTGGGGTTGAGAGGCAACCCAACGCTGGTGGCATCCACAGCTGCATACAGACCAATGCTCTCCAACTCGTTCTGAAAATGCTTCAGGGCCCAGTCAACTAAGCGAGCCCATCGAAGATTTATTGGGGTGATCCACCCATTGCACCGAGGATTCCCCTTAGGGTATACTCCTCCGTGCCCCATGAAATCATTGCAGAAAGTCGGTAAGTAGACCTGCCGGAGCACCAAGCTGTCTTCACTCGGGACACTGCCCGGGTACAATCCCCTGAACGGCATTACAGAGCTGGAAGGACGGCTGACAAATGACCATTGGCCAAATCCTTTCTGGTAAAATATCTTCCCCGGTCGGCCGTGAAGATTGGGAGTCAGCACCCACGACATCCTCCTAGGATGTGTGGCATGGAAAAAGGCCGAGATGGGGTAGTCCCTCAGCATCTTGGGCAGATACATGACCAAGCCCCCGGCAGGAAAGACCCAGAGTTCTTTCTTCGGCTTCGTCTGGGACTGCTTGTCAATCATGTCCCCGAAGAGAAAAGCCGATTTTATATAGTTCTCCCCGTCTACGTACGTCAGGGGCTCTCCGTTGATCATGTTCAACAGCGTTCGCTCGCCTTGAGCCGATATCAGGATTCTCCTTCCTTCAGGATACTGGGATCCGGACATAGGAAATGTCACGTGCGAGAAATCCTCCAGGTAGTTGGAATGCAGCATCCCGGCAGCGGAACCCATCACCTCAGCCAGTGGAGACACATGCAGATCAACTACAAAATGCAAGAAAAATACGTCAAACATTATAATCTTGTAAACATATGCCAAAAGACAACAGTCTGTGCTTTACGCCAAGACTGTAAAAACTTGATCATTACGCTGGAATCCATTTCCTAAAGCGTAAAATTCAAGGTTGGCAGTATACAGTCTGTGTTTTACGCCAGACTGACAAAATTCGAGTTTTCTACGCCGGAATTCTCATCCAGAAGCGTAAAACACGAATTTTATAGTATACGCCAAATTTTCGACAGTCAAAGCTTTTACGCCCAACTGCGAAAATATGGAGTTTTTACGCTGACACATTAGAAATGTGGGCATAAAAGATTAAAACATCTCCGTGCATCATTTTCCTCAAAGAGGCTATCAGCACAGAAGATGACCTAGCGCGGTCACGTACAACGTGTGCGAAGGATTTTCGTCGTTCTTTTCGTCCCAAAAAGCTTTACCTATAACTCCGGGTGCGCTGCTCGTCGGCGGGACACTTCTTTCAGAAGGAAGCTCGCCTTGCCCGACGAAAATTGCTCTCACTTGGGCAGAAGAGCGAGAAGAGGAGTCAGTCTTCTTTCCCTTAGAGGAGGAGGGAATCGGTTTCGACGCCATTTCTGAAAACTCTGAATGCTCGGAGAGTAAACGAAGGAGAGAACTCGAAGAGGCGAAGGCTTTCTTTTGCAAAAGACAGATGAAAAGTTTTTCTCTGCGAGCCTTGGGATATATATAGAGTTCGGACGGACTCCTCGGATCCCGAACCAAACCCGATAATTAATATTTGTTTATGATCGGGTACTACGACAGCCTATTACTCAGGAAAGGCGGACAGTCAGCGAATCCGAAAAGTTTTCGTGCAAAACAGATTCGTGGTTCTACGCCAAGGGGCTTTCTACGCTCGGCAGCTACAGATCTACGATTTTACGCTCAGGGACTATAAGTCTATGGTTTTACGCCCGGATGCTTTTATGCTCGGTAGCTTTTACGCTCGAGAGGCTACAAACCTACGACTTCACGCTCAGGAGTTACAAATCTATGATTTCACGCTCGGTGGCTTTTACGCTCAGAGGCAACAGATCCACAACTTCACGCTCGGAAGATTTCCTTTTCAGAGGCTACAGATCTACAGTTTCTACGCCAAGGAGCTTTCTACGCTCGACAAGCTACAGATCTACGATTTTACGCTCAGGGACTATAAGTCTATGGTTTTACGCCCGGATGCTTTTATGCTCGGTAGCTTTTACGCTCGAGAGGCTACAAACCTACGACTTCACGCTCAGGAGTTACAAATCTATGATTTCACGCTCGGTGGCTTTCACGCTCAGAGGCAACAAATCCACAGCTTCACGCTCAGAGGATTTCCTTTTCAGAAGCTACAAATCTACAGTTTCTATGCCCGGATGCTTTTATGCTCAGCAGCTTTCATGCTCGAGAGGCTACGAACTTATGATTTCACGCTCATCCATATTTTACAGATCTATGACTTTTTGCATATCTGAGGATACGCAGGCCAGTTTATCTGAATAACTCCCAAAGTGTTCAACTGCAAGGGTTCACGCAGAGGATATTCCTTCTTGGCCCCAAAATATCCCAAGTACTCAAAGCATACAGAGTTCAACATTGAAAAGGACTCTTCTTCTTGGGTCGATTGGAAGTTCATCCAGAACCCAGTCCGAAAAGTTTATCTACAGTTCAAGATGGCGACTCAGTTTGACAGCCATTTCTCGCCCTGTTCTAAGGGATTTTCGAGAAATCGTTCTTGAAGATGATGGTCTGAACAAAAACTCTGTTTATCAGAAGTGACAGTTCAGAATTCTACGCTACTCCCCATTCCTAACAGCAGGACAGTTCGAATACTCGACTTAAATGCTAAGTGGCTTTTCGCGCATCCTTAGTTGTGCGCAAAAGACAGGATGGGACCTAATACTCTTTCTATCAGAGTCGGCGTAAAAATACCAGACGTGTCGAAGCTACACATATTCAGACATCACAACAAAGTATATGGCGAGATAATCATATGCACAGAAGAAGACGGTTTTTATTAAATCATGGTTACATATGAGGGAAATCTAGTCTACAAGGGTTTTTCTTTATTTCCATGATTACTTATGAGGGAAATCCCGTCTACAAAGGATTTCCTCGTCGTCATCGGAAGGCCACCCCCAGAATCTGTTCTGCCAGGTTCGCGTATTTGTGGAGATCTTCCTCTTCTTCCATGGCAGTTCATCGACTTCCACAGTCGATGAACAAGAAAATGATTAATGGCGAGAGGATACAGAACTGGGCGTGTTCTACACAGACCCATCCTCCAATACAGGAAAACAGGGTCAATCTGCTTTCCTGTGTCCATCGCCATAACAGATTGAGTTGAGGTATTAAACCCAACTCAATACTCGAGGATGGCAATTACAGTTTGTTTGCTCTCGTCCACGAAAGTATCAGGAGAAAATTTACAGCTTGCAAGCTGTGTGGTCTAATACGACCCTTCCTCTCTCCTGGATGAACCGCCATATGAAGTTGCTGACTATCCCGAGCAAGGGAGGCTATGATATCCTTCCATGATCCATCGTTGCGGAGGACACTTGCTCGAAGACGCCTTCTTTTTTGGCTCCTTACATGCTGGAAGAACATGGTCTTCTTCTTCCTCAAAGTCGACCCGACGAACTCCGGCGATCATCTCGGTGTGGTGAAGGAAATATGGGAAGAACAGGTTAACTCCTCAGCCTTTTTATAGGCAAAAGAGAACACACCGAATCCCAACAAATCTCCAAGAATCTGCCAAAAAGTCAGCCTTGAAGAACGTGCCAGACTTGACCGTTTTATGCTTCATTCAAAGCGTTCCAAATTACGAGAAATTTGAAAGCTTTGAAGGGGGTCTTGTAGAAGCATGAAAAATACGCTGGATTGCTATACGCAGCATGTTGGTGCTGAGTAGCGTAAGATATGACTTCGGAAGCCATCAGCGTGCAACAGAGCTTTTTCGCTAAATACAGCATAAAATATAAGCTCAAGGACCATCCGCATAATGCAGTATGTCCAGGCTGCTTCAGCGTAAAGAGGGTGTTATCTCGCCTTTATGGCATAAAACTCATCCGCTTTCAATGCAGCATTGAAGTGTACGAGGAACGCTTCGTATTCCCCAAAATGAACCTGTCAAATCATGCAGTGAACCTGACGTCTGACACCTGACAAAGAGTACTGCATGATTACCCAGACGACGGCTATAATGATGGCGCGACACAGCGACCCAGACTATCGTTTAGTGACATCTCCTCGGCGTAAACTGCGGTTACGCAGACAAAGGAATACGCTGCCTAGTTTTACACAGGCAGATGTGAGCCGTTTACGCTCCACAGAAGACAAACAGGCTGCCATGTCAAAAGCTGCTCTTCGTACAGGACTCGAGGCACGTCTCTGCATTTAATGCGCAGAATGGTGACAGACCTTCGAAACACGCCTCTGCATTTAATGCGCAGGGTGATGACAGATCTCTGCATTTAATGCAAAGAGATTTGATTAATGTTATCCAGATTGTCGTTTAGTGACATCTCCTCGACGTAAACTGCGGTTACGCATACGAAGGAATACGCTGCCTAGTTTTACACAGGCAGATGTGAGCCGTTTACGCTCCACAGAAGACAAACAGGCTGCCACGTCAAAAGCTGCTCTTCGTACAGGGCCGAGGCACGTCTCTGCATTTAATGTGCGGAATAATGGCAAATCGTCGAGACGCCTCTGCATTTAATGCGCGGAATGATGGCGCATCGTCAAGACACGCCTCTGCATTTAATGCGCAGGATGATGGCAGATCTCCGCATTTAATGCAAGAGATCTGATTATATCTCCAAAAGCCATAAATTCGGCTAAAGACGTCCACATCACTACTCGGCTTCTACGCCTACTCGGCTTCTACGCCTACTCGGCTTCTATGCCGGTTTGATAACTCTTTGGCTTCTACGCCATGGTGACAGTTACTGGCTTCTACGCCAACCTTTTCTACACAAAGGATAACTACCTACGTGGCTTTTATGCCGTGATCTTCGCAGCAGTTATACGCATTATTTCTTAAAGGGACACGCGTCACACGCTCATTCAAAAGGTCGTCTATACGCGGGCAACGGTTATTGTAACCATCGTGTAAAAGGGTGCTGTACTTTCCACTACTCGGTTTTTACGCCGACTGAGTGGTCACTGTCACCAAAACTCTATAAATAGAGAGCTCTATTGACAGAGGTCCAAGGTCAAAAAATTGGAGAGTTAGAGTCGGAACTTGAAGGATCAGAGAGCAGAGGTCAAGGTCTTCGACGACGAGAGTTCAACCCTTCCTCGCAACCTCCGAAGCTCCTACTTCCTCTATGGCACCTCTTCGTCATCGTGTAGTCCAAGGGACAGAGTGATCGACCGCAGATCAGACTCCTATAGCAATATTTACCCAGATTAAAAAATTGTACTCGACATCCTCGTGTAGGATTAATTGTACGTCTTGTTTGTAAACCTAAGAAAGGGTTTCGTATAAACCTGTTTTCTGTATCTTACGTTTATTATCCGAAACAACTGATGGACCTTCGGTTAGTGCCTTCAGTAGGAAGGTATTGATGTATATATTGTAGGGAATATCAGTAGTGGCGACATTAGTTTTCAGTCCACTGTGTTTATGTACTAATATGTGTGTATCACTAACTGATGAATGTATCAGTTAGATGCATTGTTAGTGAATGCTAGTTAGTAATTATCAGCTAGGGTGAAGTTTAGATTTTAGTTATTTGAGTTAGATATCAAGTTAGAATATCAGACATCAGTTAGAGTAAGCTAAGTTTGTCTAGTTAATCTAGTGTCATCTAGCATTAGTATTGATATTAAGCTGGTATCAGTTATATTAAGTTAGTAGCAGTTATTGTAAGTTAGTAAGTCATGATAGTATAAGTTATGTACTAATTGTATAGTATTAAACATATGCCAGAAAGAGAGAGAGAGAGAGGGGGTTAGGGTTTACACCCTCTGTGACAGTGTCTGTGTCGTGTATGTGTCAGTGTGTGTGTGTGTGTCTGTGTCTGTGTCTGTGTCTGTGTCATATCGTGTCTGCATCTGTGAGAGAGAGAGAGAGAGAGAGATGATGTTAGGGTTTACACCCTCTGTGACAGTCTGTGTCGTGTCATGTCTGTGTCAGTGTGTGTGTGTCGTGTCTGTGTCTGTGTCATGTCGTGTGCATCTGTGAGAGAGAGAGATCGAGATAGGGTTAGGGTTAGGGTGTGCACCATCTGTGAAAGTGTGTGTCGTGTCAGTGTCAGTGTGTGTGTGTCGTGTCAGTGTCATATCGTGTGCATCTGTGAGAGAAAGGGAGAGAGAAAGAGAGAGATCGGGTTAGGGTTAGGGTTTACACCCTCTCTCACAGTCTGTATCGTGTCTGTGTCTGTCTGCGTGTGTCGTGTCTGTGTCATGTCGTATGCATCTGTGTGTGTGTGTGTGAGAGAGAGAGAGAGAGAGAGAGAGTTAGGGTTTACCTAGAGGAGGAGGAGGAGGAGGAGGAGGAGGAGGGGGACGCCGGAGTAGGTGGCTGTGGAGGACGTCGGAGGGTGCACTTCGCCGGAGAGGGGGGAAGAGGGGGGAGTTTTTGAAAAATTGGGAGAAGTCTTCGACAGAAGGGGAAATCGAAACCTATATTAAAATTTTAGCGACGTTTAGCGACGTCAACTTATGACGTCGCTAATAAAAATAGTTCGCGACGTTATAGACGTCGTTATAAACGTCGCTAAAAATCGAAAAAAATAAACGTCGCTAAATTAAAAAACTCAGCGACGTTTAGCGACCTTAAAGAAGCTTATAGCGACTATTCTTTAAAAAAAATTAATTAATGTCGCTAAACGTCGCTATATGTCGCCAACAGCGACGTATAACGACGTTTAGTTTGGAGTCGCTGAAATCTTTAATATTAGCGACGTTTTATTATAATGTCGCTAAAAACGTCGCTATTTCATCATATTTTGGTAGTGAGGATAACGCTTAATAAGAATGGTTGAAGGTGAATAGCATCCAAAGGAACTCCAAAACTAATAGGCAATAGGGCAATAGTAGGGGCTTTAAGTAGCCTGTTGAAATGGTTAACTCATTGATCAGTATAAACAAATATAAATCATGTAACATGCCGTTCCAGGAAGTGCTTTCAGAGAAAATCTCCACAACTCAAAATTTCTCAAAAAAAATTGACCGTTTGGAGGGTATTTTTATCGAAATACCCCCGTTTGGAGGGTTTTTTTTATTGAAATACTCCCATTATAATTTTTAATTTTAGTTTTTAAACATTTTTAAATTTAGCTTTAAATATATTTATTTGTGCGGAAGAAATGAGAGATTTTTGCCGTATTTTTTTTTAATAAATGGTGCAGGATTTACAAACGTTTTAGACGAATCAATTTGAGTAATTTCCAAACCTTATTATAAGAGTACATTTTTTAATATGATATTATTGAAAAATAGTTCAAATGTTTAAATATATTTAAATTAAAATTTGTTAAATGATTTAAATATTTCTGATATTTTTTTCTTTTCAATTAACTTTTAAATTTAGTTTTTAAATAGTTTTAAATTTAGTTTGTAAGTATATATTTGTGAGGAAGAAAAAAAATTTATCATATATTTTTTAATAATTAGTGGATGATTTAACTGTTTTCAAGTCTCGTCATAAGAGTACAATTAATTCTAATAAAGTTCTACTGCACAGTAATCCTAATCATATTATCAATGCATTTGTTAACTACACAACCATCCCTCTGCACAATTTCATTTTTTTCTTTTTCTTTTTTGTTTCCTTTTTTTCGTTGTTTTTTGTTTTTGTTTTTGTTTTTATTTTAATTTTTTTGTTTCGTTTTTTTCACTCTTCTCTTCTTCTTTTTTCATTTTTTTTTCGCTTTTCTTGGTATTTTTGTTTTTCATTTTTGTTTTTGTTTTTATTCCGTTTTGTTTCAAAAAAAAATCATTTCATTTTTCCCATTTTTTTTTCGTTTCGATTTTTTCAATTCTTTTCTTTCTTTCTTTTTCGTATCTTTTTGTTTTTTCGTTTTTTCCGCTTTTTGGTTATTTTATTTTTTAATATTTTCATTTTTTTTTCATTTTTTTAGTTTTCGCATTTCTTTTCTTTTTTTCCGTTTTGTTTTTTTCAAATTTTTTGGTTTTTTAAATTTATTTTGTTTCATTTTTCTGTTTTTTTCATTTTTAAATTTCTTAAATTTTTTTCTTTACTATATATTTTTAATCTCTCTTTTATTTTTTTTATTTTTCTCGCAACTTATTGGCAACCTCTTGACTTGGTTTGAGAAGATACAACCTAAATGGGACGAGGGACGCTGGGATTGACAAGACACAAACAGAAACAGTCGCTCTTTTTGTGTCTTTAAGTTTTTGAAGTTGAAAAAACTCATATAGTAGTAGAAAGTAGGAAAACCAAACACTTTATGACTTTGAATGCGAGTATTGGGCAGACTTAAGACTTCCATTAGAGAGCTGGGTATGTCATGAAGAGTATCTGCGCCTTTTGATGATAGTATAGTGGGACTACTTGAAGGAACATCTTGTTTAGAGAAAATTATTATTTTACAACTTTTCTTCATCTTTTTGGCTCTAATTATTCTAAACTCAATTTCTTCATCTTCAGAAACACGTAAAAATCAACCCTTAAATTTACATATGAAAAAAAGAGCGTGACACTTCGTGTCCAAAACCCAGTACACGTTGTTGGCCAAAGAATTGTCATGGCCCACATATTGTACAAACTGGATTAAGCTATCGACATGACCATTAAGAGGCAGCAACTAAATCAAGAATTTCATTAGTAAAATGATTTTAACACTCGTTCTCAGGAAGGCTTCAGTTTCATTCATAGAAAAAGTTTTCATGTCCAATATTTGAACGATTAGCTGCCCCAAGAACAGAATTGAATAAAAAACAACCAGATAATCCAAAGGGATGTAGTGAAGTAGAAATATTTATAGAGATTACAAACTTCATAGGGAGATGCATATTTGATATATTTTTTCAAAAACAAATATAAATAACATCTCTACCATATTGGATAGCGTGACAAATTGTTTGATATCTAGAACAAAATATAATAAACTGTTTTCAGTCCCTTACTATACCATAAAACACAAGACCAAAACAGATATTGACACAAGATGAGATCTTGTGTTTGAGTTTACTTGAAGATGTAGTGAAGAGCAAGACCAAGAACAATATATATTGAAACAAGAGGAACACCGACCCAATACTTGATATCAAAATTCTCCAGTTTAGCCTCTAATGCATGGGTAGATTTGTCAATATTGTACCTGGATCAAAAAAAAAAAATCAACATGTATGAAAATAAAGGTAGACCGACCTTAGCTCACTGTGCATTTTCTCACCTAAATTTCTTAATAGCAAGCAGGAGCTTTTCATTCTCTCTTTGCTCCTCAATGAGCATTTTCTTAAGTTCAACCCTGAGCATTTCAGTCCTCCTTAGCAAAGTCTTTCTTAGAAAAGAAGAATAATCCAAAGAAGAATAATCCTGTATTCAATTGACATTAGCATTAAATACAACAACTATATATATATATATATATATATATATATATATATATATATATATATACAAAAAACAAAACAAAAATTAGATAGATGAATACATAAATGACCTATGTAGATACATAGGTATGTAGCTAAACTCTCCATCCTCTCTTCACTCACTCCTAACTATGTTAACATTAACCTACTATAATCATGTTGCAATATGGCCAATTGCCACAAACCCACCCACCCACAATATTGTGGTGCCACCAGTCGTAATGTGGTGAGTGTGTGAATGGTGATTGTATCACACACTCGCACTATTACTTTAGTCTGCATCCATGTTACAAAGCCAGAGCAATAGGTCTCTAATAGATAATCAGGAGATACTCATAATCAAAAAATCAGCAAAAGTTGGCATATCCCTATGCCCAGGCCTAAAAGATAGTTTCCTCGTGAACACCCATAGAAGTCACCATCCTAAATGGACTTCATGAAGAAAATTGCACCACCTACCATTAGTACAACACCCCCTCAATTCTAAAAGAATTTGGAGAAGACTTGGACAAAATTTAGTTCCAAATTTGGTTAACAGGACAAGCACAGTAATTGTACCTCCATTTCTACTAATAAAATCTAAGTGTTCACTACAATCTTAGAATGATAACGATCTATTAACAACATACTTTATTGTGTTTGTGTCACCCAAACCTCGATCACATCCTGCCAAATTAATCCTTTAAATATCCAAAACTTACTTGTATACATACCATGTGGTGTAGCTGCCACAGTGTCAATCTGTCGTTTCTAACTAACATTTTTACAAATAATTTTCCAGTACCAGAGCTTTCTAACTGAATATTTTCTAGCTTACCTATCAGCATATTACACCATTATATGTGTTGAATAATATAAATATATTAACCCTAAACCATCATCAATATTCTAGAGTTTTGGTGCAAATGGCATGGACTTAAGCATGGTATCACAACAACCCAGGTTCGAATCTTCTCAACGACACAATTTAAGCGGATTAAAAAATACAGCTGCGTGAATTCAGCTTCGACCCACAAAATCGGCCTTCGACCTACAGGAGCATGTTGAATGATATTAATATTAACCCTCAACTCTCACCAACGCTCTAGAGTTTCAGTGCAAGTGGTGGAAAATTTAACAATATTTGTTAGCAATATGACCGAGTACCGCATGCTAGAATGAAATTCTTAAATTTTCAAAAAAATGGATGTCCCTGTACATATGATATATTGTCCATTTACATCTCTATCTGATTGACAATATTAATTCCATAGATTGCTCTCTCTTGCAAAAGCATTTGAAATTTGAACTATGGAGATTAGCATAAAATATATTCAAAATTTTAATGCCAGAAGCTGGAAAGTCTATAAAGAGCATAGTAGCGAGAATATAGGTGAAGCTATGAGAAACGCAGAAAATAAATACATTTTCACCTGTTCTATTCCCATAGCAACATGTGAAGTTACTCAGACATATATGGAATAATTAGTACTAGTACTCAAGAGTTATTTGATGGTAATAGTGTTCAACGATAATGCTTAATAAGAATGCTTGAAGGTGAATAGCATCCAAAGGAACTCCAAAACTAATAGGCAATAGTAGGGGCTTTAAGTAGCCTGTTGAAACGGTTAACACATTGATTAGTATAAACAAATATAAATCATGTAACATGACGTTCCAGGAAGTGCTTTCAGAGAAAATCTCCACAACTCAATAAACTAATATAGTACTACAACATATAGTTTGATTCTTACTTGTTTCAAGCCTAGAGAAGGGATAGAAGTAAAACTTCCCTCAAAATTCAGCAAAACCTATAAGCTGCCAATGGCATGTGCATTAAAGGAAGCAAATTAATTGGACGTGGAATATAAAATGAATTTTACCCTATTTTGCATGAGACCATATCTGACACATATGAGACAAACACTTGCCCTTCCTTGACACGCATGTCGAATATGAGACTAAAGCAAGCGATTTTGCATGGTCGTGATCACACCAAACATATTTGAGACATGAGAGTAAGTTTCTTTGTATTAAACACTTTCTAGAACTCTTTGGAACTTAGTACCCAATCCATATATATATATATATATATATATATATATATATATATATAGGCCAAATAAACCAATCAAAAAATTCTCAATCCTAGAGAAAGGACTGAAGTCAATCAAAAAAATTATCTAAGGCAATTTCATGCCAAATAAGCTATGTAATTAGGCCAAGTTGATATTTCAGGATATCAAACAAAAATTGGTTTCAATTAGTTTTCAAATCATAGGTTCACATTCATTAAAGATTCATGTTGTGGCTGTGTTCCTTTCTAGGGTCTGTTCAAAACTACAGGAGAGTGGAGCTTCTTCCTTCTCTTGTTTTCCCTTGCTGCTGTTAGCCTATTAGTCTCTGGCAATTTTGATATCTTCCAACCATAAATAACTATGATTTACAAAGCAGGGAAGCTACCTGATTACCTAGCACCTATCCCATTGAGGTTCAGCCTAGACCATAAAGTTTAAAGAAGCGAGTAAAGTCACCCCCAAAAGGAAAAGGAAAAGGAAAAGAATGAAGTATTTCTCCCTCATTCACCATGTATATCATTTTCCCTCTTCTCTTATTACATTTCTCTTTAATTTAATCAAAGGCCATACACTTGTATAAAGAATTGAGAAAGGTTCTTCTTCCGTATAATTCATAGCCCAAAGTTTTCAAAAACACCAAATAATGATTATTGATGGCATACCTAAATATGCTACATACATATAATAAATACTTAGCTTTCATGAACTTATGTACCACAGTTGCAACTCATTATATTCTTCGTTTTTCATAAAATAACTAAAATGTATTAACTCTTTAATTTAAAGCTCTTCAAGCATTTACATCAAAGTGCGGAGATATACAAGTTGTGCCCCCACACAGAATGGTATGTTGGTACCACTCGGAAATCCTCATTTATACAAGTATGAGGAATTTATATGAACCAAAACATCAAAGTGCGAACATATACAAGATGTGCCTCCACACAGAATTATACAAATACGAGGAATTTATGTGAACCCAAATATTATAAAAAGGTTGCTTGATTTCATTTCTTGTTGACCAAATAGTTATATATCACATTCTTCTCCAGAAGTCTAAATTACTTTATCCTCCCACCCTCCCAAACAACCGCATTCTTCATCAGAAGTCTAAATTACTTTATCCTCCCAAACAACAATATATCATCTTCAACAGAAGTCGAGTACTAAGTAAGGATGGGAACCCGATCGACCATCCTATCTATAAAGGCACTCATAAATGATAAATGACAAACTGTATTCGCAAAGTATCAAGTGTATGCACTCAAAAGTACAGAGCTATGACCAAGATGCCAACATATGACAATAACATCTAAACAACTAGTAACATCTACATATATACGTTCTCTACAGGTAATATCAACACATAACAAATTTAGCTTTTGCTATTGATTAAAACTGAAGCATACTACAGGAATAATTTCTCGAACGGTAATCCGCGGCCACGGACCCGTTCGTTCCAGGGAAAAATCAGATCATGTGCAAGGTAGCACGGTGATTCGGAAACCTCCAAGTGGGCTCGCTACCCTTCGAGGAGGGGAGCCGCTTAACCAACTCTAAGTCCAAGTTTGATGCTAATTAATAACCTTCATGTAGACATATGTCATAGCTAACAATGTCTTATGCAGGGCTTAGTAAGTTATTACTCAATTGCAGGGATTGTTGAACGACTGTGGGTAAGAATCACCAAATGGTGAAAATCATTATGTTCCTTATGTTATATTATGAATTGTGAAACTGAACTTAAGGCAACATAGCAAGATCACATTATAATAACTGCTGCTTTCAAATATCTACTTTGTGTTGGCTTTTTAGGTGAGATTGGTTGCAGTCGCTCACCAGTACATGTTGCGTACTGACCCACGTTTGTGGGCATCCTCAGGTACTGAGGATTTAGTTGCTACAAGGGAACGCTGAAAGCTTGAGTCTGAATCTTTAGAAACCCTGCACTTGAAGCTTCCAAGTGGAGACGAAGACTTCTTATAAAGGTGGACTATGGATTTTTCAGTATTAAATAAGGAATATGATGTATGGAGCAACGTTGTATCTCATTTCAATATTTCTGCAAGTTGTAAGCCAATAGTGGCATTTTCATCTCGGTCATTAAAGTAGAAATTAATAATAGGATCTCAATTTTCAAGAAAATCTCCAAATTGGTGTACCTTATCTCCAAATAGGTTCTCTCGATGAAAATCTCCAAATTGGTGTACCTTTCGCATGTCCCCAAGGGGGGCGAAGCCAAATTGGTGTACCTTTCGCATGTCCCGAAGGGGAGCGAAGGACTGTCGCATGTCCCGAAGGGGGGCGAAGGACTGGGAGACGTTCTCGGGGAGGCCGTCGTTCACCACCTCAGCACTGATCGCCTCGACCTGGTTCGAGGGCAGCCCATTCTTCTGCAGGGTCCCCACCTAAAGACACAAAATCAAACCCTAAATCAGCCATAATCGGTCAACGAGAAAGACCCTATTGCCATTGGAGTTGACGAGCTGCAAGATTGGATGACCTGACCCCGCCCCCGCCGGTCGCTGTCGGGGGAAGAGGACTCGGAAAGGAGACTGGTGATGCTTCGGATGGATCGGGACTGGGAGGTGAGCAGTGCTCTGCACCTCCGGAGGGTTCCGACGGCAGACATTACCGGGATAGGCGGAGATTTTTTGGTGGTAGAGTGGATTTGTTGTAAACCTTAACCCTATATTTTGTAGGCGGGGGAGAGGATTTGTTTATTTTTAGACAAGAAAGAAAACCAATTTTTTTTAAACTCCTTTAAAACGTCAAAGGATGTAATGGGCCGGGATGTCCAGAACTCTCCTCGGGTCCGGTCTGAATCGGATCGGGCCCGGTCAAAATTTCGGTCTGGTCCGGCCCATAGAGTATACGGGTCCGGACTGGATCCGAGAAATCGGTTCGATAGTCTGGCGTTGACTCGTCCGGTTAAAAAATCGGTTCGAACCGATCTAACAGAAGTGATTCGGCCGACCCGATCCGAACCGGTCTGGTCATAACCCAAAAATTCAAAAAAAAAATTGACCGTTTGGGATCGAAATACCCTCGTTTGGAGATTATTTTTTTATCAAAATATCCCTATTATAATTTTTAATTTTAGTTTTTTAAATATTTTTAGATATAGTTTTAAATATATATATTTGTGTAGAAGATAAGAGAGTTTTTTGCCGTAATTCTTTTTTTAATAAATGGGGAAGGATTTACAAACGTTTTAGACGAGTCAATTTTGAATCATTTCCAAGCTTCATTATAAGAGTAGATATTTTTTTATGATATTATTAAAAAATAGTTTAAATATTTTTTAGGATTTATAAGAGTACAATTAAATCTAATGAAGTTCTATTGCACATTAATCCTGATCATATTATCTATGCATTTGTTAACTACACCGCCAGCCCTCTTTACATTTTCATTTTCATTTTTTGTTTTTTTTCGTTTTTCCAAATTGTTTTTTTGTTTTTTTTTTCGTTACTTTTTTTGTTTTTTCTTATCTTTTTGTTATTTCGTTTTTTCGCTTTTTTGTTATTTTGTGTTTTAATATTTTCGTTTTTTTTTCATTTTTTCATTTTTTTCGTTTTTCTTTTTTTCGTTTCATTTTTCTTTTTCTTTTTAAATCTTTTTCATTTTTTTCTTTACTATATTTTTTAAATCTCTCTTTTATTTTTATTTTCCCCATCTTTTCGCAACCTTTTGACTTGGTTTGAGAAGAGACAACCTAAATGGGAAGAGGAGCGCTGGGATTGACGACACACACAAACAGTAGCTCTTTTGGTGTCTTGAAGCTTTTGAAGTTGAAAAAACTCATGTAGTAGTAGAAAGTAGGAAAATCAATCACTTGATGACTTTGAATGCGAGTATTGGACAGTCAAAATATTATTTGGTATATCCATTGGTATATAAACTGTATCATATGAAAAATTATTTGGTATATTTCATACATTGGGAAAGAAGTGTTTGATCAAGTACCCAATGAAGATATTATCCAGTATTATCAGTCCATGAAGACTCAAAAAAAATATAACATGTAAAACTGCATCATATAAAATATTTATATTGATATTTTTGAGTATTCAATAGTTTAATATCTATCACTAATCTCTGAATCCTCAGTCCCCCCTCATCAAGAGACCTGGATCCGTCCTTGTTTGTTTTGATTAGATCTTGGTGTTGTACTTATTAAGGGGAGTGGTAGAGATGGGGGACCGCTCCTAGTCTTCTCAGGTTAGTTGCACGTGAGTTGATTTCATTGGTAAGTTTTGTGAATTTCTTTAATTTCGACTGAATAATATATTTTTTTAGTTAGTCTGGGAATTCATATAGTTACGGTAATGAGTAATTGATTGTTCACTGGAAAAGCTTACTTTGTTCTAGTCATTTCGTGGCGGAGTTCAATCAAGATAAGGTGTTGATTGGATGATGTAGTTTGTGATGTTAGTAATCAAAACTATAATGGTCTGTGGTGGAGGTACAAGGTTGGAGACGATAATTTCAAAAGCCTAATTCTATAGCCTTTACAAAAATTATTTAGGACAGTCCATTATTTCATAATAGTCCAGATTTTGGATAATTACAAATTTACTTTGGGCTGCCCCCCCCTCCTCCCCCCCCCCCCACCCCACCCCACACCCCCTCCCCCCCCACACACATCCCGCCTCCTCCACCAGTCTTCTCCTCCTCCTCCTCCTCCTCCTCCAACCCCAAGCTGCCGCTATCGTCATTGAGGACTGCCAAAAAATTTTACAGTCATTCCAAAAGAAAGAATTGTCAAAACTTTTGACAGTCATTCCAAAAGAAAGGACTGTCAAAACTTTTGGCAGTCATTCCAAAAAGGACTGTCAAAACTTTTGACAGTCCTAAAAAGATTGACAGTCCTAAAAAATTAGGACCGTCGAAATATTTGACAGTCCTGAAAAAAATTGGACTAGCATAGAACAATTTTTCCGGTGTCAAACTTGTAAATAATTAAAAAAAAAATTGGACTAGTCCTAGTAAATATATGAAGTGCCTATAGAATTAGCCTTTCAAAAGAGGTATGTTCTGTGCTATCCTGATATGGCTGATATGGTTGGCACAGAGGCATATGGTAACATATTTTTGTTGTAGAATGAGTTACCGGACAGAATCATGTAGGTGAGGAATGTGGGTAGTGATATGGCGGATGTGGTCGAACATATGTGGTCAATTCTGAGTGACAGGATATGACAGTTGTGATTGGCAGAGGAGGATATGATAATTAGTAGCATAGTTGGGTTGTGGAATGAGTTCCCTAACCTGTTTTGGACAATGTTCTAAAAATCGCTAGGCGGCCTCGGTGCGGCGGAGGGCCGCCTAGTTTTTTTTTTTTGTTTTTTGTTTTTTTTTGTTTTGAAGTTTGAAATATAAAATTTAAAATTTTAATGCTCTAAAATCCAAGTCTTATCTTAAAATCCAAACAAATATCCACAATACAACTAAGAATTAAAAAAAAAAAATCAAAAATAAAAAAATAAAAAAATGCGCCGCCTAGGTCCGATTTCTGTCTAGGCCGACCGCCTAAGGGGTTTTCGTTACGGCGGACGGCCGCCTAGCGTATAGGCCGATTTTTAGAACACTGACTTTGGATAGTAACTTGATTCAAAAACTCTTTGAAATGATTCATTCCTACGAAATGCTACTTTTTCATATCTCAAATATGTTTAAGTACAAAGTATTTTATGGGTCCTTTAGAGTCTATACATGGGTGAGCCATAACCGACATGATTATGAAGAAAATCGTGTCAAATACGGATATGGACACGGATTCCCGAGGAGTATCTTGCAAAGTCGCAACATAGTCGACAACAAGGGTAACAGGGGATGGTATTGTCAATTATGGCAGTAGTGCTAATGTGGTTGTTAAAGAATTTTCCATAATTTGATATGTTCTCTTTACATTGATTTCTTCAATCACGAATCTGCATATACTTGGTTCAATCATGGAATTCACTGTTCAGAGTACTTACCTTCACAAGAAATGTATATAGCAGACTTCATTGGTGAGAAAATAATCAAATGGGATCAATGAGTGAAATAAAAGCAAGATCCCGTAAACCATATGGAGATACATAGCATTGGGTAAAGTGCAAAAAAAAAAAAATCCCTCGCAAGATTCATACTTTTTTGCAAAGAAAGAGTTTAAAAAAATTCTCTAATTTTTAATTTGGTGCAATTTGTATCCAAATTGAACAGCGATGTGAATGGACAACCAATTTATTGTCAACAAGATTTATTTGGGTTAATTTATGCCGGAAAGAAACATGGGAGAGAATGTCAATAATGGTAAAATAGGGGATATTTTAAACCTATATACAAAAGGATGGTAAGATCATTATAATCTTTAACGGTTACATGCATAAGTATTTTGGATATTTCAAGCGTTTTTTTCATTCAAAATTTGACTATAACGTTCAAATTGTAACGACTAGTGGACGGAGGGGATGATTTGATCAAAGTGTCCAAAATGGGAGGGTTTAATTGATCAAAACATCTATTGAGTCATTTTTTGCTAAAAGTACAAATTTTGCGAGTTTTTTTGTTTGCACTTTACCCCATAGCATTTGGTATTTTTAATTTCTAGCTTCAAAGAGGACAAATTCTTAATGCATAGAGGTGTTCTGTCCAAGATGATATTTGGAATTCGGAGGAGATTAGAAGATGAGTAATCGATACGAGAACCATTAATCAAAGTATTCGAGGGAAGAACGCCCTCTCTAATGAGAGTTTGGATGCTCTGGGTTACTGGGGAACTCGTCGTGAGTTCGAGCCCTGGTCTCAACAAAAAAAAGGAAGATAGGTTTGTGCTTTATATAGTTTTTTCCTAATCCCATCCTCATAGCTAGATAAATAACATTTTTCTTGGAAATGTTGGAAATTACCTGCAATGGAAGATGCTCCTCATTGAAATCCATTTTGATGGATCCAGATATTTACTCTACGAGTCCAGATCAGATATCTACTGAAATTATCATTTGTAATCGGGATTCACTTATTATTCTAGTCTCAAGTTTTTTTTAGCTTACTAATTAACTGAATATGGATAATATCAACCACTTTCTGATATGATGAAGGTTTTTAAGTATTGGTTTTAATATGTTCAAATCTTTTGGGTTGGTTTTTCAAATGCAACAGTAGATTTCATGATTTATTTTGGAAGAGAGGTTTAGTTGTCTAATATTATTGAGAATTATTTTGTGGGGGGTGGGGGTTATCAACGACTCTCAGCTTCGGCTTAGGGTTCCAGACTAATTTATGGTTGACTTTCGTTTGATGCAGGTCTGCCCCATCTGTAGCGCCGAGGTTTCTACCTCTTCAGGATAGTATGACGATGACCAATCTTGTTTGTTGGACTCCAGTCCTCTTCACTCATATCAAAGCTTTTATCAGAATGCTAGGGCCAATGATCAAACATGTATCTACCTGGTGTGACACAAAATATTGTAGCAATTTGTTAGCTGACATAGTGTGCTGTTGCTTGATTCATGTGTCTGCTTCCATACGGCCATGGACCCCCAATTGTGATATAAATGCCAGTGCTGTCACGTCACATAAGTTGATAAGTTTCTTGCGAAGGAAACAAGTTACTTGAATATCGTACTTTCTGCTCTGTTTATTTGTAGAGCTATCAAGATTCTACTTCAGTGGGAATACGTACGTTCTGCATGTTACTTATTCGCTTTCAATTTTCTATTAAGAGAATTGCCGAGGCAGCTTTGTTAAAAGCAATAAAACTAAAGAATATGCAATGACAGTCGGGCTCCAATTTACTTGCCAAGTTCAGATCTTAGTAAGAGCAAGGAAGAACTTACTGTTGGTCCCTTCTTGTCATCTGGTTCACCTAACTATTATGTTAGGATAGAGTCCAATCTCTAATAGGGCTGAGCAAAAATCGATTCAAACGAAAAACCGAACCGACACGACCTGAATAGTGCATTCGGTTCGGTTTTTCCAACAACGGTTCGGCAGTCGGTTTTAAGTTTGGTAATTTTAGATTTTCGGTTCGGTTCTAGGTTTTGGTGGCCGAACCGAAAATATTATGTACATTTACTAATATACTCTTCCGAGCCCCCCTATAAAACTCAAAAGTCTACCCTAGACTCTCTCTTTCATCTCTTTTCCTATTCTTTCCACTTTTCTGCTGCTGGCTTTACTTTCCTGTTTCCTTCCAGAGTTCCAAATCCGAAATCCCTCCCTGGCTAGTCTCCTCCGATTCTAAGGTTGAGAGACAAACGCCAAAATACGAAGGAGGCCGATTCTCCACTCCTCTCTCTGCCATTCGTCTTTACCACCATACGACGGAGTCTTTTCCTAACCCTAGTCGCTTTTATGTTTTCTCTCTCCATTTATCTTCTTTTGAGAGGCGAACAAGTCCTCTAAACTTAGATCTACAGGGTCTTCTTCACTCTCGGGCTTTCAGCATAGATCTACAGACTACATAATCTTGTTCACTCTCAGGCTTCACAACACATCCATATCTTTAGCTTTAGTAAGTTATATTCCAGAATGTTTGTTGTATTATTTTTTGTATTAATTTTTTGTTTGTTGTATTAATTTTTTGTTCACAGATTTGTAATTTAGGACCATATTATCGAGCTCTCGGACTTTTCTCTCTGACGTGAGCACTGTTGCATTGTACTGGTATAAATCTATCCCATTTATTCCTCAAATATACTGCACGAATTTCTCATTTTTTCACAGAATTGCAATGTTTAAAATTTGTTTATGTTTGAGCTACTTTTAGATTTGAGTTACTTTTAGATTCTGCACTCTGTATGCATTATTTTTGGTACTCTGACTCTGTAATATTTTGGGACGGGGAGTTTTAGATTCTATACTCTGTAATTGGACTGGGACTTCTATATTATGTAATATTACTATATATATATATATATATTAACCCAGCCATATCTTTACTGAATAATGATGAGTTGTATATGTTCTCATGTTTCTTGTTCAAAGTTGTGGCAGAGAATTCATAATGTTATATCATGTGCAGACACACTAGATAAATAAAATACATACAAGTTAAGGGACTGATTAATTTGTTGGCTTTGCAACTTGCAAGTATAATATTAATTTAGTGTACTTCATTTTTACCTAAAATATTTGAGGCTCAAAGTCGTGACCCCATAATATAGGTGAATTTTGTTGCACTCTTGGGTTTCAGTGTTATAACTGAATCTCATATATCTGTGTTGTACTCTGTAATGGGACTATCTGCACTCTGATTCTGTATTTTGGCATACTAACTAGTGACTAAGACATTGCACTTTTGTACAATGACTCTGCAGTGTCTGTACTAGACATTCTGCACATATGATAAGGGCTGTTTATGTAGGTTGGGATTGGGTAAGGGTTAGGTAGCATAGCTATAGGTAACTTAGGTTACTCATATAGTTGTGTGATGTTTAATAGGTCTAGCACCAACCCAATCAATGGCAACAACTTCATATTCATGCAATGCGCATATTTCTTAATTTTGGACTAAAATTTGTTATTTATATTTCATATATTCAAAGTACAAATTTATTTTTTTAGATGTCTCAAGAAGATGATCCTCAACCACCACCTAGTTCTCAAGCCACAAATGAGCCTCTATCTAATCCAAATTCGGAGCTTCGGGTTTCAAGAGAGCCTAAGAAGGAAAGAGCTCCGCATTGGAAAGATTTTAAGAAATTTCTTGATCTGGATGGTCGTCCAAAAGCAAGTTACGAAATCACATCTATTGATATTCTTTTGCGCACTTCAAAGGAGAGTGATGACTTTGACTTCTCTCATGGCCGACAAAATGAGAGAAAAATATCAAAATTATTGGGAACATGTCACGCCCCAGTCCCAAAATACGTAGGACCAGGAATACGTGACACGCCAACTACGCATTCGACCAGACTCTGGTCTGACTCAAATACGTATAAGCTGTATAATATAAATGGCACTATCTAGATATCCCATAAATGTAAACCTCTATGTCTCAATCCACAATGTACAGCAGTATACAAGAAAGAGCTATATGTGCTAAAGTCGGCCGCCCAATAACATACAAACTCGAATAGACTCGAGAAGAGATGAGTCTACAAAAACTAGGCTACAACAACAGATGAATAATCAATAAGAATAATGTAACCATAATACCGGTGGAAATGATATGAGTACCTGGTACAATGCCCGCAAGACGTGCAACTCCATCAGCAACTCCAATGCTCCGTAATCGTCTATGCTGCAAAACTGGCAGGGGACCAGGTCCTCAGAGGGACGTAACAAGGTAAAAAATACAGCATGCCAAGTATAACAGAAAGTACAAGTGCAACGACGGGGTAATCTAGCATAACCAACTAAGTGTGACACAGTTTGAAGATAATATTCGACGCGTGGGCTGTCCAAAATAAAACCGTAGCTCCGAACACAGAGACACACGGGGCGTATCGTAGCTCCGAGCACAGAGTCACACGGGTGATACAACTACTCTAGAACACAGGATCACTACACATACATATATAAGCGCGTGCAGAGGAGCCCAAACGTCTAGTAACTGTCTTCCCCTTCCCAAGCGGTCAACGATGGTGCGCTGAACCTGAACCTCTATCTAACAGTCTCGACACACAGAAATAACTCAACAGACGCGACCCTAAGATCGTCCCAGTCTCTGGTCATGATGTTAGTATCAGGATACATGAATCTGGCACGATCACAGTGTATGAGTGTGTCCTGGGGTGTCGATATACTCAGGTACGTACATCAAGATGTTACGAACATCTAATATTCATTCTAAGACGTTACGATGAACGTCTGCACCCGGTTGTGATCCGGACGCGAAGTAACGATCTAAATCAAACATGCGCATAGTGTATATAATGAAACAATAAATATCTGTAACTGAAATACAGGGTGGCAAGGTACACTTGCCTGCGTCCGGCTGCTGATGACGGAGATCCGGTACCACGTCCAAGTCCTCAGGTCCCGTAGTACCTAGAGATGAGATACAAACTCAATCAATAATCTATCACACGACAAACAGGGGTGTGACACACGTCTAAACATATGCTACAATCTTAGTTACAATACATATAGACACGACGCTAGAGGGTTCACCAAGGTTGACTATTGGTACGCTACATTAAATCAAACTAATCATCTGTACACAATCATCGAACCATCCTCATCCCTTCTATATTCAGCACAGTGTTTATCAGTATTTTGAGCCATGATAAATCCTCAAATTCACCTAGTCTTCACAGGTGTTAACATGCACATTGACGTGTCTCAATCTCAAATAAATAACTAATATTTCACAGTCCTCAATCTCTGTCTCATGATTCGATATTATACCTATTTCAAAATCAATCACCTGCTCCCAATGTCCATCAACCTTTTAGTTATCATTTTAATTTTTTAGCAATAATTTAAAACAGCTAAACAACAATAACCAATGCGCGCTTAATAATTAGGATTTCACCCTAACCGTCTCGTATGGCACTAACATCCAACCTCAATATATATCACAATTTCCATCCTCGCATGTATATATTTCCTATCCTCAATCAAATCATATTTAAACCATAAATAATTGATTTAGCATTTTTCCAACCACGTATAATATTCATAACATCTAGTTATGATCAAACCCTAAACTCACTATTAATCCTAATCTCATATCATCATCACATGCTCATTTTTATACTACACTACATCATCATAACCATTATTTAAACACAAACCTAGCTAATGTACACAAAACCATATATTTCAATAACCTTAACTAAACACATTATATATAAAACAACATAGAGAGGGGGAGGGAGTCGTATACCTCGACGAGGTGTTGCCGGAGGCGGTGGTGGCCGGAGGAGTGCTGGTCAGCAGGGTGGTGGTCGCGGAGGTGATCGAGTGGGTAAGGTGGTGTAATGGTGGTGGAGGTGATGGTGCAATGGTGAAGCTCGCCGGAGCAAAGGAGTGGAGGAAGTGGTGGTGGATATGGCAGCAGGCTTGGTTGGCCGAAGCGGGATGAAGAAGCTTGGCCGGATGTGGGTGGAGCTCCGGGGTTGGTCGCCGAAGCTCCAGATCGACGGGGAATGCAGCAGGCCGGAACGAGGTCGTGAGAAGTGGCTCGGCTGGAAGGAGACGGCTCCGGGGTGTCGATGGGGGTGCGGAGAAGTGGGGGATGAACGGCTGGCCAGTGGATGGCTGGATGCGGGCTCGTCGGGGTGGCAGTGCCGGAGCCGCTGGGTGCAGCGATAACCGCAGTAGGCCGGAGCAGTGGCGGGATGCGGGCTCGTAGATGCAGTAGGCCGGAGCAGTGGTCAAGGATCTCGGCCGCCGAAGAATAGCCAGTTGGCCGGAGCAAAGATGGCCGGAGCTAGGCTATCCAGGAAGAAGAAAAAAGGAAGAAGAAGAAGAAAGAAATATGGGGGGGAGGGTAGCTCGGTTTCCAATGTAGAGAAGAAAGGAGAGAGGAGAGAGAGAGGGGGATGAGGTTTCCTAGGTTTTTGGGGATTAGGGCCGGCATAGGGTTGTGTGTAGGGATGGGGACATTTTATAGGAAGGGGTGTGATGAATGGAGGGTGGAGATCTCCCCATTTCAAATGTGGGGTGAGGATTTTACATGAAGAGAAGGGTTTCTTCATGCAAAGGAAGGGGAGGAGAAAGGTTGACTACGGTCAAAGAAGAGGTAGCCTCTCCATTTGGCCTTGACCAATGAGGGTGTGCCACATGTCGCAATATTTGCAATTTATCCCCTTAAGTTTGGGTAATTGCATAAACACATGAAATGATGGAAAATTTATGGAGGAAATGGTGTTTGGTATTTTGTAGGGTGAGGGGGTGTTGTGTGTTTGGCATGGACTTAATTAAATGGGCATTGGGATTAAATGAGGATTAAAATAGGATTAGTCAAAGTTGGTATCCCCGATTTAATTAGAATAAAAATGTCCCGCGCTTTTTAATTAAATGGGGGCACTTGGGGTCTAAATTTGGAAGTGACACAAAGGTCAAAAATGGTGTGGGCTTGGAGTCAGTCTTGGACCCTTTAGTTGGTCCGGCTCAACGGGTTAAGTTGGTATCTCAAAATTGATGGCAACGACACAGGTGTCCGACACGGGATTTAAATATGGGATTTTGGATACGGAAGTTGTGCAATTAATTTAGGGCACAACGGATTTGATTTTGAGTGACGGAAAAGTCCAGCGCCTAAATTGGCGGGTCAAGTCAAAAGTACAACAGTCTGTTGGATATTATCGGCTGGTGTTGGGCTCCGAATAATTCAACAATGGTAGGATGCGCCAAGGGTTTAATTAAAAATGAACAAACATATGTAACCCTACTCTAAACCTCAAACATCTGCTGTTAAACCAAAATTTTTTAACCCATACCAGACTATCTATAGAATTAAATGAGGGGGTTTACATCCTTCCCAACTTAAAAAAATTTCGTCCCAGAAATTAAAAGTAAAGCACGATAATAGCTAAGAGAATTTAAAAACAAGCTAGTAATCAAATGCGGTACGTAAATTCGTACCTTGCTCCTCAAATAAATACGGAAAATGCCGTCGAATGGAATCCTCGCGCTCCCAGGTAGACTTGCCTGGCGAATGATGCTTCCATGCAACTCTGACCAGTCGAATAGTCTGCCCTCTCAAAGTCTTCTCACTGTGATCGAGGATCTCAACTGGCTGCTCTACGTAAGATAAACTGGACCCGACTGTAATCTTCGAATGATCAAGCACGTGGCTAGGGTCTGCCACGTATCTCCTCAACTACGATACGTAAAATACGTCGTGCACTCCTTCTAATTATGGAGGCAATGCAAGACGATAAGCCACTTCGCCAACTCGTTCCAAGATGTCAAAAGGTTCGATGTACCTCAGACTCAGCTTGCCTCTGCCTCCGAATCTGATGGTACCATGAGTAGGCGATATCTTCAAAAATATATGGTCACCTTCCTTGAACTCCAATGGTCTGCGGTGCGCATCTGCCCAATGTTTGTCTGTCCTGTGCTGCACGCAGGTGGCTCTGAATCTGCTTGACTTTCTCCACTGTCTGTGTCACCAACTCTGGACCAAGTATCTGACGCTCTCCCATGTCACTCTAACATACTGGTGACCTATACTTCCTGTCGTACAGTACCTCATAAGGTGCCATCTGTATGCTAGCCTAGTAGCTGTTATTATAGGAGAATTCCACCAAGTGTAGATGGTCCTCCCAAGATCCTCCAAAATCAATCATGCATGCTCTCAACATATCCTCTAATATCTGTATCGCACGCTCTGACTGGCCATCAGTCTGTGGATAATATGCAGTGCTGAACTTGAGACGAGTTCTTAGACTCTCCTGCATACTCTGCCAAAAATGCGACGTGAATCTGGAATCATAATCCGATACGATGCTGACAGGCACGCCATGTAGTCATACTATCTGTATCATATACATGTCAGCTAATATCTCTGTGGACTGCCCAACTCTGAAGGGCAAAAAATGTGCAGACTTGGTGAGTCTGTCTACGATAACCCAAACTGCATCCTTCCCGCTAGGGCTCCACGGGAATCCTGTGACAAAGTCCATGGTAATGTGTTTCCACTTCCACTCGGGGATGGGAAGCGGCTGCAATAGTCCTGCAGTCCTCTGATGTTCAGCCTTGACTTGCTGACAAACTAAATATCTCGCCACGAATCTTGCAATCTCTCTCTTCATCCCATGCCACCAGAAATATTGTCTCAAATCTCGGTACATCTTCGTACCCCCGGGATGACTAGAATAAATTGAGCTATGAGCCTCGGTCATCAACTCTTAGCGTAGCTTGCCACTCGGAACGTATAGGCGATCTCCATACCTCAATATTCCGTCTTCATGAATCCTGAGTCCCGTTTGCACGTCGGCCTCTGTCCTTTCTCGCAGTCGTCTAAATCTCGTATCTGTAGGCAAGGCTGCCTTGATCCTCTCAATAAATATGGACTGAACCTCGAGACAGGCCATCTGTCCATCCATGCCTGGCAATTCAATCTCAATCCTGGGTTCCTGAAAATCCTCTAACAACTAGTGCTAAGTCATAAAGATATGCCATGGGCTTCCAGATTAAGGCATCTGCTACTACATTCGCTTTGTCAGGGTGGTACTGCAACTTGATATCATAATCTGTCATCAACTCTAGCCAGTGCCTCTGTCTCACGTTGAGCTCCCTCTGCGTGTAGACATACTTCAGACTTTTTGTGTTCTGTATAAATCTCAACATGCTCTCCATAAAGGTAGTGTCGCTATAGCTTTAGTGCAAATATTACTGCAGCTAGCTCTAGGTCGTGCATCTGATAGTTCTTCTCATAAACCCTTAGTCGTCCTGATGCGTAGACTATCTATTCTATCTAATCATAACTCATATTTGCTGAGCTTGGCATACAATCTCTCCTGTCTCAACGTCTCCAACACGATCCTGAGATGTCTCTCATGCTCCTCCTGACTCTTGGAATATACCAAGATGTTGTCGATAACTACCACCACGAACTTATCTAAGTACTGGTGGAAAGCACTGTTCATCAGACTCATAAATACTGCTGGCGCGTTGGTTAAACCAACCGGCATGACTAAAAACTCATAGTGCCCTTATTTCGTCCGGAAAGCCGTCTTCTGGATGTCCTCTCTCCGTACCTTGATCTGATGATAACCGGATCTGAGATCGATCTTCGAGAATACACATGCACCACTTAGCTGATTCAAATAAATCATCGATGGGTACTTGCTCTTTATCGCTACGGCATTTAATGCCCTGTAATCAATACACAAGTATACTGTCTCATCCTTCTTCGGCACTATTTAGATGGTTGCTTCCCATGGAGAAACACTAGCCCGACTGAAATCCTTGTCTAAGAGATCCTCTACTGTGGACCTTCAACTCAACCAACCCTGTCGGTGCTAGTCTGAAGACAAGAAAATAACTGGCTCGGCTCTGGGAGTCAACTCTTTAGCAAACTCTAACTCTCCGTCAGGTGGCCGGCCCAGAAGGTTCTCTAGTAACACATCCTCAAACTCAATATAATACGGGGGTACACTGGTTCACCCTTTGCATTGTGTGTCGCTAAGGTTGGACACCATGCTCTCGGGCTCCCTGTAGAAACTCAACTCAGGGTAACCTAGTGGTCCAAAAAATAATGCAACCACGTCGACAATCTAGCGTCGCGTGGTATTGGCTCAACCAATCTATGTCTAGAATAAGGTCATAGTCTAGACTAAACCTCATAATAAATTTTTTCGTTCTGTTTTCAACATCAATCCTCAAAGAAAATTTTTCCTTGCCTAATGTATAATTTCTCTTCTCCTCAAGGTTTTTCCTAAAAAATTTATTTCTCAAATTTTTTCTTTTCGTTATTTATCTCTCCAAGTCACATAGTACAATAATGGTATCACTCAAGCACATACTAGAATTCCTGGAATCAGATCATTATCTTCCAAGTGAGATCCTAAAATTTTATCTCCTCTAGCTCATAACATCGATCCTGGTATTGCTATCATATACAACCACTAGTTTCCATCATCAGGCTATGCATTTCCATAAATTATTCTAGGTCATGATCGACAATCTTTCCAGCTCCCAGTACTTCCAAGATCACTGCTATCTCAAGCACGGGTAGGGTACTACTGGTTCCAATTCTCTTGCTACCCTTCCATACTAGTTCTAGAATCCAAAAGAACCTATGAATCTATCATACTCAAGGTAACAATTTTCTCAAAGAATGTTATACGAATTCTGTCTTCGGTCGTCTGGGCTACGATCTTCTTCTGGAGGGAACATCAGGCTAGAGCATTCGTCTTCCCGAATAATAGGGGATGAGAAACAATGATAACGATATTGGCAAAAACTGAACGAATATAATTGGAAGTCCAAGGGCGATAATCATATACAAAGAGTTTTTAAAATCGATTATGGATTGAGATCCTATTCTACAATCATAATATTTATTCCTAATTTGCAGGCTCGCTTGGCACAGTCAGGTGACTAAGACGATTTAAAACGGATATGCATGGGCCACCATAAAAACATGTCATGCCCCAGTCCCAAAATACGTAGGACCAGGAATACGTGACACGCCAGCTACGCATTCGACCAGACTCTGGTCTGACTCGAATACGTATATGTTGTATAATATAAAGGGCACTATCTAGATATCCCATAAATGTAAACCTCTATGTCTCAATCCATAATGTACAACAGTATACAAGAAAGAGCTATATGTGCTAAAGTCGGTCGTCCAATAACACACAAACTCGAATAGACTCGAGAAGAGATGAGTCTACAAAAACTAGGCTACAAAAGCACATGAATAATCAATAAGAATAATGTAACCATAATGCCGATGGAAATGATATGAGTACCTGGTACAATGCCCGCAAGACGTGCAACTCCATCAGCAACTCCAATGCTCCGTAATCGTCTATGCTACAAAACTGGCAGGGGACCAGGTCCTCAGAGGGACGTAACAAGGTAAAAAATACAGCATGCCAAGTATAACAGAAAGTACAAGTGCAACGACGGGGTAATCTAGCATAACCAACTAAGTGTGATACAGTTTGAAGATAATGTTCGAAGCGTGGGCTGTCCAAAATAAAACCGTAGCTCCGAACACAGAGACACATGGGGCGTACCATAGCTCCGAGCACAGAGTCACACGGGTGATACAACTACTCTAGAATACAGGATCACTACACATATATATATAAGCGCGTGCAGAGGAGCCCAAACGTCTAGTAACTGTCTTTCCTTTCCCAAGCGGTCAACGATGGTGCGCTGAACCTGAACCTCTATCTAACAGTCTCGACACACAGAAATAACTCAACAGACGCGACCCTAAGGTCGTCCCAGTCTCTGGTTATGATGTCAGTATCAGGATACAGGAATCTGGCACGATCACAGTGTATGAGTGTGTCCTGGGGTATCGATATACTCAGGTACGTACATCGAGGTGTTACGAACATCTAACATTCATTCTAAGACGTTATGACGAACGTCTGCACCCGGTTGTGATCCGGACGCGAAATAACAATCTAAATTAAATACGCGCACAGTGTACATAATGAAACAATAAATATCTTTAACTGAAATACATGGTGGCAAGGTACACTTGCCTGCGTCCGGCTGCTGATGACGAGGATCTGGTACCACGTCCAAGTCCTCAGGTCCCGTAGTACCTAGGGATGAGATACAAACTCAATCAATAATCTATCACACGGCAAACAGGGGTGTGACACACGTCTAAACATATGCTACAATCTTAGTTACAAGACATATAGACACGACGCTAGAGGGTTCACCAAGGTTGGCTATTGGTATGCTACATTAAATCAAACTAATCATTTGTACACTATCATCGAACCATCCTCATCCCTTCTATATTCAGCACAGTATTTATCAGTATTTTGAGCCATGATAAATCCTCAAATTCACCTCAATGTTCACAAGTGTTAACATGCACATTGACGTGTCTCAATCTCAAATAAATAACTAATATTTCACAGTCCTCAATCTCTGTCTCATAATTCAATATTATACCTATTTCAAAATCAATCACCTGCTCCCAATGTCCATCAAACTTTTAGTTATCATTTTAATTTTTTAGTAATAGTTTAAAATAGCTAAATAACAATAACCAATGCGCGTTTAATAATTAGGGTTTCACCCTAACCGTCTCGTATGGCACTAACATCCAACCTCAATATATATCACAATTCCCATCCTCGCATGTATATATTTCCTATCCTCAATCAAATCATATTTAAACCATAAATAATTGATTTAGCATTTTTCCAACCACGTATAATATTCATAACATCTAGTTATGATCAAACCCTAAACTCACCATTAATCCTAATCTCATATCATCATCACATGCTCATTTTTATACTACACTACATCATCACAACCATTATTTAAACACAAACCTAGCTAATGTACACAAAACCATATATTTCAATAACCCTAACTAAACACATTATATACAAAACAACATAAAGAGGGGGAGGGAGTCGTATACCTCGACGAGGTGTTGCCAGAGGCGGTGGTGGCCGGAGGAGTGCTGGTCAGCAGGGTGGTGGTCGCGGAGGTGATCGAGTGGGTGAGGTGGTGTAATGGTGGTGGAGGTGATGGTGCAATGGTGAAGCTCGCCGGAGCAAAGGAGTGGAGGAAGTGGTGGTGGATAGGGCAGCAGGCTTGGTTGGCCGGAGCGGGATGAGGAAGCTTGGCCGGATGTGAGTGGAGCTCCGGGGTTGGTCGCCGGAGCTCGAGATCGGCGAGGAATGCAGCAGGCCGGAACGAGGTCGTGAGGAGTGGCTCGGCTGGAAGGAGATGGCTCCGGGGTGTCGATGGGGGTGCGGAGAAGTGGGGGATGAACGACTGGCCGGTGGATGGCTGGATGCGGGCTCGTCGGGGTGGCAGTGCCGGAGCCGCGGGGTGCAGCGGTAACCACAGTAGGCCGGAGCAGTGGCGGGATGGGGGCTCGTAGATGCAGTAGGCCGTAGTAGTGGTCAAGGATCTCGGCCGCCGGAGAATAGCCAGTTGGCCGGAGCAAAGCTGGCCGGAGCTAGGCTATCCAGGAAGAAGAAGAAGAAGAAGAAAGGAAGAAGAAGAAAGAAATATGGGGGGGTGGCTCAGTTTCCAATGTAGAGGAGAGAGGATAGAGAGAGTGGGATGAGGTTTCCTAGGTTTTTGGGGATTAGGGTCGGCATGGGGTTGTTTGTAGGGATGGGGACATTTTATAGGAAGGGGTGTGATGAATGGAGGGTGGAGATCTCCCCATTTCAAATGCGGGGTGAGGATTTTAAATGAAGAGAAGGGTTTCTTCATGCAAAGGATGGGGAGGAGAAAGGTTGACTACGGTCAAAGAAGAGGTAGCCTCTCCATTTGGCCTTTACCAATGAGGGTGTGCCATATGTCACAATATTTGTAATTTAGCCCCTTAAGTTTGGGTAATTGCACAAACATATGAAATGATGGAAAAATTGTGGGGGAAATTGTGTTTGGTGTTTTGTAGGGTGAGGGGGTGTTGTGTGTTTGGCATGGACTTAATTAAATGGGCATTGGGATTAAATGGGGATTAAAATGGGATTAGTCAAAGTTGGTATCCCCGATTTAATTAGAATAAAAATGTCCCGCACTTTTTAATTAAATGGGGGCACTTGGGGTCTAAATTTGGAAGTGACACAAAGGTCAAAAATGGTGTGGGCTTGGAGTCAGTCTTGGACCCTTTAGTTGGTCCGGCTCAACGGATTAAGTTGGTGTCTCAAAATTGATGGCAACGACACAGGTGTCCGACACGGGATTTAAATATGAGATTTTGGATACGGGAAGTTGTGCAATTAATTTAGGGCACAACGGATTTGATTTTGAGTGACGGAAAAGTCCAGCGCCTAAATTGGCGGGTCAAGTCAAAAGTACAACAGTCTGTTGGATATTATGGGCTGGTGTTGGGCTCAGAATAATTCAACAATGGTAGGACGCGCCAAGGGTTTAATTAAAAATGAACAGACATATGCAACCCTACTCTAAACCTCAAATATCTACTGCTAAACCAAAATTTTCTAACCCATACCAGACTATCTATAGAATTAAATGAGGGGGTTTACAGGGGACATTGAGAAAATGAATATGGTGATATTTATTACACTAATTCTTGATCCTCGACATAAGTTGGAATACTTAGAATATGCTCTTGTTCATCTCTATGGTCTGGAGAAGAGCGATTCCCTGAAAAAGAAAGTAAAAAGTGTTGCCTACTTCATGTTCAATGAGTACAAAAACATAATCTCTCCTCAAAGTGGTGATACTACTACTAATAGTGAAAGAGTTGAACCTTCAAGTGCAAATCAACCGGTGCACAACTTGCAATTGAAAAATTTTATGAAAGCTCAATTTAAGAAATATAAGATGGAATTGGGTGGTGGTGATACTAAATCAGAGTTTGATCGATATCTATATGAGAGCACCATAGATGATGATGATGATGATGAGAGCGATGAGTTTAATATTTTGGGATGGTGGAAGCTTAATTCTTCTCATTTTTTGATCCTTTCGAAGATGGCTCGGAATGTGTTGGTCGTTCCCATATCTACCGTGGCGTCCGAGTCCGCTTTTAGTACGGGTGGCCGTGTGCTTGATTCATATAGGAGCTCCTTGACTCCAAAAAATGTTCAAGCTCTTATTTGTTGTCAAGATTGGTTACAAAGGCCTTCTGATCGACCTATAATATCTATTGTTGAAAAGGAGTCTGAAGACGTGTATAAAGTTGAAATGGGTTATTTTTATTTTCTTATTTATTGTATTATTTTTGTATCTTTTATTGTGTGTTTTGACTTCTTCATTTAGATTTGGGCAAGTTAACGGTGGAATCAATATCAATAAGCGAGGTTTGATTAACTGTTGCTGTTAATAGTTTGGGAATACGCTCTTTTAGTTGGAGACAAAATATTTGTAATATTTTTGAAAGACCATGTGCTAGACTAGCTCTTACATTTATTGCTGCTGTTAAACTAAACTTGTTATTTCATGGGGTATTTGTAATATGTTGGGAGCTTCGGAGCTAGCTGTTATTTACTGCTTCTACTGTTATTGCTTGCTATTAGCCTGTTAATATTGCTGTTGCTTTTGCAGTCTACAACCCAACTTAATGCCTGCTATTTTCTTGCTTTTTTGTTTATTTGGGGAGCTTTCTGATACTCTGCAGCTCACTTGCTGTAGGTGCATAAAATGAAGCCATTGGCGAGGCATAAAATGCAACCATTGGCGACAATGACGTGGCATAAAATACAGCCATTTGGTAAATCTATGATGCTAGTTTATTTTGTCTTTTCTTGAAAAAATTACTAACATATTACATGAGAAAGTGGCAATGATGATGATGGCTTGAGAGTAGGAGAACATATACCACATGACATCAAACTATGATGCATATATGATCTGACCTGCGGTCGATCATTTTATTTCTTGGACCACTTGACACAAAGAAGAAATGCTAGAACACTTGAACACTTGAAGAATTTGAACAACAAAGCCATGGAAATACTGACACGTAGAGCTTCTATCATTCTCTCTCTGTCTGTGCGTGTGTATGAGACAACACTGGTCTCATATTTATAGTCAATCAACATTAGAATGGTTTTGGAAGTTAGGCACACAAAGTGAGCAATTGGCACTAAATTTACGGTCGATCACTTTACTCCTTGGACCACTCGATATATAGAAGAAATGCTAGAACACTTGGAAAATTTGAACAACAAATCCTTGACAACACTGACACGTAGAGCTTCTATCATTCTCTCTCTGTCCGTGTGTGTGTATGAGACATCACTGCTCGGGGTATAATCTATTGTCAGATTATAATCTTTAATGAGTTCTAGCCAACGTCTCTGCCGTAAGTTTAATTTCTTTTGTGTGAACAAGTATTTTAGACTTTTGTGATCCATGTAGATTTTATACGTCGCACCATAGAGATAGTGTCGCCACAATTTTAACGCGAATATAATTGCCGTCAATTCCAGATCATGCATAGGATAATTTTTTTTATATGGCTTCAATTGCCTTGAAGCGAAGGATATTACTTTATCTCGCTGCATGAGTACACATCCCAATCCCCGACCTGAAGCATCACTGAAGATTTAAAATCCCGTATCGCCCTCCGAAAGTGTGAGAATTGGAGCTGACACTAGACGCCATTTCAGTTCTTGAAAACTAGCTTCACAGTTATCAGTCCAATTGAATGTCACTCCCTTATGGGTGAGGCGAGTCAGAGGCGACGTCACTTTAGCAAAAAAATTTACAAATTTTCTGTAGTAGCCGGCCAATCGAAGTAAACTTTTGACTTCACTAGCTGATGTGGGTTGTTTCCAGTCCACAATTGCCTTAATTTTCTTTAGATCCACTGAGACACCTTTCGACGAGATAACGTGTCCAAGAAACAACACGCTACTCATCCAAAATTTGCATTTACTGAGCTTGGCATATAACTGGTGTTCCCGCAGGGTCTGTAGTAATATTCTCAAGTGTTCTTTGTGGTCTTCCTTGTTCTTAGAGTATATTAGGATATCATCGATGAACACAACCACAAGTTTGTCTATGTATGTTCGGAAGACTCGGTTTATCATATCCACGAAGGCTGTCGGATCGTTGGTCAAACCAAAAGGCATAACCAAAAACTCATAGTGTCCATATCTTGTACGGAATGTAGACTTACCATATATTGTATGAAATATAGACTTAGGGACGTCATCAGGCTTAATCTTTAACTGGTGGTAACCTGAGCGGAGATCAATCTTTGAAAACATTGTCGCACCTTGAAGTTGATCAAACAAATCATCAATTCTGGGTAAGGGATACTTGTTCCATACTGTCACTTTGTTTAGTTCTCGATAATCGATGCAAAAATGCCTTGTGCTATCTTTCTTCTTTACGAACAACACTAGAGCTCCCAAGGTGAAATACTAGGGCAGATATATCCATGTTCCAACAATTCCTATAGTTGGACCTTTAGTTCTTTCAACTCAGCGGGCACCATTCTATATGGGGCTTTGGATATCTGGAAAGGTACCAATACTGAACTCAATTTCTCGATCCGATGGCATCCTGGGTATCTTGTCTGAAAACACATCAGGAAGTTTAGCCACAACATCAGTGTGAACTGGGTTTGCACCGTGCTTGCGTGTGTCTCATACAGAAGCTAAGTACCCTTCGCACACCGAATGTAACATCCATCGGGCCGTGATTGCTGAGACCACCATTACTGACTTGGTTGACGCCGCACCACACGAGTACAAGAATTCTGTTATTCCTGGTAGCCGAAACATAACTCTCTTTCCCTCGCAATCGATCATTGCACCACATGCATCAAGCCAGTCCATTCCCAAAATGATATCATAGTCTTTAATGTCAAGGACAAATACATCCAGTGATATGTTCCTACCACCAATACATATGTAGCAACACCTATATATATCAAGTTAACATGCATATCCACCCCAGATGGAGTGCTAACACTAAGTTTTATATTTAACATAGATGTTTTCAGTTTATTTTTTTTAGAAAAATCAGCATATATGAAGCTATGTGTGGCACCAGAATCAAATAATACATGTGCAGGAATGTCATTAAATAACAATATACCTGTTACGATTGTATCCGAAGCGAAGGCCTCCTCCCGAGTCAGAGCATAGACTCGGCCTTGCATACCAGTTCTCTGATTCTAAGCCTAAGGTGCCCATGGATCTTGTCAAGATTTTGGTAATTCTGAGCTAGCGGCTGCTGTCGCTGAGGGCCCTGATTAGCATTTCCCCTAGGACAATCCCGAAGTCTGTAGCCCAGGCAGCCACACTTAAAGCATCCCCCTTCGGGGACCTGACAGTTAGGAGCAGTGTGCCCCTTATTGCGACATCGATGACAGTAAGGCCCACCATGATTATTGCCCTAGAAATCATTGTTCCGGCACTTCGGGTCATCATACCTTCCCCCCGTATTCGATTGTTTATTGTTGACATTAAGTACTGGTGGGGCGACCAGAGCTGGTATGAGATAGTGCTTATCTAGCTCCTTAGCACAGTCAAAGGACTCTTCAAAGATCTTATACTTATGGATCACCACTTGAGACCATAGGGCAGGCCTAAGTCCTTGTTCGAAGCGAAGAGCCTTGGCCGCTTCATCAGTAAACTTGGTGATAACATACTGAGACAGCCGAAAAAACTCTGCCTCATACTTCTTTACAGACATATCCCTTTGCTAAAGCTTACTAAACTCCTGTTCTTTCTTGCGTTGTTCAGTAGAGAAATATTATGGTTCTAGAAAATCTTCTTTGAACATTGGCCACGTGATCTTTGTAGCCCCGTTCACTCCAGCCAGCATGCATTTTTGACTCTGCCACCAGTAGTGTGCATTGGATACTAGCAGCAATTGTTTGCATGACACCATCTTCAGTCCAGTAATGTTGTAAACACCCTCACCAAAAATAGGTATTTTGTGTGTATTTTATATTAGTATATTTATTATAGATTATTTTAAATATTAAATTTCTTTAGAGTATTCTTTTAGTTAATTAAAAAAATAAATTTCTTGATATATTTACTTATATAAATATTTATTTAGAATTATTTTTAGGCTATTTTAGATTTTTGAAGATTTTTCTAGAATTTTTGGTAATTAAAACATAGGAAACATAAACTTCTAGGACTTTCATGATTTATTATGAGACTATACTTGCATATTATTCCTACCAAATATTTATTTTAGGTTAAAGTATTTAATTATATTTTTTTGTAATTTAATTAGAGTTTTAAGAAATTTATTTAGATTTTTGAAATTATTTAGGATTTATTTGGATATATATAGTCTTAATATTAGATAGATGCTAATTTAGTGTTAACAGATATTAATAAGATTATATATAAATTATTTGTATTATCTTTAATTCTATTTAATATTATAAATTATTGAGATAAATTTAAACTATATTTTAAATTAATTCAAATCTTGAGCCTACTAGGAAAATAACTTCATGCATATCCTATCATTATTTAAACTATCCTAATCATATCCAAATTAGCCAATCCTACTCGTATTAAATTAAATAGTCTCCATCATTATAAATACCTATTAGACTTCTGAAATAAAGTCATTTTTCATATTTTTCTTCCCAAAACTTCTCTCTTTTTCGTCCAAAAATAGTCAAAATTCGTCATAAATTCAACCTCATTTTCTAGTAGTTATGACGGCTTAAAAAGACGATATTTCCTAGCTCCGGACTCCAAACGCACTCCAGTTTTTTTTTTAGAACCATATCAAGGTTATTTTTTTGAATATATAAATTATTTTAGTAATTTAAGAACCTATTTTTCCAGAATATTCTGAAAGTGTCAGCTGTCCGAAACCAGACGCGTTTTCGTATTTTCGAGATTTTGGGAGATCCCGAACTCGGAATTATGAGCCGTTTGAAGTTTAGAAAATCTAACATGATGAACTTACATAAAATTATTTTTTCAGAATTTAATATGCAAGTTTAATCTACTATAAAATTTGTGCAAAGTAGACGTAAATAGAAAACTACCAAAAACTGTCATCTGTGTGCCCTTGTGGCCATAACTCTTTACCGACTTATTATTTTATGAAACTGTCGATTCCAGCGTTCATGTAGTATTGAAATATATAGGTTTCCACACACAAATCTAGGATTTGAGTTGGTTGACTTTTTGGTCAACGGATCGCCTCGATTTGCGTACCACGGATCACAAATCCGTAAAGTTGACTTTCTTTGGACCAAAATTAGAGTTTAACAATAAAATCAGATTATAATAAGATTAAAATACTATTTTAGGTTATTTTATTCAAAATTAAAATAGATTAAAATGGAGGAACCTATTCACCCATTTTTGTAACCTAACTTGTTTAATTTATGTGACGGGTAGTTCGGACGACGCCTTGAGTTGGGACTTCATCCTTTTCAGACCAGACAAGTATACCTTGCCAAATTATTTACAGTACTTTGTATGCTATTTATATTTCTGTATATTCATTGCATGTGTAGTTTCGTTCAGTCATTACTATATATTAGATATGTTGACACACACTTGACACCTAGTATCATGAGAGAACAACCATTAGGCGTATGGGCTTTAACCACTCTAGTAAACCATAGTATCTAGCTCACACTATGATAGTGTGTCACGCTGGTCGCTACCCCCGCGGTATATCAATTTCTGGAGTCTCGCTGGTCGCTACCCCCGCGGTATGTCAATTTCTGATGTCCACTGACGTGTGTGTGAGTTGTGAGATTTATATCGAATAGCCTACTGTTGCCCATACGTCGAAAGCTTGCCCTCATTTACATTCATATAGATTGTCTTATACAGCGTACTTATATATTTTTAAATATTATGCATGTTTACTGTATTCAATTGGCTTTCTTCTATGTATCTTGTTACGTCCCTCTGAGGACCTGGTCCCTTGCCAGGTATAGACGACCAGGAGTATCAGTAGGAGTACGGACCAGGACCGGACGCATTACTTTCTGCCGAGGAGATCTTACTCACTGAGCACCATTGATTATCTCTAGCGATGGATCTTTTAGCTGACACTTCTATCCTCACCTTATTTTATATTGGTGATTTTACTCTTCTCTCTCATTTAGTTTTGATGTAGTCATTGGTAGTGGATTTGTCTCCACCCGACTATCATTGTTGGATTATTCAGACTATTTATTCTAGTTTAGTTATTTTTTTTCTGTGACTTGTTGTGTGGATGAGATTAGTATTCTGTGACTTGTGACAATAAATATATACCACATATGAGTATTATTTATATTACAGCGTACGTGTGTATTATGGTATCCATATATTGGAGTTGCTATATACATATGGCTGATATGCTTACGTGTTCCTAGTCCTACATATTTTGGGACTAGGGCGTGACATGTTTTTGTGGTGGTCCATGCAGGTCGAGAGCATATTGTCTCGGTTACGTTACTGTACCGAGCAAGCCTGCAACTAGGATTAGAGTATAGGATCTCATCCACATTTGACTATGACTCATCTTCCTTCCAATCTGTTCTATCTAAATAATCGCATCCATCTTGATTCATGTGCTTTCCTAATAGTTTCTTGAGTATAGCCTTCTCCTAGAACATAGGAACCCTTGTTGTTAGAATAATAATTAGGGTAATAATCCTACCAAGAATACAACTAGAGTATTGATATATCACTAAGTTTAGAATATCTAGTGAACCCTAGCATTCCTTATCTATAGATTGGTTTACCACTATCCCTTGATATAATTAGGGATGACTTGAGAGTGGTGTAGACACTACTAGAGTTAGTTAGAAATTTAACCATATTGTTTGACCCTAGTATTGAGGGGCCACTAGAAATCCAAGGTTGAATATTAGGACCAAACCTAACTTTTATAGTGAGATAGTATTATAGAACTATACATTTACATTCTTGTCTTGATATTAGCAGACAGTAACCTAGGAAGCCAAGAGAAATAAAATAACATTTCCCTAGATCATACTCCGAACACAGAGATTAGCATACCACCTTCCCCTTAGAAAACCATGATACTATTTAGAGTCTTTCTATTTAAATTCAATCTTGTTCCTCTGAAAACCTAGCGCTCGCTACTTGTGCGACGACTAATTATGTTCTTCTTTTCTTTCAACTCGTGCCACCTAACCCTTCCATTCTTAATATTAACCCACTTGTTCTATAAGTACTATGATTAAAACCTAAGATGACCATTACCTATGGAGTTTTATAATAGGATACCCTAATAAGTACCAATATCTTTTCTCGTGTACCCTAATAGGAGTTTCTACTTTATCCTTAAGGCGGTACAATATTAGTTAATTTTTTTAAGTTGGATAGAATACCTCACAACATAGTATCACATAGCCTCTTGACCCATTGATGAAGTATAACCGAATGACACCAACTATAGACTTGCATAAGAAGATAGTGTTTATTCAGACTGTAGAACTTAGAGGTCCATATCCCTATTTGGTCGACTAACAACTTAGACAAGGAGTTAGTATGACAACTGTAGAGACTGTAGAGTCTTATCTTCTTTGTAAACTTGAATTATTTTATAATTTCTCTCATCATAAATCTAGCGTACTTATATTTTCTGTACTACCTTGACTTATGCCGCTATTATAGCCTAGTTTTGCAAGCTTACTCTTTTATCGAGCTTGATCATGATATATGTATTATTGGGTATACACATTAATATATTTCAGAATCAGTGTATTACGGTCTGATCAACCATAGTGCGCTTGGTTCGCCCCTCGCATGACTACTTATGTGGATTGAGATAACATTGACTTAGCTTCTTAGACAAATGTACTTGTCCTCTAGACATGTCTGAGCGTATCGTATCGGTTACATAACTGTACTGATACGACCATGCGAATAGAAAATTACCAAATAGAATTTCAATCCACAACTGCCTTGACAATTCCCATTTGAATTCTTTAAACGCCTTGATCCCCATACTTCTATCCTATTACCTCCCCCTTTAACTCTTTATCATTGTTTTTCGTCTTTCCTTGTTTCGGAAAGACGAAACCTCGTGCCTGGTATAAGTTGATACACTGATAGTACTAGATATACCCCATAGGCTAATCACATAACTTGGTATCTTTTTTTTATAATTGATTAAGGGCATATCATAAATGATATATTTGTGTGTTAGAAACTTTTAATGATTGAATAACATGTTTAAATAATTTGAAAAACATTTTCTTAGATGTATAGCCTATATGATAGATCGGTAAATTCTAAGTTGGGTAGAAGTTACATTGTCAACTTGAGGTAAAAAAAAAAATTAGATTGTGATTAAGTCATATTAGATTGAGAGATTTAAGTCATTTTAATTTTAAGAATTTTTAGAAGAATGATTTAGATGATGATGATTTAACTTTAAAGATAAGAATGCCTTGTAGAATAAATTTTAAAACTTTGATATTGTAGACCAAATATTTATAATTTGAGCACATGATTTAAATTTTGAATATTGGAGATTGAATTAACGATTTAAATCTTGAGAAAAAAAATTTAGAACTCTAAACATGAACATTGATGGATTGAATTCAATTTTTTTTAATTTGATAATTTGAATTAAAAGTTGAATTTTGATTGTTGGATTACCTATTTGAAATATTGATAATAGAAATTAAATTTAAAATTTGAAGAGTACAAAATTTTTAAGTTAAAATATAGAAATAAGATTTGATTAGAATTGTTTAAAATCTATAGGAGATTATGATAGTTGAAAATCGTGATATAAAATTTGATGTGGGTTATTTAAATCTTGAAGATATCATATAGATTTGAATTAAATTTGGATGTTGATTATTTAAAAATCTAGAAGAGATTATGATAGGTTAAATTTTGATTTAAACAGTGGTTATTTTAATTTTGAAGAGATTATGACGGATTTGAATAGATTTTGTCATTTAAATTTTTAAGAAGATTGCGATTGACTTGCCTTAGATACGAATGTGAAGGATTAAACAAATCATTCCTTATTTTTTAAATTTCGAGGACAAAATTTTTGTAAGTTGGGTAGATTGTAAACACCCTCACCAAAAATAGGTATTTTATGTATATTTTATATTTGTATATTTATTATAGATTATTTTAAATATTAAATTTCTTTAGAGTATTCTTTTAGTTAATTAAAAAATAAATTTCTTGATATATTTACTTATATAAATATTTATTTAGAATTATTTTTAGGCTATTTTAGATTTTTGAAGATTTTTCTAGAATTTTTGGTAATTAAAACATAGGAAACATAAACTTCTAGGATTTTTATAATTTATTATGAGACCATACTTGCATATTGTTCCTACCAAATATTTACTTTAGGTTAAAATATTTAATTATATTTTTTGTAATTTATTTAGAATTTTAAGAAATTTATTTAGATTTTTGAAATTATTTACGATTTATTTGGATATATATAGTCTTAATATTAGATAGATGCTAATTTAGTGTTAACAGATATTAATAAAATTATATATAAATTATTTGTATTATCTTTAATTCTATTTAATATTATAAATTATTGAGATAAATTTAAACTATATTTTAAATTAATTCAAATCCTGAGCCTACTAGAAAAATAACTTCATGCATATCCTATCCTTATTTAAACTATCCTAATTAGCCAATCCTACTCGATTTAAATTAAATAGTCTCTACCATTATAAATACCTATTAGACTTATGAAATAAACTCATTTTTCATATTTTTCTTCCCAAAATTTCTCTCTTTTTCGTCCAAAAACAGTCAAAATTCGTCATAAATTCAGCCTCATTTTCTAGTAGTTATGACGGCTTAAAAAGACGATATTTCCTAGCTCCGGACTCCAAACGTACTCCAGTTTTTTTGTTAGAACCATATCAAGGTTAGTTTTCTGAATATATAAATTATTTTAGTAATTTAATAACCTATTTTTCCAAAATATTCTAAAAGTGTCAGCTGTCCGAAATTAGGCGCATTTTCGTATTTTTGAGATTTCGGGAGATCCCGAACTAGGAATTACGAGCCGTTTAAAGTTTCGAAAATATGACATGATGAACTTACATAAAATTATTTTTCCAGAATTTAATATGCAAGTTTAATCTACTTTAAAATTTGTGCAACGTAGACGTAAATAGAAAATCACCGAAAACTGTCATCTGTGCGCCCTTGTGGCTATAACTCTTTACCGACTTATTATTTTATGAAACTGTCGATTCCAACGTTCATGTAGCATTGAAATATATAGGTTTCCACACACAAATCTAGGATTTGAGTTGGTTGACTTTTTGGTCAACGGATCGCCTCGATTTGCGTATCACGGATCACAAATCCGTAAAGTTGACTTTCTTTGAACCAAAATTAGAGTTTAACAATAAAATCAGATTATAATAAGATTAAAAATACTATTTTAGGTTATTTTATTCAAAATTAAAATAGATTAAAATGGAGGAACCTATTCATCCACTTTTGTAACCTAACTTGTTTAATTTATGTGACGGGTAGATCGGACGACGCCTTAAGTTGGGACTTCATCCTTTTCAGACCAGGCAAGTATACCTTGCCAAATTATTTATAGTACTTTGCATGCTATTTATATTTCTGTATATTCATTGCATGTGTAGTTTCGTTCAGTCATTACTATATATTAGATATGTTGACACACACTTGACACCTAGTATCATGAGAGGACAACCATTAGGCGTATGGGCTTTAACCACTCTGGTAAACCGTAGTATCTAGCTCGCACTACGGTAGTGTGTCACGCTGGTCGCTACCCCCACGGTATGTCAATTTCTGATGTCCACTGACGTGTGTGTGAGTTGTAAAATTTAGATCGAATAGCCTACCCTTGCCCATACATCGAAAGGTTGCCCTCATTTGCATTCATATAGAATGTCTTATACAGTGTACTTATATATTTTTAAATATTATGCATGTTTACTGTATTCAATTGGCTTTTTTCTATGTATCTTGTTACGTCCCTCTGAGGACCTGGTCTCTTGCCAGGTATAGACGACCAGGAGTATCAGTAGGAGTACGGACCAGGACCGGACGCATTACTTTCTGCTAAGGAGATCTTACTCACTGAGCACCATTGATTATCTCTAGCGATGGATCTTTTAGCTGACACTTCTATCCTCACCTTATTTTATATTGGTGATTTTACTCTTCTCTCTCATTTAGTTTTGATGTAGTCATTGGTAGTGGATTTGTCTCCACCCGACTATCATTGTTGGATTATTCAGACTATTTATTCTAGTTTAGTTATTTTCTTTCTGTGACTTGTTGTGTGGATGAGATTAGTATTCTGTGACTTGTGACAATAAATATATACCACATATGAGTATTATTTATATTACAGCGTACGTGTGTATTATGGTATCCATATATTGGAGTTGCCATATACATATGGCCGACATTCTTATATGTTCCTAGTTCTACGTATTTTGGGACTAGGGCGTGACAAATGTTGAGGAGTTCAAGATGCTCCTCCACTTTAGCTAGCCAATCCATCGCGACGGTGGCTTCCTCTGTCCCCTTGAACTAGATATTACAAATCTTTTTGAATTCAGCAATATTCGTGGAAAAACTTTTCTTCTTCGTTGGTTGAGCATCGTCCACCCTGACGATATCCACCCCCTTCGCAGCAGGGAAAGCTGCTGGGGTAGCATTGGGATTGTTAGCTACTACTGTCTAGATCATTTGATACAGATCATTGATTTTCCTTTGTTGAGACTCTTCCAACTTCTGTTGTGCTTCCAGCATGCACAACACTCGATCCATTGGGTCTGTCGAGGCGACCGGTACTGCCGGCACTTGTGCCCTCGAACTACTTGCATTCCCGTGACTAGACATTGTCATTTCTGTAAAAATATAGAAAGCATTAGTCTCATAAAATATTATGGACTTATTGTATGCATCTCATTTCGTGGCAACAAAAATTTAAGCTTTCAAAACTAATAAACTTGTGTCATTTTCGAAAGTCTTAAAACCCAAGAAATTTTGAGGATATAAAATCGTGCTCTGATACCAATCTTTCATGCCCCGGTTCTGCAGAACCGAACGTCCTCGCTTGGGCATCGCACACCCCGGTCCTGCGGAGCCGATCATCCTCGCTTGGACGTGATATTGTACAAGCCTGGGGATGGCTTGTACAAGGCTTGCTCCTGCTCCTTTTGTAAACAGATATTTAAAGAGATAGTTTGCAGCATTCACATAGACATTGAATACACATTTGGAATATAAATAGATCTTTATTAATAATTCTTGAATTAGAAACATAAGACCCTCAAACGGGCGAGATGAGATGCCAAAACTTGGCTTACAACTTTGCAGAAATATTAAAATGAGATACAACATTGCTCCATATATTATATCCCTTATTTAATATTGAAAAACTCATAGACCACCTTCAGCAGAAGTCCTTGTCTCTACTTGGAAGCTTCAAGTACAGTGCTTCTAAAGAGTCTGGCTTAAACCTTTGGCGATCCCTTGTAGTAGCTAGATCCTCAGCACCTAAGGATGCCCACAAACGTGGGTCAGTACGCAACATGTACTGGTGAGTAGCCGCAACCAATCTCACCATAGAAGCAACACTAATTAGATATGTGAGAAACATCAGCATTTATATAATGTGATCTTGCTAACTTGCCCTAAGTTTATTTTAATAATTCATAATATAAGAACATATGGAACATAATAAATTATCACCATTTGGTGATTCTTATCCATGGTCGTTCAGCCATCCCTGTAATTAAGTATAACTTACTCAGCCTGCATAAGACATTGTCAGCTATGACATATATCAACATGAAGGTCATTGACTTAGCGTCGTTCTTCGACTTAGAGTTGGTTAAGCAGCTCCCCTCCTCGAAGAGTAGCGAACCCACTTGGAGGTTTCTGAATCATCGTGCTACCTTGCACATGCTCTGATTTCTCCCAGGTCGAACGGATCCGTGGCCACGGATTACCATTCGAGGAATTATATCTTGTGCACAAGTTATCCATGACCATGCATATGATACAAATTTACTAATAAAATAATATAATATGCATGTATAGAAAACCTGATATTATCCCATAGTTCTCGATTTTTGTTCTTGCCGTAGCTCGCCATACTTATCGCCCATATCGGGACTTGTTATAATCTACCCTTCTATAACAACACGGGTTAATAGAATGTGATCATTTATTTTGTATTATCTTTCTAGGTTCTTGCTAGGTATCATTGATCATTTGTTAAGCATGAAGATTCAAGGATTCATCGAAGGGTCGAAGTCGCTCACTAGTTGGCGAATTGATGCGAAAGAGAGATCTTCTTCTTCGGGACTTCAGGTGCGGTTCATAGGTTCATCTGCATTGGCACCAATAAGGGTTCAACATCCAACTTCTCTTTCTCTCAGTAATTCGATATGAAATGCGAGACAGTGAAAGCAAGCAACAAAAATTATTCATCGAAAATAATCACAAAAATACAATCACAAAACCAACAGAGAAAACACATCAAAATTTCCACAGCGCATGGATCTTGAGGCTTAGACCCTTATATAGAGTTCACTCCCCAAGACACCATGCACTGCATCTTGGGTGCAACTTCTAAGGATACCATCCCATAACGAGAAAAGATTTTTCGTTTATTTGTCCCGATTAATCGATACCGGAAAAGTTTCCCCATTCTCTATTTTTGACTCGTCCATTCCAGCCGCTAGCCCATACCACGCTTAGCAACCGAATAAGGGTACTACACAATTATAGTAGTATAATTTCCTGTATAATTTTTGGATTTTCTGAACTGCTTTTGTTTAGTTTCTAGATTATGAATAGTGTAAGTCACCCTTGCTATATGAACCTCTCTCTTTCTCTCTCTTCTTCATTCTTTCGCTTTTTTCTCTTTTCATTTTTTTTCCCTCTCCTCTACCAAGCTGTGAGCTTGAGCCTAGGTTGGCCGTGGGTTTTTTGGACCTTGATAATAGTGGTAGTAGTGGGGTTAGGCAAGTACGTCTTGCCAACCATGAAGAACTTATATATATTTTAATTTTAAGGTTTTTCTTGCATTTTATTAGTCTACGTTAAGCTCTATGAGCTCCTCTACATGTTTAGTACTTAACATTTTTGTATTTGATGGCTTGAATGGAGTAGATCTACATCTATAAGTTAGGGTTTTTATCGGTTCCATGAGTTTTTTTTGGTTTTGATATACTAAAACTAGATACTTTCAAAAACTAGTAGTTCAATGTGATAGAGCATTAAATTTTGTATAATTTTGACTTTTAAATCACTTAATTTGGAGTTAAATGGAATATTTTATGGCCAAAAAAAATTCTGGAATTTTGTTTACGGAACTGTCCAGACTGGCACTATGAACAATATCGCGCGCAGTGCATCGTGAACAGATTTTTGGCCGTACGCAGTGTGCCGCACACAAAAATTTGGTCGCGTACGGAAGTTTATCGGGTGCACCATCACTTACCGAGCGCAGCGTGCCGTGCATAGATTTTTGGTCGCAAGCAGTGCACCGCGCACAGAAATCTGGACGCACATATAAGTGCTTTGCGTGCATAATCCCTTACCCACGCAGCACATCGTGCACAAATTTTGGCCACACGCAGTACGCCGCACATGAAAATTTGGCTACGCGCATCACCCCTTGCCACGCGGAGTGCGTTGTACACAAATTTTTGGCCGTGCGCAGTGCATCGCACACAAAAATTTGGCAGCTCATAGAAGTGAGTCGTGCGCATCATCCCTTGCCGCGCACAGCACGTTGTGCACAATTTTTTGGCTATGCACAATGTATCGCACACAGAAATCTGGTCGCGCACATCATCCCTTGCCCTGCGCAGTGTGCTTTGCACAGATTTTTAGCTGCGTGTAGTACGATATGCACAGAAATCTGGCCGCACGCATGTTGACCATAAGGGTCATTTTTCCTGTTTAACTATTTTTGTTGCATGAATTTTGTAAGGCTCAAAACGTAAAAGTTGTAGATCTTTGTCTTGGCTTTCCAATTTTTTTTGAATTGCCTCATTTAGAGTTCAGATGAGAGAGTTATGTCCAATTTTCTAAATGTGTCAAAATCTTGTTTTGCGCAATCTTACATATTTGATTATTTTGTCTATTATTGCTATATTCTTCAATTGTTTTACTTTCTTAACTTAACCTGGGAAAGTGTACATAATGTTTTCTTGCCTTTACCTTGTGTTAATGCTTGTAATGAAGCTTGGGATTTTATGCCCATGTTTATGCAAATATTGTATTGATATTCCTAATAGTGGCTTGACGCAGCGCACTCATGAGTCAAGATTCTTGCACTGTCCTAATCAAGGCTATTAATAGCACCTGTATTGCATGACATGTTATTCCTGTGGTTAAATTTCTGATTGTGCCTGTCAAGATTTTGTCTAGTCTTGCATCATGTCTAAGGCAGATTCTCGAGCACCATGATTGAGAATCTTGATTAAACTTATCAGGTTAATGAACTAGATTTGACACCTATAATTATTTAGGAAAATTTCTTGGCTACATGCAATCCTGACATCCCAGCGACACCTATGGATTTAGAGATCTCCGTCATAAGGGGCATACTTCCAGCATACCGTTGAGTGTTGCATTACAAGTAAAAATATCTATTGTGATAATTATATTATGTAATCCTTACGTCTGGATGATCCGGATAGACTGCAGGGCATGTGGCTGTGTATGGAATTTTTAAATTGCATGTGATAGTAACTAGGCTTGTGATAACCCTAGTTAGTTAATGATTAGCCAGCCATAAGACATGTTTGGCCGTGATTGATTGATTGTTAGTCCGATCTTGTTCATGCACTTTCTCATTTATTTAAACCTGCAAGTTTACTTAATACTCACTCCATTCATGTTTAAATTGCTTAAATATCTTATGCTTATTTTGCATGCTGGTTTTAGTTCCTAAGTTGGCTTTCTTATGGTACTTTGTTGTTTGGGGTTTTGACCTCTCTAGTTTTGGATGGCCAAATTTTGGAGCAGAATTGCAGGATCATCCGTACCTACCTCAAGATTGGGACAACCCGGGGTACCAGAGGCATTGCATGGGTTTTTTTCATTCACCCACTTATATTGTAAATTATTTTTTTGAGGCATTTAGCCACCGAGCACATGTTTAGCTCGTATTTTTGGGCCATTGACATCTCGCCTATGAGCGTATCATGATTGACATATTCTAGACTACAGTTAGAGTTGATCATGTATAACTTTTCTCTTGCTAGTTCTTCTCTTTTGTACAACTAGCTTCATGATCATCTGTGTATGTATAGTTTGTGATGTCTTTCTATTATATGTGTGATGATGATAAATCTTATAACAAATTGCTTTCTTGTGAAGACACCTAGGATTGCTTGACCCAGGATTGACCACTAGATTGTAGAGTTAATCCCACATGTCTTAGACAACCATGACCGTATTTTTGGGGTACTTAGTACTTCGGTATACGTAGTTGAATTTGTCTGCCCCGCTCTCCAGTATTCTGGTTCTGGGGCATGACATGGTTTAAGTGATGGTCCATGCAGGTCTGATTTACAAATGTGTGGGGGGTTTGCTATGTATTTAGATGTCTCAATCATGTCACTTCTTGATCTCCTTTCCTGCTACTCTATTTTCCTGCATCCTTGACCCATTATTTGCTTGCTTCTTCGATCAATCATGTCCTTCCAATTTGATCCTGATATCCTCTATCTTTCAGGGACACTGTTCCTGCTCCTTCCGATCAGCCAGCTAGACTTTCCCCAGTGGTAGGACAACCCCCAGCCGGCCAATAACTTCTTGAGGTTCAGCCTTAGCATTCTGGAGCAGATTCCAGGATGGCTCAGAATATGGAACAATAGATCCATCCAGAATTGCCAGTTGTACCAGCAATGGCAATCCTGTTGGTACCACATGATGCAGAAGGTAATAGCCAGGCCCTGATGGGGATCATCAGGTAGTTATTAGCATCTCAAGAGTGCCGAGACGATGCTCTCACCCAGTCAGTACATGAGGCCTTGGAAAGAGACGGACATCGTGCTAACAATTTGGCGAGCAGCTTCAAGCGCCTTCAACCACCATATTTCTATGGTACCGAGGATGCGATTGCATCTGATGCATAGCTTCAAAACACTAAAGCTATACTTGAGGCAGCAAGGGTTCTGGATAGAGAAAGGGTGGAAGTAGTACGACTTTAGTTGCTAGACTTAGCCCGAGACAGGTGGGCAGCGCAAGCAGTTTCCTTGGAAACACCTGCCCTATGGGTAGTATTCAGCGAGAGATTTTAGACGAGGTACTTTGACGCGATGTTACGTTATGATCTGCAGCAAATATTCAATAACTTAAAGCAGATGGGCAGGACTGTCGACGGCTACGCGACATAGTTCTGTAGGTTGAGTCAGTTTGCTCCCACCTTGGTGGCGACCGAATTAGAAAAAGCAAGGAGGTTCCAGTAGGAACTTCACCTAGAGATCATATTGGCAGTGGATCAACATGAGTTCCAGATGTTTGACGCTATGGTGCGGGCGACGAGGAGGCACAAGTATACCTTCCAGAGGATTTTTGATAGAGTTGGGGGCATGAATAGGTCTCACACCTCAGGAGGTTCTTATACCCAATCTTCAGCACCAGCTCCAGCAATGCGAGCTTTAACGATTGGTTCCCCGATCCGGGTAGCTTCAGCATCGTCATTACAACGACCAGCTCTAACGCGTCCTCAACATCAGAGATCATCTTTTGCAGTAGGATATTCTCATTGTGGGAAACCAGGGCATATTTTATCAGAGTGCCGCAGAGCACAAGGATTGTGCTTGGTTTGTGGAGCTTCAGACCATAGAGTGAGATCTTTCCCACGTAGAGCCAGTTCATCATCTTTCCTGACAGGTCCACAGTGTCACACCCCGGTCCCACAGGGTCGTTCGTCCTCGCTTTGGTCCCTACGGAATCGATCGTCCTCGTACGGGCGTGATGTCGTACAAGCCTAAAATACGCTTGCACAAGGCCAAAGCTTTGATACAAGGGCAAGTAAGCTATTCAATACTGAAGCAGCGACATACATAATTTGCAGAAAAGTAAAGAACACAATGGGATGTGAAAATAAGCTCTTTTATTGATAATCAGAAGTGTTACAAGCGGTGCTTGGCCGAGGTTACAATTCGCTCAAGCACTATTTCTCTCGATTACAATGACACAGTTCCATACATTATGTCCCTCTATATAAAAGCAACTCAAAGCAGTCTCGATACGGCTCAAGGCATCGACTCCAGATTTTTGGTTCCTTGGGATGAGGCACGACTATCGCTTCCTCGGACGATCCAGCACCTGAGAACAAGTGACATGTTGGTGGGTCAACACTTTTATAAGTACTGGTGAGTCTAAAACAACTGAACAGAAGCTACACCCCCTGAAACCCACACTAAGTAATCATGTGGCAAAATATTACATTACTAGTGATCTTGCTACTTTTACCTAAGTTTATTTCATGCAGCTCAGGTTTATAGTCAGATTACATCTTTTCGAAAATACAGCTTTGAAACAGTTTTGCGTATTCAATACGCATAAGCAAGCTATAGAGGCAATGTTCTATCGTGCAGTATGCATCATGTATTGTACACTATGTTCTAACCCTTAGGGACAAACAACATTTAGAAACTATCATTCTATCAAGCACACAAGTTGAACTATCAATCGAATTCGGTCCCCGAGAAACTCATGATCGGTAGCGGTAATCCAGCTAACCAATGACTCACATTATGATGCTATTAGCAGGTGTGACCGAGGTTCAGCTGTGCACTAATAGCCATTGTTCGACCGATGCGAAATGCATGATGCACGGACAGATAACTCTACGATGCATATTTCAATGAACAAACAGGCTTATATGTATAAACTCTTTATGTTTCTTACCCCTTGCCGAACGGTTATCCCTGCAGCAGACATACAAATTAGCAACAATTTGCATAAACATATATGTATACAGTTCTCTAGTTAGGCAAGCAAACAGATTTGTCTCAATGACAAGCTATGTGAGTTCTCTTATTAAGCATGCTGAGACAGGTTCTATCTTTCTTCTTATGAAACAATCTTCTTAAGCAAACAAGCATTCAAAAACTTAGATTCATTATTAAGTCTTGCAAGAATCAGAGAATGCAGTTCTGCCCACTCACTTTGATCAATCGGTCGGGAACTCTCCGAGAAGACTTCCGTTCAAGCAAGCAAGGCGATATCACTTGTACATAGTGCCTACGCAGAGCGGGGCACTATACACAGTAGGGCACCTGCACCGGTTCAGCAGTACTAGGGTCTGAGTCCTTTGCCGACCCAGTTTTAAGTATTCCAACAGTAGAGGCCTCAGCAATATGTGCAGGCCCAAGTTATGACCAGGCCAGGAGGTCCGCATTAGAGGGGACCCGCACCAAGAGGGCAAGGCCAAGCTATGTTCCTCACTGTGGAAGAGGAGTTAGCTTCAGGTGAGGTGGTGGTAGGTACCATTCTTATCAACTTTTATTCAGCTATTATATTGTTTGATTCTGGTGCATCATATTTATTTATGTCTGCCCAATTTTTGACACAAGTGGGTTTGGATCCTGAGTCATTAGAAGTAAGGCTCAATATACTTACTGGTAACGGTCTTGTGGGAGTAGATAGAGTTTATACCTCTTATCGAGTCATAATGTACAGAAGATATTTTTTCGCTAGGCTGATAGAGTTTTCGATGGGCGATTATGATGTCATCCTAGGAATGTATTGGTTGAGTGCTCGACTTGCATTGATAGATTACCATGTCGGTAAGGTTATCTTTAGTATCCCTAGCGAGGAGGAGTTCTCATTTTCTCGAGGCGATGAAAAATCTTCGTCAGTTGTCCTGAGGATGTAGTGGCCGAAGAAGTACAGTTTGTTGTTAGCAAATTCTTAGATGTGTTTCCAAAGAGCTTCTAGGCATGCCGCCAGAAAGAGAGATCAAGTTCATAATTGATCTGATTCCAGTAACAACACCAGTATCAGAGAGAGTCTACAAGATGACCCCATCAGAGTTGGAAGTCTTGTACCAAATACTTGAAGAGGTGAGAACCAAGGGATTCATTCATACTAGTGGATCACCTTGGAGAGCCCCAATGCTTCTTGTGAAGAAGAAGGATAGAATATTATGTTTATGTGTTGACTATCGTACCTTAAACGTGGTGACAATCAAGAACAAGTATCCATTGCCTCAGATAAATGATTTGTTCGATCAACTTCGTGGGGCAAAAATATTTTTGAAGATTAATTTACGGTCCAGATATTATCATATCAGGGTCAGAGAGCAAGATATACCCAAGACATCGTTCAGATCAAGGTATGGCTATTGGGAGTTTCTCGTGATGCCTTTTGGATCAACCAATGCGCCAACAGTGTTTATGGATCCCATGAATCGTATATTCATGCCCTACTTGGACAAGTTTGTGATTGTGTTCATCGACGACATATTGGTCTACAATCGGAGTAAAGTGGATCATGAGCAATTTTTTCGTACAGTTCTTCAAGTACTCAGGGAGCATCAACTATATGCTAAGTTCAACAAATGCGAGTTCTGGCTCGATCACTTTTCTTACTTAGGTCATATCATTGCTAGAGGAGGAGTCTAGGTAGATCCCAAGAAGATATAAGCCATTGAGACTTGGCCAACCCAAGTACCATAGCAGATGTTTACAGTTTCCTAGGGTTAGCAGGATATTATCAGCAGTTTGTGGCAGATTTTGCTAAAATCTCCGCACCCTTGACGCAATTGATACGAAAGGATTTGTGCTTTGAATGGACCAATGCTTGTCAAACTTATTTCGAGAATCTCAAGCAGAAGTTAGTTACAACCCCTATTTTGACACTTCCAGATGGATCACGTGGATTCTTTGTTGTGATGCATCAGGCAAAAGATTGGGATGTGTCCTTATACAACATGGTAAAGTTATAGCTTATGCGTCTCAGCAGCTACAAGATCATGAGAAGAGCTACCCAATGCATGATTTAGAGTTAGCAGGAGTCGTATTTGCACTCAAGCTTTGGAAGCATTATCTGTACGGAGAGAGTAGAGATTTTTACGATTAATAAGAGCCTGAAGTATGTGTTTACTCAGAAAGACCTCAATATGTGGCAGAGGAGATAGTTCAAACTATTGGTGTATTATGACCTTAACCTTCAGTATCATCCAGGGAAAGCTAATGTCATTGCAGATGCCTTTAGCAGGAGAATATGAGCTTACTTTTTGACGGTGCAGCGAGAAAGTTTGGAAGATCTCTAGGTGATGGGAATCGAAGTAGTATTACCTGGCAACAAAGCATTAATGGATGGTTTACAAGTTCAATCTAGTATTGTGGAGAGGATCAGAGCAGCGCATTCAATGGATCCCAAGCTTTAGTGACTCAGATTCGAGTATGAAACAAGACTTAGAACAAAGTTGAGTATTCACATGATGGGACCCTCCAATTTGGTATTCGTATTTGCATACCATATAGAGACCTTCAAAAAAAGATTATGTCAGAGCCTCACAGTTCGCAGTATTATGTTCATCCAGGAGGAGCCAAGATGTACATGGATATTCATTAGCATTTTTGGTGGAATGATATAAAGAGGAAGATAGCCCAGTTTGTCTCTCGATGTTTGGTTTGTCAGTAAGTCAAAGCTGAGCATCAGAGACCGGCTGGACTTCTTCAACCTTTACCAATTCCGTAATGGAAGTGGGACCATATTAGCATTGATTTTGTGAGAGGTCTTCCTAGATCCCCAACTGGCAGAGATGCTATTTGGGTAATAATGGATCGACTCACGAAGGTTGCGCACTTCCTTCCTTTCAGAGTAGGACAGTCTACAAAGCGGTTGGCTCAGATTACATGAATTAGATTGTCTCCGAGGAACCCTCCATGTCTTCCTCTGCGGGAGCGGCCTGTTCCCTCATCTCTCGGATGGAGTCGGCCATTTCTGTCACGCTCCAGTACCAAAATACGTAGGACTAGAAATACGTAAGCATGTCAGCCGTATGTATATGGAGACTCCAATATATGGATACCATAATACACACGTACGCTGTAATATAAATATTAACTCACATGTGGTATATATATGGTCACAAGTCACAGATATACTAATCTCATCCACACAACAAGTCATAGAAAAGAAATAACTAAACTAGAATAATGAGTCTGAATAATCCAAAAATAATAGTCGGGTGGAGACAAATCCACTACCATTGACTATATCGAAACTAAAAATTATAAGAGAGGAGGGTAAATCTCTAATATAAAATAAGATGATGATATAAGTGTATCAGCTAAGAGATCCATCGCTAGAGATAATCAAAGATGCTCAGAAGGTAAGACCTACTTGACAGAAAATAATGCGTCAGGTCCGGCCCGTACTCTTGCGGATACTCCTGATCGTCTAAACCTGGCAAGGGACCAGGTCCTCAGAGGGACATAACAAGATACATAGAAGCATGCCAATTGAATACAGTAAACATGCATAATAGACAGAAAATATATAAGTACGCTATACAAGACAATCCATATGAAATGCATAATGAGGATAACTTTTCGACGTATGGGCATGGGTAGGCAACTCTATCTAATCTCACAACTCACACACACGTCAGGGACATTATCAGTTCATAGCGCGAGGGTAGCGACCATCGTGACACCATCAGCTGACATACCGCGAGGGTAGCGACCATCGGACACGACTACCATAGTGCGTGCTAGTTACTACGGTTTACCAGAGTGGTTATAGTCGATACGCCTACTGATTATCCTCTCCTCCCATGATACTATGTGTCAAGTGTGTGTCAACAAATATATAGTATATAATTATGACTGAAAGAAAATACAGATGTAATGAATATATAAAAATATAATAAGCATGCAAGGTACTGTAAGCAATTTGGCAAGGTATACTTGTCTGGCAAGAAAGCTGCAAAGTGTAAGCCTCCAGATGTCAAGCACCAAGGGTCAGAAACTATGGCCTCAGAATGAACGTCTCCAGATGCTAAAATAAACATCACCAACATTCCCAGAATAAGCGAGATAGCTAAAAAATACTACCCTTTCGTCCAATTTGGATACAGGAGCAAAACGATAATTTTGAGTCAAAGCGGGGTCCATATGTGGCCCACTTTGCACCGAAAAGTATGTCAGAGGTAAAAGTCTCTAAATGGGATAAATTATAGGTCAAACAAGTTTTAAAATTCAATACGGACTGAACGGTACGTCCAATTTTGGATTCCGATGAACAGAACACAAATTCGCCCAAAAAGTCAACCGTGGGGCCCGTAAGTAGAAGACTTGGTCAACTATCTCAGAATTGTGTGAAATTTGGATCACAGGACCAGCGTGATACCACGAATCCAATGGCGTAAGTTTCGTCGCATTCTGACGAGCGTACACTAAATGGTGCAAAATTTTGCAAAAGTTACGATATAGGACATTTTTAGGGATACGGGGTGATTTCGACGCGCACACACGTCCAAATCAGTTTTCGCGAAAGCCCACACGTTATGACATACCATATGCGTTAAGCAAGCAGGTTCGTTTCGATGACAAGATATACGAGTTTTCTTATTAAGCATGCAGAGTCAGATTCTATCATTCTTCTTATGAAACTATCTTCTTAGAACAAATATTCAAAAACTCAGATTCATTATTAAGTCGTGCAAGAATCAGAGAATGCAATTATGCCCACTCATATTAGATCAATCATCTTGTAGTTCGGTCCGGAACTCTCCGAGAAGACTTCTGCTCGAGCAAGCAAAGTAATATCACTTGTACATAGTGCCTACGCGGAGCGGGGTACTACATACTTATCCACCAACAAAAAGTTTCGTCCTCAAAACTCAAGGAGAAACTCACAAAAATCCAGAGCAGCGATAGTCTTCATCCCTCACCATCCTCAATCAAAACACAAGCAAATCACAAGCATGAAAGCACAACTCTCAAGCAACAAATCAAATCCAAAAAACTTTTACGCGAATTTTTGAGAATATCTATGGACTTATTGTATGGAACGTTCATTGCAGCACAATATCGGGCATATCTCAGAATCGAAGGCAACGGAATGGACAAAGAATCGAGTCGCTCTGATACCATTATGTCACGCTCCGGTCCCGCAGGGGTCCCTACGGAACCGATTGTCCTCGCATGGGCATAATGTCGTACAAGCCTAAAGTGCACTTGCACAAGGCCAAAGCTTTGAACAAGGGCAAGTAAGCTATTCAAGACATGAACAGCGACACATGTATTGCAGAAAAGTAAAGAACACAATGGCATATAAAAATAAGCTCTTTTATTGATAATCGAAAGTGTTACAAACGGCGCATTGGCCGAGGTTACAGTTCGCTTAAGCCCTCTCTTTTTCTCTCGATTACAATGACATCGTTCCATACATTATGCCGCTCTATACAAAAGTAGCTCAAAGCAATCGATACGACTCAAGGCATCGAAACCAGATTTTTGGGTCTTGGGGATGAGGTACGCCTATCGCTTCCTCGGACGATCCAGCACCTGCGAACAAATAAACTGTTGGTGGGTCAGCACTTTGGAGAAAGTACTGGTGAGTCTAAAATTAACTGAACAGAAGCAACACTCCCTGAAACCCACACTAAGTAAGCATGTGGCAAAATATTACATTACTAGTGATCTTGCTACTTTGACCTATGTTCATTTCATGCAGCACAGGATTTGAGTCAGTTTACTTCTTTCAAAAACATAGCTTGGAAACAGTTTTGCATATTGAAACAATAAGCATATAATCGAAATAGTGTTCTATCGTGCAGTGCACAGCATGTATCGTGCACCATATTCTAACTCTTAGGGACAAAGTTCTATAGTGGACAGTTCATCTCAAATCAAGAAAAGCATTAAGTGGACTATCATACTTTCAAGCACACAAGAAGAACTAGCAATATGATTTCGGTCCCCGAGAAACTCAGGATTAGTAGGGTAAACCAGCTAGCTAATGACTCTTTATCTGATGCTATTAGAAGCTGTGACTCATGGTTGCTCTTCACTAACATAATAGCAGCCGGGACCAAGGTTAAGCTCTGCACTAATAGCCATTGTCCAACCGATGCGAATGCATGAAGCACTATCAAATAAACTCTACGATGCAAACGAAACAAACAAGCAAACTATATATATACTCTTGTATTTCTTACCCCGTTGTCGAACGGTTATCCCTGCAACAAACATACAAGTTAGCAACAATTTACATAAATATATATGTATAAGGTTCTCTATTTTCCTATCCGTCTCTACATCAAACAGTTAGGTATGCAAGAAGGCTAGCCTAGCATGCACCCTAATTATATGATGGTCCATGGGTAGCCCCATGATTAGCAGCGGTTGCCCAAGGATCAGCTCTTCACTAGCACGCACATGTGTCGGCAACTGTGACTCAAGGTTCAGCTCTTCACCAACACATCCGAGTACTAGCAGCTGTGACATCATGGGTTCCGCACAAAACTAATAGACACATCGTCCCACTAGACCCCCTTGCGGGCCGTAACCTCAGGACGAAATAAAAATCTCTTCCAGACCGAGCGATTTCTAGTAACCCAGAAACCGTTCGAGAGACAAGATCTTGTGCACAAGTTGTCCGAGACCAATGCAATGACATGAAGCATCTATAATGCAAGCAAAACAAATAATCAAGCAAAACATATATGGTCGAGCAAAACACATCTTGTCAAACAAAGCACATCTCACATATCTAATAGCACACCCCACTAGACCCCCAGCATGTCGTATCCTCATGGCGCACTATTAGTCTCTGCTTATACGAATCAAAGACTTATAGCAGTTTGATATAGCAAAATAGACAGGCTAAACATATAATAGCAAGCACGATTTCGATTTCATATCTAGCATGTAATATCTATCTCTTTGTTAGCATATTACAAAGAGACTTATTCAAGCGATTCATTTACTTATCTTTTTAGCATGGCAGGGGTTCGTTCGATAGCTGTGTCAGTGTAACTAAGCATGCTATACTCTAGACTTAGCATGGCAAAGTTCTATCTCTTTTTAGATAAGCATATAAATTCTCTAGTTAACCAAGCATGTTCGTTTTGATGACAAGCTATACGAGTTCTCTTATTAAGCATGCAGAGTCAGGTTCTATCATTCTTCTTATGAAACTATCTTCTTAGAACAAATATTCAAAAACTCAGATTCATTATTAAGTCGTGCAAGAGTCAGAGAATGTAGTTCTGCCCACTCACATTAGATCAATCGTCTTGTGGTTCGGTCGGTAACTCTCCGAGAAGACTTCCGCTCGAGCAAGCAAAGCGATATCACTTGTACATAGTGCCTACGCGGAGCGGGGCACTACACTATCTGCGAACCTATAGTCAAGCAAGAGAGAAGAGCTTTCTCCTCCTGCATCGGATCATCCACGGAGTAAAGGGAGTTGCTACACTCCTAACCCTCTATCGTCACCCCTAAAAAATAAATTTGTACTTAGATTGTCTCCTAGGACTTCTTTGTACTTTCTTATCGTTTGTTAATTAAATCAAGCTCTCTTAGAACTTTCGAATTTAATGGCGAATAATAGTGTGGGTTTTAGAAAAAAAAACTGTTCCCAAAGCAGGAAGTGGATTTTCACAGGCTCGACTGTTCTCACTCTCTTCTAAATTTTTTAGAGGGTTTGTTCTCTCTCTCTTTCCCCAAAATTAGCCGACCCCTGCCCATTTTTCCCTCATGAGCTCCTCCACCCTCCACGTAAATCCTAACCTCACTAGCGCTGCCCCCACTCTGCACCCTTACTCCTCATTGTCCGCTCTCCCCCCTCCTCCGATAATGGGCCTGGAGCTTCCTGGCGGCGGTGGATGCCTCGATTTTGAGCCTCTTCAGCGTCTCGATCGCGGAGTCAACGTCGGCTGGGGAGACGCTTGAGCGATCTGAAGGCGTCGGCCGGTGCGTCGATGACGGACTGGTTCAACTTAGAGTTAGGGTTTGTGTTCAAGAAGAAGGAGGCGTCGTCCCACCTCCCAATTCCTTCTGTCGCGATTGGTCGGAGATGGAGAGCCATCGATGTTGATTCCACCTCGCGTCGTTCACCTTTATAAGCCGATCAGTCGGTGGATCCGACTGATTCAAGTCGACAACCTCGATCGAGCGTCCTACGCGTGATTATGATCTTCTGTCTAGTCGAACACAGGAGGAGCTCGACTCCTTTCAGTCCGGTCGTCGTCTTCTTCCAAAATGTCTAAACCTAACTCCATGGTTCCATCTTCTCTCCTCCTCATAAGAGGACGACCTCGACGGAGTCCGACTCCTAACTTCGGTTATTTTTTGACACAAATGGGAACTTTCGTGGACGAGAACGGTGATGACCGAAGAAGTTTTGGAAGGGTCACAGTTGGACACAAATAGTTATGATAGTTATCAGTGGTCGGACCGAACCGTTTTGTCTTTTAAGATGACCCTTGGGTTCTCTCTCTGACCGTTGATCCGCTGATCGGACCACTGACCCAGAGTACTAACCAGTTGATGTCCGGTCCGGGTTAGATAACTATACAACACTACCCTGACATGATCTGAACCAATAGCAATAACACACACCCGTGGATGCTCTAATCTCAGCCGTCCAAATCTTTCATCCCTCCATATATAACTCCACAAACCCTAGGAAATAAAATCTCCTGCCGCCATCTTCGCCTCCTCTCCCCTTCCCTCTCCAAACCCTAACCCTAGAAAAAAGAAAAGAAAAACCGAGCAGCAGCCATGGGCCGTGTCCGCACGAAGACTGTGAAGAAGTCCTCCCGCCAGGTGATCGAGCGGTACTACTCGCGCATGACCCTGGACTTCCACACCAACAAGAAGGTACTGGAGGAGGTGGCCATCATCCCCTCCAAGCGCCTCCGGAACAAGATCGCCGGCTTCTCCACCCACCTCATGCGCCGTATCCAGCGCGGCCCCGTCCGCGGGATCTCGCTCAAGCTGCAGGAGGAGGAGCGGGAGCGGAGGATGGACTTCGTCCCCGACGAGTCGGCGATCAAGGTCGACCGGATCGAGGTCGACAGGGAGACGCTCGACATGCTCGCGGCCATCGGGATGGGAGACCTCCCCGGGGTCGAGAAGGTGGAGGCCGCGGCGGCGCCAGCGGGGGTTCCGGGGTTCTTCGGCGGGAGGGGAGGCTTCGCCGGAGGGAACAGGAACTGAGGTCGTCTTCGTTGATCACTGCCTCTTTGATTTCCTTCTTCCGATGCTATTAGGTTTAAAAGTCTTAATATTGGACGAATGGGAGTAATGGTACTGTTTATTTTAATTATTTCTATGCTTTCAAAACACTGATTGATGTTGTTGGTCTCAATCTATCGAGTTATTATAAGTACTTTTCATTCCGGTTCAGTTTCAAATTAGGGTTTTGTTTGATAGACAATGAAGGATGCTGGTTGCAACCTTAATTTGGTTAATTTTAGTTATTTGGATGATTGAGAGTAATAATACTGTTATGGAACACTAATTATATCTCGGTATGGTAAACTTCCAACGAATGCTAATTTATTGTAACCATATCCTATCAAGATGCACATAGTTGTTAGGGTTTTGGTTATTTTGATAACCTATAGTGGTACTGACTTTTGTTTGAGATTATTCTATGCTTGGGACCCTAATGGAGTTTGACATCTCAATCAAGTAATTATAAGAACTTTGATGATGTTATGATCCAAAACCTTCAACTTCACTACTGTTAGGTTTTGTCTTGCTATGACTGAGTTTTAGGGTAGGATGACGGTTGTGATTGTAATTTGGTTTTTTTTATACTTACGAGCAATAATACTATTGAGATGGTTTTTGTGCTTTGGACCTATATTGAGTTTGTAGATCTCGATCTCGCAATTATATAAAAATGTGTTGATGTTATGGTCTTGGGAACCTTAAACATTGCTACCGTTATGATTGTAGGATTTAGTTTGCTGGGTATGAGTTTGTAAGATGCTTGTTGCAATCTTTGTTTGGTAAATTTGGTTGTTAGGATGAATAAGAGTAATGCAACTGTTATTTGAAACTTTCTGTTTTTGAATCTTAGTTGATGCTCTAAGTCTCGGTCTCTTCTGTATGTAACTTTTGCTATTGTTATGGTTTGGCTTCAATTTGTTTGCATCGGATTAGGGAATATCACACTTAATATGTTTGCTACTACCTTTGTTTATTTAGTGTTTGATTTAATGGACACCATTTCTTTTGTTAACCCTTGTGCAATGGTCTAGTTATTATTATAGGTGATGTTTCTATCATTTAAGTCAACGACGCGCCTTGCAGAAAGGCGCAGCAGCTGCGTCTCGCACCTCACTAGGCAAGGCATATTTCTCAAGGCGCACCCAAGGTTTTGCAAGGTGCAACCGAGAAAAGACGCGCCTTATAATTTTTTTTATACAAAAAACTTTTGAGGCATAGTGTAATCCTTACCTTATGAAAACTAAAATTTATTAAAAGTATGGTACGGATAATACAAACTCTTGTTAGTTCTGTTGACTGCTATTGTTGTTCTGCTAGTTCACTTGGTTATGTTTTAACGTATTTTTGTTGGTTTTAATATGTTATTTGGTTTTATTTCTTACATTACTAATTTATTTATTTATCTATGTATCTTTTTATTATTTTTTATATTTGCGCCTTGTTTCGCTCGGGCGCACGCCTTAACTGCGCCTTGGACGATATAGATTTTTTGCGCCTCAAGTGCGTCTTGCGCCTTTGACTACACTGGTTTCTATGTTGCATGGAAATGAATATGGCACGCTATGAGCACAATGAGACGTATTCTTGACCGCTTTCACAGTGTTCTAGTATATATATATATATATATATATATATATATATATATATATATATATTTTGGAGTTTGACCTAGTGAAAATTTCGTGTTTAACACAATGCCTCATGCATAATATCGATTTATGGATCATTTGTGCTTCCTTTCTTTATGGCTATGTTGCCCTGGGCACATATAGTGTAGTCAAATGTGCGCGTTGCAGCAAGGCACACCTCACTAGGTTATGTGCCTTTTTTTAGACGGGCCCAAGGCACACCTAAGTTGTGCCTCATAACAAGCCACTAACAGGAAAATGCACGCCTGGATGTGCTTTATGTATTTGTTCTTTATTTTGTCTCTATGACTCACTTGACATGAAATGATAGTAATGAGAGTATTGATGGTGGTGATTATTTGATGGAGTTTGATAAGATGAATGATTGTTCTATTGGTTCCGTGTTCTTTTTATTATCTTATTTCTTGTTAGAGAGAACAAATTTTTGTAAGTTATATTGCTATTGGTACTACTGCTTTGTTAGTTGATTTGGTTATGTTTAACTTGTTTTTGTTGGTTTTAATATGTTATTTGGTTTTATTTCTTACATTACTAATTTGGATTGGATATAAGAAAAAACGAATGCGACTAAAGCAGATCGAATATTAGAAAAAAATGGATATAAAAGGAGTAGATGTGACTAAATACATATACTAGTTATCGAGCTAATTAAATATGAGTACAGTAACACCACTATGTTTGGTATAATCTAATTATTGTATTTGAGCTACTAGGTGGTGGTCCAACGGTTGGAGCTGATGTTGGCTATTGTGGAGGTCTTGGAGTTTGAGCCCTAGCCTAAAGGAAAACAAATTGTATTTGTAGAAAAAACAATTCTTATTTTCAACTTGGTATCAATCATTTTTGCAAGCTAAATATTATTGTTTGTTTGAGTTTGATTTTTTAGTTTTGTTGGGAGAGGAAACTTAAAAAGTTTAATTGTATGTTGATCTAGTAAGATTTAATATATATTCTGATATAGTATAGTCTATAAAGTATATACAGTATATAAATATATATGGTAATGCCATTTGGTTAATCGTTAGTGTCCAATTATATAATGCTATAACTACTGCCCACTTATATATGCTATAATTATGCCCCACTTATATATGGTATATAGTATAAACTGTCTGTAAGTATATCATATAAATTGACTTTCTACAATGGTATCTGTATCCGCAAATTTTTCATTAGAATCTGAATCCGGATAAATTTGTATATTCAAGTCCTGATCCGAATCTGACCGTGTAAGGAGTATTTGATCCAAGTCCGGGTCCGGCGGATTATCCGGCTACCAATACGCCCCTAAGATTCAATGATATTGCTGAGTTAGGTTTATTACTGAGATCATGGATTTCTCTTAGTAGTAGTTGTGACTGCATGCTTAGGTACGTTATATAGTATAAACTGTCTGTAAGTATATAATATAAATTGACTTTCTACAATGGTATCTGTATCCGCAAATTTGTCATTAGAATCTGAATCCGGATAAATTTGTATATTCAAGTCCTGATCCGAATCTGACCGTGTAAGGAGTATTTGATCCATATCCGGGTCCGGCGGATTATCCCGCTCCGAATACGCCCTTAAGATTCAATGATATTGCTGAGTTTGGTTTATTACTGAGATAATGGATTTCTCTTAATTGTTGTTGTGACTGCATGCTTAGGTATGTTATGGATTTTGTGAATAATTGTGCTATTAATGTAAGTTTTTTTCTTTCCGTTTTGGTTTCTTGGATCTTATTTTACTGCTCTGCAACCATATTTGACAAATTACTGGGATATGATTATAGGTTCTGAATGACCTCTGTTTTAACAAGCCTAATTGGGTGAAGGTTTGGGATCTATTGCCTGTTGGCAGCTGGATTTAGGGTACCAATATGATCTTGATTTTTGTTTCCATATAGTTGGATCAAATGACAAGTACTGAGTGCAATATACTGGTTGCTATGGAAATTTAGTTAAATTTGGTTACATAATTGGATTGCAGTTTAATGCTCTCTTGCTTTCATCTTCTTCTTCTTCTTCTTCTTATTATTATTATTATTATTGAGATTATCATCATTATTGTTATTATCCATAGTTATCAAAGGCATGCACAAAAAATTAGCCACTAAGGAGGAGCTTGAGAGTTACTGGTGAAAAGGGCCTTGATTCACATTTATAATTAGAAGAAAAATAGAGGTTTTTTTTCCCTAAATGTTGTGTTGCTCACACTTCTGACAAAATAAGAAAGCTTCAACAGTGCTAGAACCATAAGTGGCTCCTCGTGTTTTCTTGCTGCTGTTTATTTCTGGTAGTGGTACTTAAAAAATGAGATCACACTTATTCACAACAGAGCAAGACTTACGTGTCTATAGCTGAAGCGAGGCATGACCTTGCATCTTGGGGAACTTTTAATAACTATGTTATTATTGTTGTAGTTTTGGTACTGTGCGGATTCTGGTTACTGCTTGGATGGATTTGGGTGATAATTGGGAGTGCTGGACCCAAGTCTCTGCTAAAATTCTATTCTTTTTGCCCTATGTTTTGCGTAGTCGAGTACTGATTGAGTTGTTACTCTTCATTGCTTAAATTGTAATTAATGGTGTAAGTTGTGGTCAGATTTTGATAGTTTTGGTTACTTGGTTACATTATTGTAGGGCATTGGAGTCTTAATTGGGATTTTGTGTTAAACCAAGATCTGATTTCCTATTATTGTTTATGAACCTAGTTATGGTATTGTTGTGGTTTGTCTTGATTTCATTATCTTTCTAAAATTATGGATTTTAAGGGTTTTTTTGTCATACCGTGGTTGTATCAAAATAAAACGATATGTATCAAAGTTTTACTCCAAGAAAAAGCTGCAAGATTGGAGGATAGTGGATTCATATTGCAGTAATGTACATTGCTGAATACAATTCTGTGGATGGTGTGGCCTGTAGGTGCCGCATTTTTGTTAGTAGTGAATCTTATCCAGAATTTAATCATTTTATGAAAAGCATGCCGGTGAAGATGTTAACCTGTTTGGTTGTATGTAAATTTGTTGTAGTAAGTGCTCTATTTTCGAGAAAACGAACATCGGAATAACAGTAAGTGTTGTTACAGGGGAAAGAACGGAGGATATGACTACTTTGAAGAGAGACACCCTTGGATAAAAAGTATATTCTTGTTTAAATGTGTAGATGATATTGTAATTCTCTCACACTAAAAAATATGTTTGCTAAATCTGAAGATCCAAGTAAGGGTATGCCATTCCAACTAGACAAATCCCTACTCTAGCTAAGCCGTGTTCTGATCTAGCAAACTACTTTTTTTTAATCCAAGAAATTGTTTGAAGCTGATGGTAAGTTTATGTGCTCACGTAAAATAATTTTCTTCTGATATTAATGTAACATTATTTAAATATATTTGAATTAAGATTTATTATATATATGTTTATATTTTAATTAAAATTTGTTATATATTTGATTATATTTTTAATTATAATTTGTTATGGTTATATTTTTAATCTTCATAAAGAGTCATGAAAATAGTTAGCCGTTTACGAGTATATATTCACGTAATTAAAAATTAAATAAATTTAATTAATTAATTAACTATTTATTATTATTTAATTAAAAATAAATATTTTTTTTTAATTCATATGGTTAAGGTATGAGATATTTTTTTTGGTTGGCTGAATTTGAATCTATGGAGTGTTATTTATAATATTTTTTTCCAACAATTATTTTTTACATAATATTACTTTTTTTTATTTTACGTAAGAAATTTTTTTTAAATTAATTAATTGATGATATATAATTTTGAGTCTCCTTGTAAACTATCCCCTTTAAATTAGTGGGTTTTCCATAATATTATCTCAACTAATACAAGGAGGCTCAAAATAGTACGTTTTAGTATTACATTATTAACATTATTATCTATGCTTGTTTTAAATTATTAAATATGTCAAATGAACCAATATTATTAACATTATTATCTAACCCTGTAATTTTTTGTTCTTTTTAAAATTTCCTACAGATGGAAGGGACCAACACCTGTCTTTTGTTCTATCTTTTGCTTTCTTCCGCGGTAAGTAAGGGTGTGTTTTTTTTTCTTTCACTTACAGGTGAATTTTACTTATTCTGTACGAGACATCACTTATAAGTAAATTTGGTTTCATTTTTTTCACTTATAAGTAATTTTCACTTATTATTGGCTCCAAATTCATAAGTAAATTTTTTTTTTTTTTCACTTATTGGGTTGTTTAAGTACTTATTTCATCTGAAAAGTCTATTATGTCCTTGTACAAACTTCAAAAAAAATTTAAATTTTTTTTACTTGTCCAAATTCTAATAGAAGATAATTTTTCTATATATAAACCTAATCACCCCTTCCTCTCCCATTTTCTTTGCTAACGACCAAGAATTTTCTCTCTTTCTCGTCCAAAACAATTCCAAAATTTGTCCCTAAAACAACCCTATTTTCCAGCATCTACCGCACGAAGTCTATCACGACTTCGTGGGACCATATCTCCTATTTTCGATGTTCGAATCGCTTCCATTTATTTTGTTGGAATCGTCTTGAAGTAACCTTTCTGAATCTATAATTTAATTAGCAAAATTAGAACTCAATAATTTTGTAGATTAATTTTAGTATCAGTTGTTCAATCACGAACGCATCTCAATGATTTGGAGATTTTGGAAGGCCAACAACTCCGAATCATGTTCCATTTAGTTTTTCGGAAATATGACACAAAATATTATAACATACTAAAATTTGAGAATTTTTGGATCATGTTTGATATAGTAAATATTTCGTTGAAGTTATTTTCATCTAGTAATTTCTACTGAAAATTTAGTTTTCAACCTAGAAACTAAATATGTCGTATCTCTGTCATGCCCCGCTCCCGGAATACGACAGGCCGAGTACGTAATATCATCTACAGGCTACGCACCATACGAATACTCTAGTATCCATACTCACGATTGTCGCCTGTAAGGTTCTAAGATATGACTATCACATGTCACAACTTGCTTAATAATAAATAATATTTTTGGATAAAAGACATTCTAAACTATAATTAAGAAATGAGCTATTCTACCCAATTACAACTTTTATCCCAATATACATATAACATATTAATACCTATAATACATGATAGAAATGAATTCTGGTTCAAACTCATTCGTCTTCCGTTGCGACAAATCATTCTTGTTCTTCAGCTCCTTGTCAAGGCACAACCGTAACTTCCTTGAATTTTTTTTACAAAATCTAGTGAACAATACTAGGTCGTCAAACGACATGCAAGTCCTCAGTCAAGGACGAAGAAAATAAGTAAAATGAGAATCTGGAAATGATTTGATTCTCGAATTTCATGATAGAGAAAATGAAATAGTAAATTCCTTAGATACAATTTAGTGAATCATGAACCAGTGTGTTCTTGCTCTTTATAATGAAATTCCGAAACAGATCTTCCAACTCTTATAAAAGTATATTCTACTTAATGTCCAAATCATAATTCACACACACTTTTCCATAATCCTATTCTACTTAGTGTCAAAATCACAAATCACAAGCACATTCACCAATAATTTTCCTATATGCAAAATATAATTTAAAGAACACTTTTTGATCAACACCAACATCAATTATCTCGACAATAATCCCATATACCCGGGATCAGGTAAATTTTCTGGATGGACGGTGCTTAGATTCCAGCCCCATAGGTATAGTGACATCATTGTATCATTATAATAACCTGTAAAACCCCTAATCCTAAAAATCGTATTTACTTTTTTAATTAATTATTAATAATTTAATTGTAGTAATTATGAGCTAATTAGGAGAAATAGATTTTATTTAATTTTTATTTTAGGTGTTTGTGAATTTAGGAGATTTATGGAACCATTATAAATTTTTCCTAATTTATTCCATGTAGGAGACCCCGTGGACAGTTGCTAGCTTAATAGTATGTATTAATACAAATTCTAGATTTTTCTATGTATATATATATATATATATATATATATATATATATATATATATATATATATTAAAAAGAAAAAGAAAGAAAAAGGAAATGAAAAAGAAAAGGAAAAAGAAAAAAAAAAAAAAACAAAACACAAAACTACTTAAAGTAACTAACAAAATCCTTAGCCCAGCAAATTCATTAACCCCCTTAGCCCAGCTAATCCCTTCCCGCGCGTGGCCCAGCAGGAGACTATGTGTCCTCACCCGCGAGCATATCGCGATCTCTCTCTCTCTCCCTCTCTATATATAATCTCTGCTCTTCATAAAATCCTAACCCTAGATCACTTCTCCTTCCACCTCGACGCCGAGCCTCCACCTGACCGTCGTCCACCGCCCAGTCGGAGAACTCCGGCCGCCCGCACGACGACCGCGACCCCGCGCAACCCCGCGCGTTACAGTTTCAATCAAGCGAAGTACTTGTGTTCCAGCCCTGTTTTTCGTCACCTCGCTGAACCAAACTCGACCCCGTCTTCACCGGTACGTTCATCACTTAACCCTCTTCAATACCTGTATGATAGTTGACCTCGAACAGCGCGTAACCCTAGGCGAAAATATCGTCCAAGTTGACGAAAAAGACAACTTTTGGGTATCGCAGAATACTGCGGTGACCACCTATGTTCCCGGATTCGTATCTCCCACCACAGAGATCCGAATTTGATTTTTCTTTTTGGTATGCTGAAACCACTTGACCTAGTTTAATTTCTGTTAATTACATTAATTTTTTAACTGTTGTATGTAGAATTAAATTCGTTGAAAAACTCCGAAAATCTACTTTTTCCAGATTTTCAAAAATTGAGAAACGGAGCGCGCCCCGCCAAACGGGACCGCCCCGCTGTGTACCAAGTGTACCAAAAGGTGCGCGCAGTGTACCCGGACACGTAAAATTTTGCAAAAACTGATTCGGACGCGTATGCGCGTCGGAATCAGTCCGTATCCGCGAACAATCCTCGTGTCGCAACTCTTGCGAAAGCCCTGCGCATTTTGTGCACGCTCGTCAGATTGAGACGAAACTTACGCCACTGTATTCGTGGTATCGCGCTGGTCCTGTGACCCAATTTTCACGCAATTCTGAGACAGTTGACCAAGTCGCCAATTGACGGGCCCAACGGTTGACTTTTTGGGCGAAATTGTGTTCGGCTCATCGGATTCTACATCTGGACATACCGTTGAGTTCGTATTGACATTTTGAGTTTGTTTGACCTATAATTTGTCCCATTTAGAGACAGTTATCCTTGGCACACTTTTCGGTGCAAAGTGGGCCAAACGTGAACCCCACTTTGACCCAAAATTACCGTTTTGCCCCTGTGTCCAAATTGGACGAAAGGGAAGTACTTTCTAGCTATTTTGCTTATTCTGGGAACGTTGGTGATGTCTATTTCAGTATCCGAAGATATTTGTTCTGAGGCCATAGTTTCTGATCCTGTGTGTTGGACTTCTGGACGTTACACTTTGCAGCTTTCTTACCAGGCAGGCAAGATACCTTGCCAAATTGCTTATAGTATTTTGCATGCTTAGTATATTTCTGTATATTTATTGTATTTCTGTTTATTCATTGCATGTGTAGTTTCTTTCAGTCATTATTATATATTAGATATGTTGACACACACTTGACAATTAGTATCATAGAGGACAATCAGTAGGCGTATGGGCTTCAACCACTCTGGTAAACCGTAGTAACTAGCACGCACTATGGTGGTCGTGTCCGATGGTCGCTACCCCCGAGGTATGTCGATTGATGGAGTCACGAGGGTCGCTACCCCCGAGGTATGTCGGCTGATGATGTTCTAGACGGGTGTGTGAGTTGTGAGGCTTAGATCGAGTAGCCTACCCTTGCCCATACGTCGAAAAGTTGTCCTCATTGCATCCATATAGATTGTCTTGTACAGCGTACTTATATATTTTCAAACATTATGCATGTTTACTGTATTCAAATTGGCTTGCTTCTATGTATCTTGTTACGTCCCTCTGAGGACCTAGTCCCTTTCCAGGTGTAGATGTTCATGAGTATTCACAGGAGCGCAGATCCGGACTTGCTACTGATCGTTGAGGAGGTTTACTCTTCGGGCCTAGTGTTTATTTGGTGCTGTACCTATATTGTGTTACTTTTATATTCGAGTTGATAGTGGATTTGTTTTCATCTGACTGTCATCTTTAGATACTTCTTATTGAGATTTAGTTATATAGATGTTGGTTATTTATTTATATTGATTTTCTGTGGATGAGATTTAGATTGAACCCTATGACTTGTGATACATTTTATACCACTTGTGGATTTGATATTCATATTACAGCGTACGTATGGGTTATGGTTTCCATATATTGGAGTTGCCATATCCATGCGGCTGGCATGCTTACGTGTCCTAGTCCTATGTATTTTGGGCTGGGACGTGACATATTTTTGTGGTAGCCCATGCAGGTCGAGAACATATTGTCTCGGTTACGTTACTGTACCGAGCAAGCCTGCAAATAGGATTAGAATATAGGATCTCATCCACTATTGACTATGATTCACATTTCTTTCAATCTGTTCTATTTGAATAGTTGCATCCTGCTTGATTCATGTGCTTCCCTAATTTCTTGAGTATAGCCCCCTCCTAGAATATATAAGTCCCTGTTGTTAGATGATAAGTAAGGTAACCTTCCTATTAAGAGTACCACTAGAGTGTTGACACACCACTAAGTTAGAGTATCTAGTGAACCCTAGAATTCCTTATCTATAGATTGGTTTACCATTACCCCTTGATGTATTATGGAAGACTTGAGAGTAGTATAAACACTACTAGAGTTAGTTAGAGATTTTTACCATAATGTTTGACCCTAGTATTGAGGAACCAATAGAAATCCAAGGTTCAGTATTAGGACTATTCTAGCTTTTCGTGGTTAGATAGTATTGGAGAACTATAAATTTAGATTCTTGTCTTGAGATTAGCAGACAGTACCATAGAAAGCCAAGAGCAATGCATAGAATATTTTCTTGATCATACCTCAAACACAGAGATTAGCATAGCATCTTCCCTTAGAAAACTATGCCATTATCTAGAGTCTTTCTATTTAGTTTTATGACTTGTTCCTCTGAACCCTTAGCGCTCGCTATTAGTGAGACGACTAAATTTCTTTCCTTCATCTTTCAATTCGTGCCACCTAAACCTCTCTGATTGTAGACCGAGTGATTTTATTCTATGATTAGGATATATAGCCAGCTAGGATTATAGTTGTAATTTTAAAATTTTAAAATTGTGTGCTTGGTAGTTAGAACTGGATAATTTTAATTTATTCTGGTATATTACGACCTGATGATTATTCCTTAGTTTTCAAATCGCGTAACATGTACCCCCACCTCGATACGAGTTATATTCCTTTTCCCCTTGAAGGCCAGTAACTTTTCATTCATACTATTGACACATGTCCTATGAGCATTATGACTAAGACTTAAAGATAATCGCTACCTATATAATACAATAGGAGACCCTAATGAGTACCAAAATCTTTTCGCATGTACCCCAATAAGAGTTTATACTTTACAAGGACCAGGTTATTCAGCAGAATCCCCTCAAGACAGCTACATCATTAGTTTAATTCTTTTAAGTTGGGTAGTATGCCTCATAACCTAGTAACACAGTCCTTTTGACCCATTAATAAAGTGCAATAGAAGAACACCAACTATAGACTTGCATAAGAAGATAATGTTTAATCAGACTGTAGAACTTGGAAGCCCATACCCCTATTTGGTCGACTATCGACTTAGACAAGGAGTTAGTATGACACCTGTTGAGATTGTAAGAGTCTTATCTTCTTTGAGAACTTTGATTATTTTATAACTTCTCTTATCATAATCTAGCGTACTTATATTTTCTGTACTACCTTGATTTATGCTGCTATTATAGCCTACTTTTTGCAAGCTTATTCTTTTATCGAGCTTGCTCATGACATATGTATTATTGGGTGCACACAATGATACAATTGTCTAATCAGAATCGGTGTATTAAGGTCTAGCTAACCTTAGTGCGCTTGGTTCGCTCTTCGCATGACTACTTTACGTGGATTGAGATATATGGTAGTAGACGAATATACTTGCCCCTAGACATGTCTGACACATCGTATCGGTTACATAACTGTACTGATATGAGCATGTAAATAGGAAATTACCAAAATAGGATTTCAATCCACAACTGCCCTGACAACTCTCTTTTCGAATTCTTTAATCTCTTTGAACCTCGTACTTGTATTCTATCACCTTCACCTTGAATTCTTTATTATTGCTCTCCGTCTTCCCTTATTTCGGAAAGACGAAACATCGTGCTTGGTATAAGTTGACACACTGATAGTACTAGATATACCACATAAGGCTAATCACATGACCTAGTGACTCTCTTTTATAATTGATTAAGGGCATATCATAGGTGATATGTTTGGTCTTAAAACCTTGAGGATTGAATAACGTGGTTAAATAATTGAGGAATAGTTTTCGTAGAGGTATAGCCTTAGGTGATAGATGTGTGAATTTTAAGTTGGGTAGATTGTAAAATCCTCACCCAAAATTGGACCTACTTGGCTTAGATAGTGAGACTAAGGCTAGATTGAATCCAGTAAGAAATAGAACACGGTATTCTTTTTTTTATTTAATTTTTGCAATAATTATATCACTTAGCGCACCTTACCGTGCTTCGATAATTGGAGCACTACACTAGCCACTGCCTTCCTACAAATTCTACACCCTTATCCTAGACATGCCCATCTTCCATTCTGACCTTTGTGCAACTTATAATTAAGCTTCCTTGTACTACATTTTGATCGCGCAACATCGCCCCTCATTTAAACCTAGCCTTGCATTTTAAACAATGCAAATTATAGCCCACCGAACGTCCCTATGACAATTGAAAAATCATGGAGGTTAGGATGGAGGAATGGACAGAAAAAGCTGAAAATATCTATCTTATACCATCCTTGTCTTTCTACCGTAGCTTAATTTTAATTTCGAGGACGAAATTTTTATAAGTTGGATAGAATGTAAAACCCCTAATCATAAAAATCGTATTTACTTTTTTAATTAATTATTAATAATTTAATTGTAGTAATTATGAGCTAATTAGGAGAAATAGATTTTATTTAATTTTTATTTTAGGTGTTTGTGAATTTAGGAGATTTATGGAGCCATTATAAATTTTTCTAATTTATTCCATGTAGGAGACCCCGGGGACAATTGCTAGCTTAATGGTATGCATTAATACAAATTCTAGATTTTTCTATGTATATATATATATATATATATATATATATATATATATATATATATTAAAAAGAAAAAGAAAGAAAAAGGAAATGAAAAAGAAAAGGAAAAGGAAAAAAAAAAAACTACTTAAAGTAACTAACAAAACCCTTAGCCCAGCAAATTCATTAACCCCCTTAGCCCAGCTAATCCCTTCCCGCTCGTGGCCCAGCAGGAGACTCTGTGTCCTCACCCGCGAGCAGATCGCGATCTCTCTCTCTCCCTCTCTATATATAATCTCTCCTCTTCATAAAACCCTAACCCTAGATCACTTCTCCTTCCATCTCGACGCCCCCTCAACCAGAGCCTCCACTTGACCGCCGTCCACCGCCCAGTCGGAGAACCCTGGACGCCCGCACGACGACCGCGACCGCGCGCAACCTCGCGTGTTGCAGTTTCAATCAAACGAAGTACCTGTGTTCCAGCCCTGTTTTCCGTCACCTCGCTGAACCAAACTCGACCCCGTCTTCACCGGTACGTTCACCACTTAACCCTCTTTAATATCTGTATGATAGTTGACCTCGAACAACACGTAACCCTATGCGAAAATAACGTCCAAGTTGACGAAAAAGACAACTTTTGGGTATCACAGAATACTGCGGTGACCACCTATGTTCCCGGATTCGTATCTCCCACAACAGAGATCCGAATTAGATTTTTCTTTTTGGTATGCGGAGACCACTTGACCTAGTTTAATTTCTGTTAATTATATTAATTTGTTAACTGTTGTATGTAGAATTAAATTTGTTGGAAAACCCCAAAAATTCACTTTTTTCAGATTTCCAAAAATTGTGAAACGGAGCGCGCCCCGCCAAACGGGACCGCCCCACCATGTACCAAGTGTACCAAAAGATGCGCGCAGTATACCCGGACACGTGAGATTTTGCGAAAACTGATTCGGACGCGTGTGCGCGTCGGAATCAACCCGTATCCGCGAACAATCCTCGTGTCGCAACTCTTGCGAAAGCCCTGCGCATTTTGTGCACGCTCATCAGATTGAGACGAAACTTGCGCCACTGGATTCGTGGTATCGCGCTGGTCCTGTGACCCAATTTTCACGCAATTCTGAGACAGTTGACCAAGTCGCCAATTGGCGGGTCCCACGGTTGACTTTTTGGACGAAATTGTGTTCGGCTCATCGGATTCCATATCTGGACATACCGTTGAGTTCGTATTGACATTTAGAGTTTGTTTGACCTATAATTTGTCCCATTTAGAGACTGTTACCCTTGGCACGCTTGACACTTAGTATCATAGAGGACAATCAGTAGGCGTATGAGCTTCAACCACTCTGGTAAACCGTAGTAACTAGCACGCACTATGGTGGTCGTGTCCGATGGTCGCTACCCCCGAGGTATGTCGATTGATGGAGTCACGAGGGTCGCTACCTCCGAGGTATGTCGGCTGATGATGTTCTAGACGGGTGTGTGAGTTGTGAGGCTTAGATCGAGTAGCCTACCCTTGCCCATACGTCGAAAAGTTGTCCTCATTGCATCCATATAGATTGTCTTGTACAACGTACTTATATATTTTCAAACATTATGCATGTTTACTGTATTCAAATTGGCTTGCTTCTATGTATCTTGTTACTTCCCTCTGAGGACCTGGTCCCTTTCCAGGTGTAGATGTTCATGAGTATTCACAGGAGCTCAGATCCAGACTTGCTACTGATCGTTGAGGAGGTTTACTCTTCGGGCCTAATGTTTATTTGGTGCTGTACCTATATTGTGTTACTTTTATATTCGAGTTGGTAGTGGATTTGTTTCCATCCGACTGTCATCTTTGGATACTTCTTATTGAGATTTAGTTATATAGATGTTGGTTATTTATTTATATTAATTTTTTGTGGATGAGATTTAGATTGAACCATATGACTTGTGATACATTTTATACCACTTGTGGATTTGATATTAATATTACAGCGTACATATGGATTATGGTTTCCATATATTGGAGTTGCCATATCCATGCGGCTGGCATGCTTACGTGTCCTAGTCCTATGTATTTTGGGACTGGGGCGTGACATAACCATTGAATCACATTAAAATGTGATAACACATGATATAAATAATTGTCGAATTTTTTATTTTATTTTAAGAATTCAGATCATGTGATAATATAAACAATTATCGAATATCTTGAACTTTTCCAAGAATTCGAAAAATTGGTCAACATTGGATATACACAATTATCGAATCTCTTGATCTCTATCAAGAATTCAGATCCAATGACATGTAGGTGAGCTAAGCCTCACCTCGGTCATCGTATGGTCAAACGGATGCCGGAATTACTGATCAACATTACTTTTTAAAACAAATAATATTGCAAAGAGTTCGACGGTGTGATCCAAATGTTCTCTCCCACCCCAATGCAATTCTATAATTCACAAATAAATCATATCTAACATATGTGGTGCCCCGTTTAACGAAACTTCCAATTAGTTGGTTAGGATGTGGTGCCCCGTTCCCCCTATTCGGGGAGCGCGGCTAAGAAATACAAGTCGGTATCGTTCGATCGGGATAGATTGAAACAAGAACCCATCCCCGTTATGAATTTGCTTCTTCGAAATCGATTTCCATATTCAGTGGACCGTGCCCCCAGGATGGACTTAGCGACAGAGTCAAGAGGGACATCTCCGTTACAAGTTTTTTTTGCCTAGATTTCGCTGTCGTTCGTGCTTTGAGTTGGTTTTCGGATTTGTTTGCGTTTTCTTGAACGGTTTCGATGGATTTCATTGTTTTCGTTCGTTGAACTGCACTTCAATTCTGAGATTGGAAAGAGTGAAAGAGGTATTGATCAGCTGTTCGTGGCAATGCAGGTGAACGAACAGTAGACGACGTGCGAGCAGAGTCTTAAAGCACCTCTTTCCTTTCCTTCTCCAAACCAACTTGTGAGTGGCTTATATTCGATTCAGTTGACCATTTTTCCAAGTCTTCACATCTAAAATATTGTATTCTTGCTTGCCCCGATCAAACGATACCAAACTAATAACTAAAAGATGTCAAGATAAAAAGGAATAGACTTTGACTACTTTATGCTTGTCAATCAACTTGTGAACGGTTATCTTATTGCATGCTAGTTCATTTAGAATGTTCTTACTATACTTTAATTTTTGTTAGAATTGCATACTTCTCCTATGAATTGTGCTAAGTATGGAGCACACACCTTGTTATGCAATAAATTGTTCAGGGAGACTATGCAAAATGAATCATGCAATGATACTTGTCTTGTACTCTTGTTGTCTCAACTGCATAAATTGATAACTTAGCCTAGACGCCGTTGATCACGGACAACTTGTGCACAAGGTCTTAGTTCCTGCGGACGGTTGCTGGGGCACTGGCACCGATCCGATCCGATCCGATCCGAACGGAACTCTTGCTTAGTCTATTGTGCTGGACGGGATGACTTGTAGCACCTCTTGTGTTTTCGTTGCATACCATCCTCGTCAACGACTATAACTCGTCCATTTGGCATAAAGCCAGTGATTCCCTCGTATATTTAAACCTGTGCAAGCTAACTTGTGTCTTCGTGGCAGGGAAGGACATGGTAAGTATTGTGCAGGTGGTTCAGACGGGCAGGTAAAAAGTCACCAAACGGTGGCAAGTTCATTTCAGAAATTTATATATACACTGTTTACTTGTAAAATAAACTAAGGCAAGATAGAAAGACCATAAATAATATGCATGCTTCATGTAAACAATATGTTGATTGGTATAGTTGGGTTAGCTCGCCTTCACCAGTACGTTTTGATGTACTGACCCTCGTTGAAACAGGTTTACCGCACTAAGAAGATCCTGCGAGGAGCCGAAGTTACTTCCCAATCCAGTCCAGCTGTCGGCGCGCCCTGATCGTGCCCTATTTTGAAGCATTTTTGAAGACCCAGGAACTAGCAACTTAATTCATGCAGCTCAGAGGAAAAGCCATCGTCCCGCTTGGAGGTCTCTTATTTTGAAGTTTTAGTAAATAATGTAATTTATATGACAACTATCTCATTTTGTGTCAACTTTTGTAAGCCCGTGCGGCAACCTTCTGACTCGTTCAAGAGTTTGTAATAGATGTTCATTATCAATAAAGAGAACTTTTCCATGTTTTAACTCTGTGTTTTCAATTATCTGCGTACTCTGAATATGTGCTCGCTATGCAAAATACCTTAGCCTTGTGCGGTGCGCAACTTAGGCCCGCACGGCGTCACGCCCGGGGGACGACTATCGATTCCACGGAATTGGGGCATGACATATTGGTATCAGAGCACAGCTTCAAGTTCCTTTGACCCTCGTACTGTGCGAACTCTTGAACTCGTTAGGCCAAAATGAGATACGTTCATACAATGAGTCCATAATAAATTATGATCCTGATGTAAGTTACCTTCTTTTGAAGAAATGGCACAAGCTCAAGCTTCATCGCTAGCACCAGGCGAGACACAAGCCCAAGAAAGCAGTTCCGGCACATCGAGAAGTTCTCGGAGCCAGCGAGCCATGTCTCGTGTCGATCCCATTCAGCAGATGATGCAGATGCTAGAGGCTAGCCAACAGAGGGACGAGGCTCTTTATGAACGGGCTGAGAAGCGAGCGGAAGAGAGGCAGAGCAAGTTCCAAGACAATCTAGAAGCCTGGTTTGTAGTCCAACAAAAGCAGGTAGATACCCTGCAACAGATTGTGCAGACCTTAGCTGTCACGCCCCAGTCCCAAAAATATACGGAACTAGGCCACGTGTCACTGGCCAGCTGACACGTCACTAAGGGTTTACCCAATTTAATGGACCCGAAGTGATGTGCTACGCTGTCCTAAAATACTATAAGTCTAAATACATGTAAATCTATCTCATCCACAAGAATAACAGGGAAAGTGCTGAATATATATATAGATGCTACATCTGAAATGTCATATACAACCCAGATAAAGTCAGGTGGGAACAATCCCACTACAAAAGTAAGCAGGAGTGAAATAAAATAAACTAGCGCAACATCCTCAAAACATGTAGCTCCAACTCCAGGTGTACTCAGGTAGACTCTGACGGCATCTCCTCTAACTCCATCTCAAGGGCATGTCCAGACTCCAGTCCAGGTCCAGGTACTGTGGGGTAGAATGTCTCAACTAAACCTGGTCAGGGAACCAGGTCCTCAGAGGGACGTAACAAGATACAAGAAAATAATATGCCAAGTATGTAAATACTGAATAGAAATTACTGAATAAAATAAATACAGGGTGCTAACCATCTAAGTGAATGCAACTTGAGACAACCTAATACGTATGGGAAATGTGTGGCTAGACATATGCTGACGTAATTCACCAATCTGTAGTGACAGGCTAGTATATGCCACATATGCCCCCGTTCAAGGGCACTATACAATTTTCCATCTACGATGAGAATGGTCACATGAATACATATCTATATCATCCGTATCACTCCGTCGAGTGCGGCACATGGTAAAGAGGTGGGTGTCCCATACGTATTTTAGTCGTTCTCCCCGCCCAATGTAACTAAATGTCAAGTCGTACATTTCCTAAATTATTCTAATCCGTGATGCGGGTCACACGTATTGGTAGCAAATCAAATACGCAGCTCGCATCCCAATATGCATTGCAACCATGTTGCGTGTTCCCGTGATAGGGTCTAGGAGAATATTAGGATACTCTCATAATTGTTGGTGAGTCCGTAATATTATTTTAAATGTCAACATATCAACTGACTGTACCCAAGGCAGTCTCAGGTAATCATTGTATATGAAATACAGAAACAAGAGCATATACAATATTGAGAATTTAAACAGTACTTGGCAAGGTATACTTGCCTACTCCCTGTTAGTGTTGATAACCTGATCTCGCAGTCAGATTTGAAGGTGCTAGTGACAAGGGGTCACTGGCTGTGCTGGAGTTGTTTTCTGTTAAAATAGACAGGGTTCGTGAATATCAAGGCTGTAATATAGAGCATATTTATCTATACTTATATTCATATATAATATAGATATATATATATATATATATATATATAGTATGTATATATATATAGATATAATATATATAGCAGTATATATATAGTATATAAAGAACAGACAAATGCAGGTATTATATGTAATAGTAGCAGGGTATATCCACTGCTAAATATATATAATAATATAATATTATCAGGGTGTATCCACTGATATAATATAAATAAATTGAAATGACAGGGCAGAAATTAAATACATATATATCTATGTACTGTATTATACAGTACTACATAGTATATATATATATAGATAATAAAATGACATTGCAGGAATTTAAATACATATATAAATGCTGTACTGTTCAGCAATATCAGGGTCTATATGTGACCACTGTTAAATATAATAATATATATTAGCAGGGTATTATCCACTGTTATATATAATATAGTATAAATAAAAGATAGGGCAGAAAAGTAAATACATATGTATATTTATGTACTGTATTATCCAGTACAGTATTAATTTATATATATACATATAGATAATATATATATATATATAGATATATATATATTCATTATAAATAGTGCAGGAAATAAAGTGCAGAAAAATAAAATAAAGGAAAAAAAATGTATAGTATATATATACATATATATACTATATATAACATATACATAATATGTTACATATAACTATATATTATATGTATATATATATACATGAATATATATATTTATAAAAGAAAAACAGAATTGAAAATGCATATAAACATATATACATAATTATTACATAACATATATATAAGTATATACATATAAATATACATAGATATGTATATACATATATATAATAACATAATATACAATATATTATACTGTATAATAACAGTATATATATAGTATATATTAAGAGTATAATACATATATATATATAAATATATAAATATACATATATATATACATATATATATATATATACATATATAGAATAATAGATATATATATATATATACATATATTTGGTAAAAAAATATATAATACTATAATATACAGTATAATACACTGTATAAATAACAGTATATATAATATATATTAATAGTATAATACACATATATATAATTATACATATAAATATACATATATATATACATATATATATACATATATATATATATATATATATATATATATATATATATACACACATATATATATATATATATATATATATATATATATATATATATATATATATATATATATATATATATATATACATATAAGGATATATATGTAATACGTAAATATTAGGGTTTAGGAATTTACCTACTGACAGGTGGGGTCTACTGGCCGTCGACGGCAGGAGGACGGCGGCGGAGTCGCCGGCGGCCGGCCGGAGGAGCAACGGCAGTAGCAGTAGCTGCTGGCAGCAGTAGCAGCAGCAGCGGCTTGTGGCAGCAGCCGGCGGCGAAGCAGCGGCGGAGACGGTCGGCCAGGCGGAGGGATCGAAGGAGGGGAGGGTGGCGGAGAGATTGGTGGTGGTGGCGGAGGTCGGGGGTGGCCGGAGTGGCGGTGGGAAGCGTCGGGGAGTGGTTCGGGGAGGATGACAGGGAGAGGCGGTGGTGGCTTGCGGGGGAGTTGCCGACGGCGGAGGCTGTCGTGGAGGGACGGCGCGGTGATGGCTGGAGAGGGGAAGTCAAGGCGGAGCGGATGGGGGTGGTGGCGGTGGTCGGCGACGGCTAGGGAGGCGGTGGTGGGCGGTCGGAGGTCGGGGAGACTGCTGTGGTGCAGTGAAGGGGAGGTACTGCGGGGGCCTGCCACGGCGGAGGCGGTGGCCGGAGAGGGTGGCGATGGACGGGGAGGTAGCCGGGGGAGGGGCGAAGGGGTTGGCGGTGGTCCGGCGGTGGGCGGTCGCCGGAGCTGGCCGAGGGGAGTCGGGAATGAGAGAGAGGGGGGGGGTGTTTAGGGTTTATATAGGATTTTAGAGTAATGGCAATTTCGTAATTAAAGGGAACTTTGGGGGTATTTTAGTAATTTGAATTTTTGGGATATTTTCAGCAGATTTTTCTGTGGGTCCCATGCCACCTATTGTCTAGCCAATAGGGTAATGCCATATAACATACATTTTGCATAAAAACCCTTGACTTTTCATAAATTGCATAAAAGTCCAAAAATTGGGAATTTGCGCAATTATGCAATTTGTCTGAAAAATCACCTGGTTCTAAAAATTACCAAAATTTACAGAATTGAGGGGAAATGCTGGGGAAGTGTTTTGGGAAGTGCGGGGATGAGTCTGGGCAGATGCAGGGCCTGATTCTGCAGGTGATACGGGTCACCGTATTTATTATTTAATAAATACTGCGCACGGTGTTCACTAATTATTCAGGGGCAGTTAGGGTCATAATTTTTCTACGGTGTCAATACGATAAATGTAATACAATTAGTGTAGAATATTATCGTATTTTTGGTTGGGCAAAACAGGTGCCTACTGGTCCTCAAATCTCTAGGGTACAGAGGTGGGTAAAGAGCAGAAAATTAAATAGGGATTAAATACGTACGTTTGTAACGATATTTGTGCGACTAAAACGAAGCACAAAACGAGGTTTCTGGAAGTTGCACAAAATACAGAAAAAGTAGTCTGACTAGTCTAGAGCAGGAATGTGAAATTTGTTTAGGGTTAACAGCTAGTGTGATGCCCTAATCAATTGTGTAATGAACAGGTGCACAATCAATAGATTATATTAATAAATAAATTTTTTAAAAAGTTACACTAATTCTAATTAACCAAAAATAATATTAAAATACTGAAATTTGGTCGAGGGAGTTTACAACTCCAACCAATCTGCAGCAACAGCAACGACACCGGTGGAGCAACCCGTACTTGAAGTCGAAATACCGCAAACTCCAAAGAAGAAGGATGTGACTGCCTTCGACTTTGCCGACTTCAAGAAGGTCTGCAACATGCCATTTAAAGGGACTGGAGATCCAATCGTGGCTCTAGCTTGGTTGGCTGAACTTGAGGATCACTTCAAACTTCTAGAGGTACCCGAGCAGAAGCGTGTCGCGTGTGCCCAATTACAGCTTCGCTTGAATGCGCACGATTGGTGGAACGTGCATCGAAGATCTCTTTCAGTTGACGATGAAGAAGAGACGATTGCATGGGCTACTTTCCGTGGCGCGTTCGAAGAGGAGTTCATACCCCCTCCCGTACGTCAGCAAAAGGAGAACGAGTTCGTGCAACTACGACAAGGCAACATGACAGTAAAGCAGTATTCCGTCGAATTCAACCGGCTCACCAAATTTGCAAGCTCCTATTTACCTGATACGGCGAGTCATGCCAGACGATTTGAAGGAGGCCTGCGACCTGCCATCCATGCCCACGTGGTCGTTCTCCAATACCAGACGATGCGGGAAGTCCTAAATCATGCCCTTTCTCTTGAACTGCAGTATCCTTCAGTTGCTGCCGGCACTGTGCATACTTCCAATCATAAACGCCATAACAACACAAGAGGAAACAACGCTGCAAAGCGTCCAAATAACGACGGTCAACAAAAAGGGGATTTGAGCAAGACCTGTTTCTTCTGCAAGAAATCATGGCACATGGCCGACATTTGCTGAAAGAAGCTTGGGTTATGCCTAGCTTGTGGTGAACCAAACCATGGAGTTTGTGCATGTCCGCTGCGCCACTCTGATCGCCGCCCTCAATATCCAAATCCTGCCCTTACACCCCAAGCCAATCGAGTCGCGCCTCAGCAAGAGCGTCGCCAAGCTCAAGGTCGGGTGTACACTATGACACGAGAAGAAGCCCTTGCCTCAAACACCGTTGTGTCAGGTATATTGCTTTTTAATAATATACCTGCACGTGTGCTATTTGATTCTGGTGTAACACATAACTGTATATCCACGAATTTTGCTGTGGAAAACAATATAGAAATGACACAGTTGTATCTAGACCTTATTGTTAGCACCCCGTCGGGCACAAAAATACCTGTCCGTTCAGTATGCCAAGGTGGTTACGTCTGTATTGGAGGAAGGAAGCTATCGTTAGATGTTTTAGTCCTAGATGTTCAGGATTACGACATCATTTTGGGGATGGATTGGCTCGGCGCTTGCTCGGCAACTATCGAATGTGCAGAAAAATGAGTCATCTTCCGCCTACCTGGAGAGGCCGAATTCTGCTACACGAGTAGTCCAGCAACTGATGCGTCCAGGGCCTGCATGGTGATTTCGGCGATATCTGCTCGACGGATGCTACATTCTGGCTGCGAGGGATACCTAGCGTCGGTTCGGGACACGCAGCTGGATTACGCAAAAGTTGAGTCTTCTTCCGTTGTGGCGGAGTTCCCTGATGTGTTTTCGAGCGAACTACCCGGCATGCCACCTGATCGAGAGATCGAGTTCACCATTGACACATTCCCGAATACTCAGCCGATTTTCAAGGCTCCGTACAGAATGGCCCCTGCTGAACTGAAGGAGTTAAAGTGCCAACTGCAAGAACTGCTGGATCGTGGGTTCATCCGTCCGAGCGTGTCTCCTTGGGGCGCGCCTGTGCTCTTCGTAAAGAAGAAAGATGGAACATTGCGGCTCTGCATCGATTATTAGGAGCTGAACAAGGTCACTATCAGAAACAAGTATCCTCTGTCCAGGATAGATGACCTCTTTGATCAGCTACAAGGGGCAACAGTGTTCTCGAAAATTAATCTTCGCTCGGGCTACCACCAGCTGAAGATTAAGCCTGAGGACATGCCCAAGTCTGCATTTCGAACCCGCTATGGACACTACGAGTTTTCTGTTATGCCGTTTGGACTGATGAAAGCCTCTGCCGCTTTTATGGATTTGATGAACCATGTGTTCCGACCCTTTCTCGATAAATTTATGGTCGTTTTTATAGATGACATCTTAGTGTACTCGAAGAATAGGGATGAACACGCAGGACACCTGCGGATGGTGCTTCAAACCCTTCGAGACAATAAGTTGTACGCGAAGCTAAGCAAGTGCGAGTTCTGGTTAGACAACATAGCCTTTCTCGGGCATATTATTTCTGTAACGGGCATCTCAGTTGAGCCAAAGAAAATAGAAGCCATCGTGAAGTGAAGGAGGCCTGAGTCAGCTAGCAATATTCGGAGTTTCCTTGGTCTGGCAGGCTACTACAGAAGATTTATTAAAGATTTTGCTAGGATCGCCTCGCCTCTAACTCAGCTCACTCGAAAGGGAGTAATGTTCGCGTGGACGGACGACTGTGAAGCTTCGTTTATGGAGTTAAAACAGCGCCTCATCTCAGCACAAATTCTTACCCTTCCAGACGGACCCGATGATTTTAAGATATATAGTGACGCCTCAGGAAAGGGTTTGGGATGTGTCCTGATGCAAAGGGATAAAGTGATAGCCTTTGCGTCAAGGTAGTTAAAGCCTCACGAGAAGAATTAGCCAACCCATGATCTGGAGCTTGCAGCAGTGGTGTTTGCGCTGAAGTTGTGGCGCTACTACCTTTATGGTGTGCCATGCGAGATCTATACGGATCATAAGAGCCTAAAATATCTATATACACAAAAGGATTTGAATCTTCGACAACGACGTTGGCTTGAACTCCTTAGCGATTTTGACTTGATGATCAGATACACCCCTGGCAAGGGCAATGTTGTAGCTGATGCACTGAGTCGAGTGTTCGTTGGGAGCCTGACTATTGATGACAAGCTGCGTCGGGATATTAAAACTTTGGGCATTACACTTATAATCAGATACAAAAGGGGGCGCAAGTGGCACAGCTGCGCCTCGAACCCGACTTGTTAGAAAAAAGTCAAGTTCGCTCAGAAGGAAGACCTGCGTGAAAATGTATGACTATCTAATGTAGTGCCCCGTTCCCCCGGTGTGGGGAGCGCGGCTAAGAAACACAGACGGTATCGTTCGATCGGGATAGATTGAATTAAGAACTCGTCCTCGTTATGGATTTGCTTCTTCGGAATCGATTCCCATATTTAGTGGACTGCGCCCCAAGGATCGGCTTAGCGGCAGAGTCAGGAGGGACCTCTCCGCTGCTATCTTTTATTGTCTCGGTTTTCGATGTCGCTTGTTGCTTTCGTGCTTTGAGTTGGTTTTGGGATTTGCTTGTTTTTCTTGAACAGTTTCGATGGTTTTCATTGTTTTCGTTCATTGAACTGCACTTCAATTCCGAGATTGGAAAGAGAGGAAGAAGTATTAATCGAGCTGTTCGTGTGCAGGTGAACGAGCAGTAGGCGGCTTACGAACGGAGTCGTGAAGCGCCTCTTTTCTTCTTCTTTCCAAAATCTAAGTGAGTGGCTACCAACCCGATTAGCTAGCCCTGCTTCCAAGCCTCACTCCTTCGCCCCGATCAAACGATACCAAGTAATAATAAAAGAAACCAAGATAAAAGAGAATAGACTTGGTTAATACTGCTTGTCAATCAACTGTGAACGGTTACTTAACTGCATGCTTGTTCGTTTGGGACATTTATCATATGCATAAATACAAGTTAGAATGTTTGTTCTTCTTTAAATTATGCTATGAAATATACTGAATCAAGAGGCTATGCAACTGAATCATAATACTGCTTGTCCTGAACTGGCATTGCCTCAACTGCATGAACTGTTAGCTAAATGAAACAATACCGATTCGATCACGGACAACTTGTGCACAAGGTCACTGGTTCCTGCGGACGGTCGCTGGAGCACTGGCACCGATCCGATCCGGACGGAACTCACTGTAGTCTACTGCATCTGAACGGGATGGATTGCGGCCACTACTGAATCTTCGCTGCATTCCATCCTCGTTCAAGACTAAACGGTCCATTATGGCATCCTAGCCAGTGATCCACTGTATATTTAAACCTGTTGCATACTAACTTGTGTCTCCGTGGCAGGGAAGGCATGGTAAGTATTGTGCAGGTCATTCAGACGGGCAGGTAAAATCCACCGAACGGTGGCACGTTCATTTCAGTAAATTCAATATGCTGCTTACTTGTAAATGAACTAAGGCAAGATAGAAACCCACAAATATGCATGCTTCACTAAACAACGTGTTGATTGGTATAGTCAGGCTAGCTCGCCTTCACCAGCATGTTTCGATATGCTGACCCTCGTTGAAACAGGTTCTCCGCACCAAGGCGAACCGAGCGAGGAGCCGAAGTCGTCTACCCGATCCAGTCCAACTGTTGGCGCATCTTCACCGCGCCCCCTGAAGCCTTTTGAAGCCAGAAGCTGCAACTCTTCATACACAAATGCAGCTCCGTGGCAAAGCGATCCTCCAGCCTGGAGGTCTTTATCATTTTGAGTTTATAAAAGGATGTAATGTATAGGACTGCTATCTCATTTTGAGTCAACCCTTTTGTAAGCCGTTCGGCATATTAGCTAACTCGTTCAAGAGTTTGTAATAGATGTTCATTATCAATAAAGAGAACTTTTCTATGTTTCAAATCTGTGTTTCAATTTATCTGCGTACTCTGAATATGTGCTTGCTATGCAAATCATTAAAGCCTTGTGCGGGCGCAACTCCAGGCCCGCACGGTGGTCACGATTCGGGGGACGCCTCAAGTGATTCTACGAAATTGGGTCGTGACATAGTGGTATCAGAGCACAGATTCAAAGTTCCTTAGACTTCGTGCTGGAAAAGTTCCTTTAACGATCAAATTCCTGTGCGAACTCTTGAACTCGCTAGGCCAAAATGAGATACGTTCATGCAATAAGTCCATAATATATTATGATCCTAATATAATTTACCTTCTTTTGAAGGAATGGATCCAGCGCAATCTGCAGCGCAACCACCGATCGAAACACAAGAGAGCAGTTCGGGCAATTCGGGAAGCTCTCGAAGCCAAAGAGGCATGTCTCAAGTCGACCCGCTTGAGCGGGTAATACAAATATTAGAATCGCAACGACAACGAGACGATGCTCGCCAAGCTAAGCTCGAGAGTAATCTAGAGACCCGATTCTCAGTTCAACAGAAGCAGGTCGATGCCCTGCAACAAATCGTTCAGACTTTGGCTGCCAACCATTCCGTCGCAACAGCAACGACTCCGGTGGGACAGCCCGTGCTTGAAGTGGAGACGCCTCAAATCCCAAGGCCGAGGGACGTGACTGCCTTCAACTTGGGCCATTTCAAGAAAGTCTGCAATACCCCGTTCAACGGGACTGAGGACCCAGTGGTAGCTCTAGATTGGCTAGCCGAGATCGAAGACCACTTCACTCTGCTAGAGGTCCCCGAAGATAAGCGCGTCGCCTGTGCGCAACTGCAGCTCCGCCTCAACGCGCACGATTGGTGGGACGTGCATCGACGATCTCTCCAATTTGATCACGGAGAGGAGGCGATCTCGTGGACAACCTTTCGTGCCGCGTTCGAAGAGGAGTTTATACCGCCTCCAGTACAACGTAAAATGGAAAATGACTTCGTGCAGCTGAGGCAAGGCAGGATGACAGTTAAAGAGTATTCCGCCGAATTCAACCGACTCTCCAAATTCGCTAGGGCCTATTTACCTGATGCAGCGAGTCGAGCTAGAAGGTTTGAAGGTGGTCTCCGTCCTGCCATCCATTCGCACGTGGTCAATAATCAGTACGGGACAATGCGTGAAGTCATGAATCACGCCCTATCCCTCGAACCGCAGTATCCTCACGTTTCCACTGGCGCTGTGCATACCTACAATCACAAACGCCAAGGCAACGATGGAGGAAACACCGCTACAAAGCGCCCTAACTACGGCGGTCCACGAAGAGGTAACCCAGGGCAACCGTGTGCATATTGTAAGAAACCAGGGCACACAGTTGAAAAGTGCCGCAAGAAACTTGGGCAATGCCTCATTTGCGGAAATCCTGATCATACCGTTCCTGCCTGCCCACTGAGCCGCCTTAATAATCCCTAACGGTAAGTTCTACCCTAAGTTTCGGGACGAAACTTCCAATTAGTTGGGTAGGATGTAGTGCCCCGTTCCCCCGGTGTGGGGAGCGCGGCTAAGAAACACAGACGGTATCGTTCGATCGGGATAGATTGAATTAAGAACTCGTCCTCGTTATGGATTTGCTTCTTCGGAATCGATTTCCATATTCAGTGGACTGCGCCCCAAGGATCGGCTTAGCGGCAGAGTCAGGAGGGACCTCTCCGCTGCTATCTTTTATTGCCTCGGTTTTCGATGTCGCTTGTTGCTTTCGTGCTTTGAGTTGGTTTTGGGATTTGCTTGTTTTCCTTGAACGGTTTCGATGGTTTTCATTGTTTTCGTTCATTGAACTGCACTTCAATTCCGAGATTGGAAAGAGAGGAAGAAGTATTAATCGAGCTGTTCGTGTGCAGGTGAACAAGCAGTAGGCGGCTTACGAACGGAGTCGTGAAGCGCCTCTTTCCTTCTTCTTTCCAAAATCTAAGTGAGTGGCTACCAACCCGATTAGCTAGCCCTGCTTCCAAGCCTCACTCCTTCGCCCCGATCAAACGATACCAAGTAATAATAAAAGAAACCAAGATAAAAGAGAATAGACTTGGTTAATACTGCTTGTCAATCAACTGTGAACGGTTACTTAACTGCATGCTTGTTCGTTTGGGACATTTATCATATGCATAAATACAAGTTAGAATGTTTGTTCTTCTTTAAATTATGCTATGAAATATACTGAATCAAGAGGCTATGCAACTGAATCATAATACTGCTTGTCCTGAACTGGCATTGCCTCAACTGCATGAACTGTTAGCTAAATGAAACAATACCGATTCGATCACGGACAACTTGTGCACAAGGTCACTGGTTCCTGCGGACGGTCGCTGGGGCACTGGCACCGATCCGATCCGGACGGAACTCACTGTAGTCTACTGCATCTGAACGGGATGGATTGCGGCCACTACTGAATCTTCGCTGCATTCCATCCTCGTTCAAGACTAAACGGTCCATTATGGCATCCTAGCCAGTGATCCACTGTATATTTAAACCTGTTGCATACTAACTTGTGTCTCCGTGGCAGGGAAGGCATGGTAAGTATTGTGCAGGTCATTCAGACGGGCAGGTAAAATCCACCGAACGGTGGCACGTTCATTTCAGTAAATTCAATATGCTGCTTACTTGTAAATGAACTAAGGCAAGATAGAAACCCACAAATATGCATGCTTCACTAAACAACGTGTTGATTGGTATAGTCAGGCTAGCTCGCCTTCACCAGCATGTTTCGATATGCTGACCCTCGTTGAAACAGGTTCTCCGCACCAAGGCGAACCGAGCGAGGAGCCGAAGTCGTCTACCCGATCCAGTCCAACTGTTGGCGCATCTTCACCGCGCCCCCTGAAGCCTTTTGAAGCCAGAAGCTGCAACTCTTCATACACAAATGCAGCTCCGTGGCAAAGCGATCCTCCAGCCTGGAGGTCTTTATCATTTTGAGTTTATAAAAGGATGTAATGTACATGACTGCTATCTCATTTTGAGTCAACCATTTTGTAAGCCGTTCGGCATATTAGCTAACTCGTTCAAGAGTTTGTAATAGATGTTCATTATCAATAAAGAGAACTTTTCTATGTTTCAAATCTGTGTTTCAATTTATCTGCGTACTCTGAATATGTGCTTGCTATGCAAATCATTAAAGCCTTGTGCGGGCGCAACTCCAGGCCCGCACGGCGGTCACGATTCGGGGGACGCCTCAAGTGATTCTACGGAATTGGGTCGTGACATCTAATACATCGCAATACAACGTTACTATTTTGACCGTCATTTATGGTGATCGTCAATTGCCTGCGTGACGTGGCGGCCCTCCATTGGAGGGGGGAGGCGGGCTACATTAGCTGCAGGCATTGGACGATCACAAAAAAAATGACGGTCAAAATCATATTTTTGATACCAATATTATATACCATATAGTATATAAATATTCCTACTAACATTAAAGTCTCCATATAATAAGAACAGAACAGAACCGACTAAACCGAGAGATAGATAGGAGAAAATTGTAATATTTTTTTCCTTCTCTTTTTCCAAAGGTGAGAATTTGTTCCCTTCTCTTACTCTGTTTTATTCCTTTTAATATTTTTTATTATTCAAGGTATTGGGATGTGATTATTTGTTGTTTTTCTTAGAATTTTTGGATGTGATTTCTTACAAATAATATAAAATTGATAGAGCGGTATAGATATTAATTTTTGTTATTAGAATTTAATCTAGATTGTTCACATCTTCGAGGATAATTATAATTGTACTCGACTAAACTATAATTAATATAATATTAAGTTTATATTTTTGTTGTGTTTCTTAACTTTTAATTAATATAATCAAGCAGATTTGAACCTAGTTTACTAGCTGACGACAAGACCTCGACTTGTTGAAAAAGTTCTATAGATCACTAGATATATTCTCTGCCTCTTGTAACCGGGAATAATTAGTGTAATTACTCTCTGTTTACATACTTTCTAATAAATGTGTACGTACGTACCCTCGGCTCTCAATGAACGAAGCTAGACCATTGAGTTGTCACTTTCTCAACAATGGACGCACATATGTGTATTTATGTAAGTATATATGCATATATATTTGATCATCTGAATAAATGTTGATAAAAGAGAATGAAGAGAGGTCCCCTAGCTCAGCTCCTTTCCCATGATCAGGCCAGCCAGCCTTTCTTTTAAGGGGACACCCCACCTGGATACTAGGACTCATCCAATAATCATGGCTAGGTATCTTGCACCTGGCCATATGTCTTTTTGCATGATAATTTTATAGAGGTGCAGAAGGGAGTGACAGTGTAGGACAATTCAGTGGAACTGTTGGTGTTAGCCAATTGTACATATATTACAAGAAAAGGCTGCCAATGCTAACTAATATTTGGTGACTAATTGACCATCAATAATAAGAAGAATGAACTGTTCTAGCTAGCTAGCTATAAGCTTGTATGTATGTAAGATCACTACAGGAATTTTTCTGTCTGGTCTCTCTTCCTTTCTCTCATGCCCAGCTAGCATAGTTAAACAGCAATGGAGCGAATTAATGATCTCTTTGGCTACAACGTGTTCGATTGTACCATTCCACACTAAAGTCGCAAACGGGGCCATTTAGCTGTCGCATTCCTATAGCCAGAAGGGTCCCCTCCATGGGAGAGCCTCTCAAGCCAAAATCTCCCTATCTTGATCTTGAAGGTTACGTCAAAATATCAATGAAAGAAGGATCAAGCGTTCAGAGTTAAACTTTGGGTATTCTAAAAGTATTATAATAAGAACTTTGCGTATATCTAAATTTTATATTGGATTTCATTTTCTTAATTATTATAAGTTTAAGCAAATAACCTTTCACTCTTTAACCCATGATATGGATAACTCAGAACACTATCCGAAATATATTAATAAATGCCATGCGTGCTACTTTTTCAGAATCACCTCATTTTTATTGTATTCAATATTTTAAACAAAATTTAAAACAAATATGTAGACCACCTTATTTTCAACGTAAATTAGACTACCTTGCAAGATGTTATAATGAGACAGATGCGAATATTTGCTTTGAAACAATTAAGGCTAAAAATATCGATATTTACAATTGGCTTGTTGGAGTAAATGATGAAACTCGTGTTTTATCACACTGGATAACAACTTATTCTCTTTGTCCTAGATTAGATATTAACACGTCGAACCTTGCTGAATGCTTCAATAACTGGGTTAAAAACTTATGCGATAAACCAATAACAACACTACTTGATGGTATTCGAGCCAAAATTATAGCACTTCAGGACAAAAATCGGCAAAAAGCTGAAAATCTTGCAACTGATTATTGTCCGAAGATGTTAAATACTATTGCCAATATCACAAGAAAAAAACAACAACTGCAAATATTGAGTATAGTTGGTTATTTGTTTGAAATACTAGATCGTGAAACAAACAGAACATATGTTGTTAACTTAGATAAAAAATATTGTACATGTTTTAAATGGTATCATACTTGTTTGTCATGTGTACATGTATGCTATGCTTGTAATTCTAAAAATATTAGCATCGAGAGTTTTTATCTAGGTATTTTTTCCAAAGAAGCATTAAGAAGCGTAAATGAGCCGCACTTGGAGCCAATTCCAGTCCCTTACAATATTCAAAGTACATTGGTTATAGGCGACATTGGAGTACCAGATGTATGATTAAAGCGGAAAGACCAAAGAAGAACCGCATCATGACGAATGATCAATCATCAAGAGATCTCCGATGTAGCAACTGTAATGATTTAGGTCACAATCGAAGAAGATGTACCAACCAACCAAGAGAATAAATGTATTGGCATAGATTTTCTTAGAAAAGTTATAAGTTCATTGATGTAATTTTATTTCTAATACATAAATTTTCAATAAAACCTAGCAGTACAAGAATTTCATTCTCTGCCTCTTGCCATCCTGTCATAATTCCTACGAGGCCTTGGCCTAAGACCAAGTATATTTCTTCTTGCTACTGTATCCTCCGGTGTCTCCCCTGGCAATGGTGCCCTTGGGTCAAATTCATCAGTCTTCCGTGTCTGTACCGGCGCAGTTGGAGTCACAAATAACTGAGTAGCTGTATCAAACTGTGGTGCATCAAATATAGAAGTGGCCATCTGCATGTAATAATCCCAATAGTCACCACCAGGTTGTGACGTCCTCTCGCCCGCCTCTCGGTCCATCTGTGGGGTACGTGCCTGTGACGTCCCCTCGCCCGCCCACTGATAAATGCCCTGGCCAGCCCACTGGGAAGTGCCCTGGTCAGCCCACTGGGAAGTGCCTTGGTCAGCCTGTTGGGAAGTGCCCTGGTCAGCCTGTTTGTAAACCCCCTCGACCAATTTAGGGTTTAATTTGAATTAAACCGAGAGACTAGAATTTATGTGCGACAATTATAGGTACCCCTCTGACCATTGTGTAATCTTAGATACTTGTCCTTTCGTCACCTCCTAGCTACACGATATTCGAGTAAAAAGAACGTCAAGCGCACTGCATTTAACCTATTTAAATTGAGGCTAATTTTACCTCAAACAGAACTTAACCAAGCCCACATACACTCTTTCACATGGACCAACCCCACCTCAATGGGACCAGATAGGCCCAAGCCCCAAAGGCAGCCCATAAATCCCCTTCCATATAAATACACATGTTCCTACTAAAACCCTAAAAACAAAACCATCACCACCCTCTCCAAACCCTAGCCGAACCCTTGCGAGCACCACCCCTTCCTCTTCTCCGACTTCACAACCAACCCACCACCACCTAAAACCGCCACTCCCACTGCCCGACAGCTGCCTGCATCTCGCCTGGCCACCGGACCCTCCCCTCAGACCGCCAACCACCGTCATCATCGAGCTCGCATCAAAACCCGATCCCCATATAAACCCGACTGCCCCGGTTCCCGACAACCCCCTCCGACACCCCGACCACCACTGCCAGGCGGAGCACCACCGTCCCAGCAACCGGATAGCCACCCCGTGCCGCCCCAACTCAGCAACCGTCGCTGCCCAGGCTGCCCAGGGCTGTTGCTGCTGCGGCCACTGCCATTGCTGCCGCTGCCACGGCTGATCACCGCCGGGCGACGCCGGAGCGCCACCTCTCGCCGGAGAACGTCCAGAGTTCGAACTCAGACTCCCCCACGATCAACCTTGAATAGGTACACCTAGTTTGATCTTTCCCGTGATATCATGTATAGTTGTATCGTCGTGTCGCTAAGTTGTGTCGTGTGTCTTAGGGTTGGACACAAGTTATGTTTATATAAGAGTGTTAATTCGATTAGATGGTAATTAATAAAGTAATAATTAATTTAATGATATGACCTGTGATTTAAGACTTATAATTCACCTGAAGCGTAGACATAGACCTAGTACTTTTAACATGGAAATTAAATGACGGGTAATTCAACAAGACGTAATGTAGCTTCGTAAAACCATAGACGTAGTAATTATTGTCTCAAGACGCACGTTAACCGAGGACAGAACGAGTGTACACCCTAGCTACGTGCACACGTGACGATGTATTCGATCAGCCGTGATCTTGCGACAGTACCTAAGAATAGCGTCGTAAATTATGTATGCAATTGCGTTAGTGTCTGATGTAGAATTTCTATATTATATTGTATGTTTAGGGTCATTGGATCAGCCAGGAGACACTGCAGGAGCAGGCTATTGGCATTCACATCTTGAGGACATAGGCAAGATACCTTGCCATATTTACTGTCTAATTTAAATTATGCATAAGTTGTATTGTATTCTTGTTGCTTTCCTTTTATACAACTGTGCGCGTCCGAGATTTACTCGGTGCTGTCGACGGATTCGTCGATGATTAGTATACTTGACCTAGTTCGTAGTGACTCACCCCATTGGAGGATACTCTGATATCTTCCAAGACCGGACACTTCTACACGTTCGTGGTGACAATTTCATGTTGGGATGCGGGTTCGCGTGCTCGACTAGCTATCGGCGCGTGTGACATGCATCACGGTTAGTAAGTAATTCAGGATTATTTCAGTGTAGAGACTTGGCATTTAGATACGGAGTATGCACGTCGAGTATTCGACTTGGATATATACATTGGGCGAGGAGGACGACTAGTAGGCATATGGGACACCCCATTCCTTTACACTAACACCGCACTCAACAGAGTGATACGGACGTATATATATATTACTGATACCACGTTCTGTAGAGTGTTGGACGTTACTTGGTGATATTACAGATACCGCACTCTATAGAACGTTGGACGTTATTGTATTCCTGCGCCCGTGTTATAGGGGGCATGTGTGGCATATACTAGCCGGTTGTCACAACTGGTGAATTACGTCAGCAGATGTCTAGCCTACACCTTCCCATATACTCACAGTTGCCCTCATATTGCATTCACTTAGATGGTTAGCACACCCTTTATTGTATTTATTTTATTCAGTATTTATATATGGCATGCTTCTATGTATCTTGTTATGTCCCTCTGAGGACCTGGTACCTTTCCAGATTTGGACGAGGTATATTAGCCCACAGTGTACGGCCCAGGACAGGAGACGAGGTTCGCTACCGTAGAGGAGTTAGAGGTGTTACCGTCAGAGTTTTCGTGATCACTTGGTAGGCCTTCCGCCTAAGATTGGGAGCATCATTATCTAGTCAGACGATACTCTAGTCATTACACTTTTATCTATCGTTTCAATACTTTTATTCCGTCATAGTAGTGGGTTTGTTCCCACCAGACATTATTGGTTGTACTATGATATCTTGAGACTGGTGTTTATCTTCCAGTAGTTTATTTAGTACTTCTTGCTATTTATATTGTGGATGAGATTAGTTACATGTTGATTGACTGATGTTGGACATGTTAGTATTTTAGGACAGCGTAGCACTCTTCGTTAGGATTCATTAAATTGGAATATCCTCGGAGATGTGACAGCTGGCTATTGTCACGTAGCCTAGTTCCGTATATTTTGGGACTGGGAAGTGACATGGTTTTAGTGGTGGCCCATGCAGGTCTTCTCGCTTGTGGTATGATAACATGTCCAGCGAGCCTGCAATCGGATAGAAATTACTATGTCTCATCCACTTTGAGTTCATCCATGAACTTCCTTCGTATTGTTTCTAAATATCTGTATCCTGCTTGTTTGATTCCGTCCTCTTTTTGATGAAATCATGTCTCTTGCAGCAAGATAAACTTGCGCAGTGGACGAGGAGCACCCAGTGCCTCGGTGCCAGACAATACCACCCGAAGAGAGGAGGAACCCCAAGGGCAACCCCCGCTACAGACCCCGCTGATACATTGGCACGAGACTTCTCAGGACGTCCTACACCGCAACCCGAGGGACAGACTTCCCAGACGATCCCCATGCAGCATTTTGAGGGACAGACCTCAGGAGCCACACCGATGCCGCAAACTGAGAGGCCGACATCTGAAGAGACACCTACTGCACAGCCAGAGGTTCCATTACCACCACCTCCACTCTACACACCCCAGGTGCCACAGCTAGATGGACAGCCACAGATGCTTCAGTTCTTTTAGACCATGATGCAAGCACAGTGTCTCACGACCCGCACCCGAAAATCAAGCATGATTCGTGGGTACGTCCAGCCTACGCCGCAGAATCGGTGGTAGAACGCTGTAAGGTCCGTTCTAGGTCAACCAACTATCTATATATCTCACAAAAAAATCTGCCATAACCTCTCCAAAAGGAGGGCAACCACGCAATATATATATGAACTCTCAATCACAAAATCTAGGGGAAGAATAAAAGCACGATATGATATCAACAAAGAAACAGAACCAAGAGAGCAAGACAACATCCAAAAATATACAGTCCAAGACTATAATAGTCTACAATATCTCACAGGCAACAAAAGAATAAGTACAATCATCCAGAAACAAACCACTGAGAACAACCCAGGAAACCCACCTAGCTAACTAGGGCGCTATAGGCGTCTCCTCGGCGCACTCCTCCTCAGTCTCGGGGTCACCACCCTCGTCAACACCCGATCCGTAGAACGTCGGGCAATAGTCCTCAGGATCCTCTGAAAAAATTATGCCCAGTCAGGACTGGAGCGAAGTACATAACTCTGAAAGCAACTCCAAATACATGGTAAGGTGTATATGACGAGCAATAGAAAAGTATACAAGATGCACAGAAAATAAATATATGCTGGAGCACAATAAGTAGCTGCAATGTAAACTGGAGAACAATACAAGTAGTAAAAAAGTAACTACAGGTGAGAAACATGAATACTAGCTAATTGCCTTGAGCATAAGTTCGTTATGTGATCGGCTTAGGTTGCACATGAAAAACACTACGATAACTCCGTTATGCGTGAGTTGCATAACCGACATACACATGAATACTGTTTGGCTTTGATCACATAACCAACTCCTACTCCCCTCCCCCACTAATACTCTTGGATCCAACCACAACACGCTACGTACACGATAATAGCTCGCGCACACGAAGGCGAGAGCACAAGAAGCACATGATAGCACATGAGAATCAATACCCGAAGCACATGATGAAATGCACGTGATAGAGTACCCGCTGAACACAGTAAGGGGGATAGCATCTCATGACGGGATCCACTAGTACCATCTCGTGTAACAATGTGTTAGAATCAAGTATCACAGTTCTAGAACAGGTGAGATAAACGCTATCATGAAATGGAAACTATCAGAGGTAGGTACTCGCCTGATGTCCTGAGCAACTGATGAGGATCGAGATCCGGACCGGTGTCGCAAGAACCTATTGCGAAAAACAAGATTAAACAGGGTTCTAAGGATTTAAAATGATATAAAATAATTAAAAATAGGCTTCTAGGGCTATTCTAGGTCGAACGGGTCAAACCGGTAAAATTTGGATCAAAAAGTTAACCCGGGGTCCAAAAAGTCAACTCTAGGTCAAAACTAGGTCAAACGTTGACTTTTATGGTCAACGGGGATAATTATGGTCAAAGCTAGGTCAAACTAGGGTGCCCCTGAAATTCTAGGTCAAACCGAGCTCATTAAGCTAGAAAACTCACAAACTCGCCTCCTCGAGATACCGGGATACCCTCGGTATCCGATACCTAGCCCTAGGCCACGCATCCCGCCTAAACCCGCTAAAACCTATGCTAGCACGCGTAATTATATATACATAAGCATATAAAAATCACTCCAATACTATTCCTAGGCTATTGCTCAAATACCCCGCTCGAAACTCAATACCTTGGATATCTCAAGGTATTGAGATACCTCGGTATCTCAAGGTATTGAGATACCGCTCTCAAACCCCTCTAACTAGCTATTAGGCTAATAAATATATACCTAGTTATTAATCTAGGCTAGAAAAAATATATATCTATCATATATTTACATATCTAAGTACCTATGTACATATATATATAGATATCCACACACATATACACATACCCATACATACCTTACCCAACTCATAAATATATATATATAAAACTATCTAGATATTTATAGATTGTGGTAATCGTGTGGGGTGCACCTTGAATATGGATAAATAAAGTGGTGTGCAACTCAAATTTTCTCAAAAAAAATTTGCATTTTGAGTTTTTTGTTCCACTGATCCAATGGTCATCGAGCTATACTCCAACCAAGATCAGGAGAACCACTCTGAGGTTTGTGGTCTGCTCAAGACCTGCCCCACACACGGTTGATACAATAATGTAGTCTAGCAAGGAAGGAACTACATTAGGTCCTGGGAAGGCTACGAGGATAAGTTCCCAAATTAGAGATTAGCATCAGAGCTAACAGTACAGTCTAGTACCAGAACTTAGCCTAGTTTCAGAGCTAATGGTTGAGTAGTGAATGGTCAGGGAGTAGCAATTCCTTTTTAGAAGCATTTCAGCAAACAGAAAGAGTGCATGTGCCTGCCCTTTTCCTTCACATCCTCGACACTCCAAAACCTCCCGAATCGCCCCAGCTCTTCCTCACCGACCTCATGGACCCTTTGATATATTGAGGTGCCCATGGTGCTAGTACAAAAGATTTTCGAGAGAACAAATTAATGAACAACCACTGATACCAACTTTACTTGCTTTCCCAGCATTTCCTTCCAATCCCAACATCTCATGGTAGACAAGGATTTAGGGTCAGGCCTTACCTTGGGTTGTAGGCAGATCGGACGAGGACACGGAGGTCGTAGGCGAAGGAGGAGGGGACACTGAGGAGGATGCACATGGAGGTCGTAGGCGCAGTAGGAGGCCACAGAGGTCGCAGGCAGAGGAGGAGGAGCACAGAGGAGGCGACAGTTGTAGGCGGTGGTGTTAGACGGAGGAGGGAGTTGTCAAGAGAGAGAGAGAGAGACAGAATATGAAATGAAATCAATCAGACATTTTTTTTTAACTAGAGCACATATATGGAAATGGACATCATCGCAAGTGTTGTTAGACCGTAGTACTTTTTATCTTTTTTTTTGGTGTTTTTATGATTAATTGCGTAAACTTATGACGTCTAGCTGATGACTTCATGACGTCTAGATAATTAACATCCGAGATATGGACAATTGATCATTTGGCCAACGGATGTCTATTGCTAAGTAGCGACAAATTGTAGTCGTTGCTACAGGTATGTCGTTGAAAAGAAATACTTTTGTAGTGAGATTGGGGTTTCACTAAACTTATTGTATATTAAGTGTGTATACACCAGTGTCATTAGAAACATTGGTCCATACGGTGAAGTTCGAAGTCAATTACTCATACTTTGACGCATTTGTTTATATAATAAAGTTTAGGATTATTTTGTATAAAGATATCAAATTTAGAATCTAATTTGACTTTGGTTACTGGATTTTTTCGTTGATGAATTTGGATACTCAAATTTTTTTTTGATTTATTTTTAGTGACAAACATTTCTCACTTAAAAGACTTAAATGTCCAATTTCGACTATTTTTGCCCCAGAACAAAGCAAAGCAAATGTGATCAAGAGAAATCAAGGGGAGAAGAAACATGTTACTAACCACAGTGATTACTCCTTTTGAATTACTCATGTAATCTCTCAATTTACTAGTGCTTGTATAGGAATCTTGCATTCACAAACTTATATTACATTTCTTCTTCTACTACTTCTCTCATATATAAATCTCAATTTACTAGTACTTGTGTCAATCTGCGAAGTTTGTTAATATTATAATTAGAAGTTCAAGGAGTTTTAGTCTCTAATTAGCTGTTTGATGGTTTATATATTTACATTTAGGATCATAATCTGTAATACTTTTGGCAAATTTGAGATTAATTCTGTCTGAAGACTGATTCTCCTGATGTAATAGTACTTTGAGTTATCACCAAAAGAATGGTCTAGTAGTAGCAACGATGAGAAATTGTACACATGGATACGAATCTCATTCCTGATAATAAATTTAACAGAAAAAATTGTTGTGAAAAAATATTTTTAAATAATTTTTTTTTATATTTGTTAAAAATTTGCCAACTGGATTGGCGAAAAAAATTTCAACCAAGTTGGCAAAAATCTAATAGTGATTTTTTGTTTTGTTTTGTTTTGATTTGGTTTTTTATTTTTTGTTGTTATTGATATTTTGGGATAATTGGATTTGGTTTTTTTTTTTTTTTTTTTTCTGGTTTGATTTTTATTTTTTTTTTGGGAAAAAAGAGTGCTTTTATTTAATTTTATTTAGCTTTAGTTCTTTTTTAAAGAAATTGTTGTAGCAATAATTTTTTAAATAAATTAGAAAAAATTAAAATTTAACATCCAAAATAAAATATGCTATCATTGAACATCAAAAAATTTTTAAAAAAATCTGCCGTAAGAAAATTACGTCTGCCGTCGAGAAGATTTCGAGCGTCCATAACTATTTGTTTGGAAACCGTTTTTCGTTAAACAATAGGTCGATTTGTATATTTTCGTCGAGAATAACACAATTCGTGTAGAAAGAATTTTCAACCGAAACAAGACGCACATGTTACAGACAAAAGTATAAAATTAAAAACTTTAAAGTATCATAACTTTTGACTGAGAGATCGTAACAAGGTTTAGTTTGTGTCAAAATGACTGTATCAAAAAGTACTATGGATAAACTATTTCACCGTTTGACGGAGTTCGAAAAATTTTAGAATCGCAAAAAACGATGTTTCGACCTCCAAATTTTACTTTCGGTCATTTTATTTTTGAATTTTTTTATTATCTATACTAATTTGTTATTATCTATACTAATATGAATGATAACAACATCTATTGATTAATATTATTATCAATATTATATTTTTATTTAATATCCCTAAAAGATAATTTATTATTATTTGTACACAAAATTTATTTAAAATAATTAATTATATAGATAACAAATAATTAGTTTGTTATTTGTTAAATTGTGATATCTTTTTTAATTATGATTTCTCATAAATATATATTTTAAATTTTGAATATGTGCTTAGTTAGATAATAAAAAATTAGTATAGATAATAAAAAATTACTATAGATAATAACAAACGGTTATCATTCATATTAGTATATTTTGATAACAAATTATATTTTGGTTTAATCAAACGGTTATCATTCATATTAGTATAGATAATAACAAATTAGTATAGATAATAAAAATTTAACTAATAATAAATTTTGATTTAATCAAAACAGTTGCTATTTAACAAATTAGTATAGACAATAATTATATTTTCAAAATTATATTAGTATACATAATTACAAATTAGTATAGATAATAATCAAACGGTTGCTATTTCTAAAATTATATTTTGAATAATAATAGATGTGGTATCTAATATTTGAAATTATTTTTACTTAATTTTAAATTGTCTTTAGAAAATCTATTGGTTAATTTTATATATAAAAAAAAAACCAAATCTAACTATCCAAAAAAACCAACAAAAAATAACTAAAAAAAAACCAAAAAAAGAAAAGAAAAAAAAACCAAAATAAAAATCATTGTCAGATTTTTGCCAACCCTGTTGTCAAAAAATTGACAAATATAATTTTTTTTTTAATTTTTCATATTTTTGCCATCTGAAATGGCGAAAACTTTCATTATTTTAAATTTGTTTAAAATTGTTTCGTTTTAGTTAATTTGCTTAAAATATTTCTTTACAAGAAATTTTTCTGTAAATTTAATTAATGAAAACAAATTCTGGTGTTAGTAGCCAAATGACAAAAACCAACATTTAACATTAACACTAACACTCATCTTTTATATTCTTTTATATATATATATATATATATATATATATATATATATATATATATATAAATTTGAGAACATGACAGCGAGATCCCAGTCAATTACTTGCCTATTTGTCTCATAAAGAAAAGGTTATGGGAGAGGCTTCAGGTGAGGAGATATCACACTATTAAATTAATATCCATTGATGCTTTTCTCCATCCAGTCTCTTGGTCTAATGTGGTCCAAGGAATTAGGAATGCCATGCATACCAAAAGTCAAATTGAAGCATACCCATAGATATGAGAACAGATTTGTTCCTCTATTAGTGTTCTATATTTTATTTCTACTCTATTACACGTGGATCATTTTTTTAATTTATATCGATTAAGATTTACATATTATAGAATAAAAATAAAATATAGAACATAAATAGTGGAATAATACATCTGTTCTGCATAGATATATACTTGTTTTATCCATAGCCTCCCTCTCCCTCACTTCTACACACCTCATCCACAACATAAGCCCCTTACTATTCAATGAATATCTTCCTCTACAATTTACTCATAGATAACACTCAACGTCTCATCTAACACTAAAATAAGGTTGTGTGCCTTTTGGATCTTGCAAAAAAAAAAAATACGAAGGACATGGGTAGGAGAAGACTGGGTTTGAACCTTGTGTAGGAGAGTTTCCGGTCAGGGGTGTTGGAGATTTCGGGTGGAAAAAAAAAAATAATAATAATCACAAGCTGATGTTATGGCATTTTTCTTGGGACCCCACATCAACGTACTAACGAAAATACCATTTGATATCGAGGACAAGCTCACATGAAGCCAAGACCACTTCAACTCTCCTCCTCCCTTTTCCTTTTCCTTTTCCTTTTCCCATTCTTAAGACCTCCCTATAGTCTCTTCCCATTATTTCATTTGATACATATAGAACCTAAATAATACTAGGAACCTTCTACTTCAGTCTTTTGGCATAAGTAAGGGAACCATCTCTCTCTCTCTCTCTCTCTCTCTCTCTCCTCATCTTCTTCTTCATCTAAATTTCTTACTTGAGCATCAGTAGTTTCGTATAAGAGCGATCAAGAAACAAGTTGCGGAGGAAAAGAAAAGAAAGGAAAACAACGTTCTTTCTTGCTAGAGCAATCAAGAAAACAGCCATCCTCTTTTCTCTACAGAAAAGAACTTATGGTATGGACAGTACTACAGAAGTGAGGAACGAGAATTACACCACAACTCATCCAACAACTCCCTCCCTCCCTCCTTCCTCCTCCTCCTCCCCATCCCCTTCCCCGTCCCAGGACGTCGAGGAGGAGCGCGAGTACATGTTCGAGAAGGTGGTCACCCCGTACGAGCGACGTTGGGAAGCTGAACCGGCTGGTGATCCCAAAGCAGTACGCGGAGCGTCACTTCCCCCTCGACCGGGCCTCGAGCGAGGAGGCGGGCCGCCTCCTCAGCTTCGAGGAGGACCGCGGTGCCGGCCGCCGCACCTGGCGCTTCCGCTACTCCTACTGGAACTCCAGCCATAGCTACGTCATGACCAAGGGCTGGAGCAGGTTCGTCAAGGACAAGCGCCTCAGTGCCGGGGACACGGTCACGTTCTCCCGGGGTGCCGCCAGCTCCACAGGCCGCCTCTTCATCGACTGGCGCCACCGCCCGCCCCCGCCGGACCCTCCCCATCAGCTCCGCTCCTCGCTCCCGTGGGGATGGGGAGGACGACTATTTGTTCCCCCTCCTCCTCCCTCCTCGGCTATCGCCAGCGCAAGTACTAGTACCGCATCCGCCATGTACTACCGCTCGGTGGGTCGACCCGTGCCGCCCCCACTGCTCAGGATGGGAGGAAGTATATTGGATTCGGCGCCTTTGTGCGTGGCGGAGCCGAAGAGGGTCCGGCTGTTTGGGGTGAACCTCGACTGCTCCGAACAAGAAGAATTCCACTATCGACGACAGCAGAGGGAGAGTACCAATCACATCCCGCCGCCTTCGCCTCTTCAGTGGAGGCTGTCGCCTACACCTGCACCAGCCAGCAGGAGCGAGCTGCCGCAACTGCCGCTGCCGGCAATGGATCAAGAAGGAGCAAGGAGGTGAACAAGGTTAACTTTAATTAGCTAGTTTTTTTTTTCTTCCAAATCATTGTTACGTGGAATGGTCATATTGGGGAATTAAGAGGTGCTCAAAGGAAATTAAAGGGATGTTATTGCATCTTAGTATGTAATTTCCATCTTAAAATTTTCAAGTACTTACTGGTGAATGAACATAAAATAGATACATTGGTAGATCGATATATAGCCATCTCAAAGTAGCTTAAAGGGACTACATATAGAGAAATTATTGTATGTACTGGCCTCAATGCATGCACTCTTTCTCGCTTCAACCTATATGAAAATATGTACATGCACACATTTTTATGATAATCTAACAGTTCACATAAAAATGATACACTGAGACCAGCTCATACAATAATTTCTTCTAGATATATAGGTTTTCTTTTCTTGCTATAGATCTTGTATTGTTATTGCTAGGTTGTACGATGTTTATTCAAGCTCTTACAGGCTATTATGGAAAGATTAAAGCCTGGATCTCTGTGATTATAATTTACTATTAGTCAATATTAATTGCCTCTTCAATTGTTTCATGGCTAATTATATATTCACAGTGTGCATTGTTCAATTCTAGAGATTGTATTACTAGGTTTCTCACAGTGCTAAAGGATAATCTTGATAACCTATAATTGTTCATGAATCTTATGGTTGGAGGCAGGCCTAATTTTTGCTTCTGTGGAAAATTGATTATGAACAACCAAATGGCGCCATTTGGTTCAACAAACCTATTTTTGTTAGTGTTTTTCACTTTGCTTTGGGAGTTTTAGTCCCACATTGAAAAACTACCAATGTGTATATCTCAATATATAGCTTTGCTTAGTATTGGTATATGCACATTTGGTGGTGGTCCATGTGGGTTGACTTTCCTAGAGGGATTAAGTGTGAACACCATTACGACAATCTTTATTTTGTTACCACATTTGGAAAGTTTTCCTTAGGAGCTAAGCCCCTTAGCGACTCGGACTCGGGTTCAAGGGCGCAAAGTGGCTAGAGGGGACAAGGACTGCTGTTGGCGGATCGGTGCGGCGTTGTCTGCTCTGTGCAGTACAACGCACAGGCGGCGCGGGTGGCTCGTGTCTCTCTGTGCCACGCAGCTGCAGCTTTCGGCGCCTGACGGCGTTGTCTGCTCTGTGCAGTACAGCGGGCCAGGCAGCTCATGCGGCCTAATTTTTTTTCCAGGCCGCATGGAAGCTGAAATTCTCTTTATATAGAGGCTCTCATCTTTCATTTAGTGGGTTAAAAAAATTTGAGAAAGAGAGAAAAACTGAGAGCACGAGCAGGACCTACGGCAGTTTTTTAGTATCATTCCAAAAGAATCTTCAGAGTGATCCGAAGGTGACCAAGTGGATTCCAAAAGTTCTCGTGTGAACTTGCTGGATCCTGGGGCAGATCGTTGTATAATGTGAATCTTGCCATGAGCCCTAGTGGTTTTGATCACCCCAGCAAGAGTTTTCTTCGTGGTATTTCTGTTCTTGTTCCCGTTCTTCTCGGTGTAGCGTCTGCGAACGTAAAGAGAATAACGATTTTCTGATTCTTGTTGAATTTGGATTTTTTTGGGTTGTCAGTTTGTAACATGTTCCTTGTTTAGTGCTTCTGTGGGGTTGTGTGTCACTGAAGAGGAACTCTTGTGTGAATCTCAGTACACCAAATTCTCTTCTGGAGTTTGTAGAGACAAACTCTTGTGTGAGTCTCTACTTTGTGGCTACCTCTTCTTCTTTGATCTGACTTCGGGACTAACAATCTCAAGGTAAGATCCGAGTTAGAATGGACAATCACTCAAACCTTCTCGATACTAGCTTTAACAAGCTTGAGAAGTTTGATGGCGAATACTACAACATTTGGAAAATGAAGATCTCCTTGAATCTTCGTCTTGTCAAAGTTACTTATGTGTTGGTTGATCCTGAACCTATCATTCTCGAAGATGGAGGAGAGCTTGCAGTTCACTACCAAAATAAGTCAAATTAGCGATGCTTAAAAATATCGCTAAATTGGTAAAAAAATGTCGCTAATAAAAATTAGCGACGTTTAATGTTAGTCACTTTTTATCAAGTCGCTGACAACAAAAACGTCGCTAAACGTCGTAAGGGCGACATATTTTAGCGACGTTAATACGTCACAGTTTTAGCGACGTTTAGCGACGGTGTTATCATAATTTTAGCGACGCATAACGTATCGGTAAGAGCCGGTACTATTTTATGAAATCAGCGATGTTTGGCGACGTTTTATGGAGTCGCTGTAAGTCGCTAAACGTGCCGGCAATAGTCGATACTATTTTTTGAAATTAGTGATGTTTAACGACTATCAGCGACGTTTAGCGACGTGTATAGTGTCACTAAACGTCGCTAAACTGGTTGAATTCGACTATCAACGACATTTTTTGTGTTGCTAAACGTCGCTAATAGTCGCTAAACGTCGCTAAAAATGTCACTAAATTTTCTGTGGAAAAAATAAAAAAATAAAATATAAAATGGTTTCCAAACCAATCTTCTTGCACTATACAAATAGACCCGGAGCAACCCTCCGTTGAATTTTCTGGGTTCGTCGACCCCCTTCGGTGGAAGACTCAACACTGGTAAATCACATATATTTAATATGAATAATAAAGTAAAATTTGAAGAAAAAGAAATATTAGAATTACAACCCGAGTGAAGAAAATCTCGTCGTAAAGAATGCAATAAATATCCACACAACTGAGTGCAAGAAATAAAGTCTGAAAGCCTCAAAAATGTATAATATTCATAAATGATCCAATATCATGGGTCAAAACACAAACAACCACTAAACTTTCCTAATTAGGACTACCGCGAATCTGCAGAAGGATGACCACAGGCGTGCATCAGGGATAAGAATAAATCATACTGCTCCCATAAAATTGACGCCGATGTCGATGAAGAAGGCAGTGGAGTCGATGGAGTCAATATCGATGAAGGCGTACCAGAAGGACGTATTTGCTCCAACGATGTTAGTCGATGGTTGTATGAATACATGGTAGATAACAACCTCGTACTGCTATGAACAATTAAATCCTGCATCATCGTCAACCTTTCGCCCAAGGATAACTGTGATGCTTGTAGCTCTGTCATAATACGCTCTGTCGATGCTCAAAGATCAGCTGTCATATCCCTGAGCTCCATGATGCTGTGCTCGAGCGTATCAAATCATGCGATGAGCGTCGCATCGTCCGCCTGCGACTGGGATAGGGGCTGCTCCTCCATCATTTACAGCAACTCATCACGGAGAGACGCAATTTGACGGTCAATGGTCTCATAAACTCGGGTCGACGCCTGCGAGGGCTGTGGGGAATGTACACTTGCAGTGGAGGCCCTAGAGGACTGCGTCACAACAAGGGCGCCATAGGATCCCATACTGTAGTACGTATCCCCCTGGAGACCCCCAGCGACGGTCACCCACAGCTCGTCCACCGACGGAGCTAGAGAGGGCTGCGAGAAAGTACCAGCGTCTCCCGCTGTAGGTACACTAGCAGTCGCCCGCTCACGCAGCCTAAGATACTCGGCTTAGAAAAGTATGGATACTCGATAATTGCTAATGTCTAAGGTACTTATTACTAAATACATGGATATTTATTTGCATATTTCCTAAGTTATATTAAAATTAACACAAAGTAAAGTAATACTTACATAGGTCTGTGAGGCCCTCTCATCAATGAGGTTTTCCCCCTTTCGATGGGTGGCCAGGAAGACGGTCACCATGTTGGTATCCTCACCCCTCTGTACCTGTTAAAATATATTATTTGGTACTAAAATTAAATATTTATCCTGCTACCATTTTATTGTACCTATATTAAAATAATATATCTGAAATAAAAAATATACCAAACGATAAAAATATTCCGTCATCGGAATTGAGCCACCACACCACTTTGCTGCATTCTTCCTAGCCGCCTTAGCCTTTTCAGACCTTTCCTTATAATTTGGATCGTCGAATCTAGCCCTCATCGCAGTCCACTGCTCAAGCATGATCCAACATTGGATCAGTTTTCCTTCGCGATCTCGAGCCTTCTGGTCATCCAGAGCATCACGGATCAACTTGGCGGCGATGGCAAAAAATATTTGCTCGATCAACTCGGCCCGATGCGGTAGATAGAAATACGTTTGCTACAAGAAGTAATTTTGTAAGTTATATAATATGCATAAATTAGATGATTGATATTAAAATCAAATATACTTTTACCTTGAAGTGCGCAAACCAGAACACCTTTCTCTCATCTGGAGCATCAGAGTAGTTGATCCAAGTGCCACCATAGTTGTACCTCATAAAGTGACACATACGTCTCTGTACCGACTATGGCAATATCTATACAGAGATAATTATATTCATGAAAAAATGAATATATAATGAATAAAGAAATATACGATATATATGATGATAAACCAACTAATTGACTTATTTTGTACCATCGGTCCAAATCTTCATCCTCATCTCGTTCGGAGATGCGCACGGAGGATCTTGTTGATGCTGAAACAACGTCGGCTCAACCTCCGTCATATGCTCATCTGTCTCCATGGTTCCATCAACAGGAAGAAGCTGGACGAGGGAGTAGTTTCAGGCCTGGAACTATTTGTCCCAGCAGTGCTGCCATGTAACATCATCACAGTCGAAGATGTGACTGGTCGATATACTGGTATACTTGCGACGAGGATCCAGAACCAACAGACGACAGTACCGGAGGAGCACTCCGTCTACCTCGGGACCTGCCAAACGCTCCACGTCGTCCTGTCATACCTGATAACAATATTTGATGATAGAACAATAAACAGATATATAGTATATTCTACAATCAAATATTATGCATATCTTATAGTATTAATAGAATTAATTGTACAGTAAATAACTAGTAGTGTCACAAGTCTAAATGGATAGTACATTTTACAGTCAAAATATAATACATGTCACAAGTCCAAATGAATTTATTTTATTTTTAATTAACTTCAGAAAATTTATCTTGCTCCTCTTCTTCGTCCTCATCTTCCTCTTCCTCCTCATCTTCACATTCATCTACTTCGTCTTTGTCTTTTTCTTCCTCTTCGGATAATTTTACCTCTTCTACATTATTAGTCATGTAATGAGTAACTTCCGTTGAGTCCACATCTACAATATTTGTTACAAGAGGTAGCTCGTACTCCTGATAAGCTATTTTATCAACGTCAAAGGTATTTTTAGATTTAGCTAATCTTACATACTGCCCACCAATCTGACCTTGTTGTCCCCCGTCTAGGATAAGTTGTGAAGTACACGAGCTGAGACTGACTTGATAGGACAAATGGTGCATAGCCTTGATATCTACGCTTGTAGTTTATATCCACAAGACCATGCTTGTCAATGACAATCGAAAAAGCACCTTGGCTTTGGATTGGCCTTCTCCACAATGCCGGCATGAAAAATATTAATGTTCCTCCGGTACGGATGATCCTTCAGCAAAAATTATCGAAAAAGCACGGTTTGCCTCCGTGTTTCAAACGAAAATCCTTAGTGCGGTCCATGCAATATGGACATGAGAGACGACCATGAGTTCTCCATCCCGATAATATTCCATAGACCGGAAAGTCATTGATGGTCCACATAAGTTTTGCCCTCATCTGAAAATTCTACTTTCTAGAAATATCGTACGTGTTGGCACCTACTTCCCACAGCTGATTCAACTCATCTATCAACGACTGTAAATACACATCTATGTTCCTCTTCGGATTGTTCAGACCCGGGATAATAATAGTTAGGAACATATATGGAGTCTTCATGCACATCCAAGGCGGTAGATTGTACGGAGTGACGATCACAGGCCAACACGAATACTGGAAGCCCAAAAGTCTAAATAAAATAAAAATGTCGGAGGATAGCCCCAATCTAATATTACGCGGATCCGAAGCAAAATCTGGATACTCTCGATCAAAGTGCTCATGCTTCTCCATCAGATGGATGATCTAACACTCCTTCGATCTGTTCCTGCCTGTGCCAACTCATATTTTCTACAGTATCCTTCACCAAAAATAACCTCTACAACCGTGGCGTCAAAGACAAGTAGTGCATCGAATCGGTATGCTTCCTTGTACTGACAGACCTTCCTCTACCAGTGGCCTTGTAGCGACCAACACCACAGAATCTGCATGCGTCTTCATCCTTGTCGTCTTTGTAGTACAACATGCACCCATTGCGACATGCATCAATTTTCTCATATCCCATCCAGAGCGATCTCACCATCCTCTTAGATCGATAGTAGTCTTTAGGCAACTTAGCACCCTCTGGCAAGATCTCTATAATCAACTTCATCAGCCGCTTATAGCATTCTTGTAACATGTTAAAATTGGACTTGATGCTCAACAATCTAGTAACTACCTCCAATGGTGAATGATCCTTACAACCAGGATATAATTGAGTCATTGTATTCTCCATCAACTCCATAAACTTTGCAGCATCGACATTCGGTGCCTTCTCAGCTGCACCATGATTGTCCGGATCAAAACTAGGCCCCACCGAATCAAAAACCATGTTCACCCACCCGTCATCGTAAGCAGCGTAGTCATGGACATCCATATACGGCTCCACATAAGGCTCCAACTCCGATGTTAAAGACACAAGTTCTCCGTACGAGGTCCACTGATAGTAATTTGGCGTGAAATCCGTCGAGTACAAATGATATGTGACTTTCACTTCTGGATGATATTTCAAGTTGCGACATCTCACACACGGACACTTAATTTTGGTACCATCCAGGTACTGAGAGAACGCCTTGGCAAACTGCAGGAACTGCTGTACACCCTCTATGAATTCATCCCGCACACCGCATATGTCATTACGATGACAGTTGTACATCCACGAACGATGACGCAGATAGTAATTTAGATCTATTTCTAGATACTTCTGCAAAGATGAATAGATATCTTTCAAGTATATACTCATGTGAATATTTGGTAGTGTATATTATCCAAATGACACTCACTCCAAATATAGGTTACCTGACCATCTGACCGATGAGGGGGGTCGTCGGGGTTTAGGGAAGCCAAGTGGGGTCATCAGGGCCGAGGGGGACGTTGTGTCCTTGGTTACGCAATATATACACCAATGTCGTGCCACAACCACCCGAATACGAACTCTCGTATCAAGGATAGGTTTGACACTGCTCTAACCCAAGTTGGATACGAGCTCTAGAAGAAGCTAATACTGTGTCGTATCTCGACTTGGAAGAGTTATTTCCGTGTTCGTTTATATGACTCTCTTTGATTCGAGATCTGTATCGTATTGTACACGATATTGATACCCAAGACTGCATCTAATTAGCTCAGATAGGGTTAGGGTCTGTGTCGTGTCTCGACTTTGGGTTAGGGTCTGTATCATGTACTATGTCATGTCAGTGTAGAGAGATAGGGTTAGGGTTAGGGTCTGTGTCATGTCCCGTGTTGTGTCAGTGACATATCGTATCAGAGTATGTATTTGTGTCGTATCCCATGTCGTGTCTATGTTTGTGTATCTATCGTGTCAGCTATCAAATATCGTGTCTGTATCTCTGTGTGTGTGTGTGAGAGAGAGAAAGGGTTAGGGTTTACCTAGTGGAGGAGGAGAAGCCAAAGTCCAAAGTCGTCGGAGGGGAGCAGTCGAGCGAGGGGAGCAGCTGCGCCAGAGGGGAGGAGCCACGCCTGTTAGGACCCGCACCCGAAAAATTAGGCATGAGTCATGGGTACGTCCAGCCTACGCCGCAGAATCAGCGGTATAATGCTGTCTAGGTCCGTTCTAGGTCACAACAATCTATATCTCATAATAACCTGTCAAGATAACCTCTCCAAAAGGAGGGCAACAACACAATATATATAAACTCAATCACAATAACTAGGGGAAGAGTAAAAGCACGATAAGATATCAACAAAAGAAATAAGAACCAAAGAGAGCAAGTACAATATCCAAAATATACAGTCCAAGCCTAAGAGTCTATAACATCTCACAGCAGCAAATTAATAAATAGTACAGTCATCCGAAAACCAACTAGGAACAAACCCAGTGAAACCCACCTAGCTATACTAGGGCGCTAGCGGCATCTTCTCAGCTGGGACGGGCTCCTCCTCAATCTCAGGGTCGCAACACTCGTCGACACCTGCCCCATAGAAGGTCGGGCAAAAATTCTCAGGATCCTCTGGAAAAAATATGTCCAGTCAGGACTGGAGCGAAGTACATAACTCTGAAAGCAACTCCAAGTACATGGTAAGGTGTATATGACTAGAAATAGAAAAGAATACAAGATGCACAGAAAAGTAAATACATAGTGAAACTGATGAAGTAACTGTAATATAAAACTGAAGAACAATACAAGTAGTAGAGAAGT
>JAYESA010000004.1:275132268-275162268 GCA_036927795.1 Iris macrosiphon | reverse complement strand
AATTGGAGGAGACACCATCAGAATCTACCTGATCCTAGAAGATTGTTCACCTGGAGATGGAGCTGTTTCCCTAGATAGACGATACTTAGTCTATCTTATTTTCAGTACTTGTATTTAACTTTTGTAGTGGGCTTGTTCCCACCAGATATGTACTATGACTTTCAGACTTAGCATTATATATATTCAGCACTATTTTCCCTTATTTCATGATATTCTTGTGGATGAGAATAGACTTTACCTGTATTAGACTTGTAGTATTTTAGGACAGCGTAGCACGTTCCTTTGGGTCCATTAAATTGGATAAAACCCTTAGTGACGTGTCAGCTGGCCAATGCCACGTGGCCTAGTTCCATACGTTTTGGGACTGGGGCGTAACATGGTTTTAGTGGTGGCCCATGCAGGTCTAGTTTATTGCTAGTGGTATGATGACATGCCCAGCAAGCCTGCACTAGAATATGAACACTAGGTCTCATCCACTATGACTGCATCCTTAAATTTTGTATCTTGCTTGATTATTTTATTATTCCTTCGTACTTTTCTAATTTATCTATCTTCTTCAGAAATATGGACATACCCACTGGACAATCAATTGATGGGGCCGACCAAGCAACAGATCCCTCGCTAGATGTCCAGGAAACCCCAACCACCCCGAGAGACCAATCTTCGAGAAGGATGCTGGTCTACCCGACGACCCCGTACATCCACCAGAATCCTGCCCAGGAGACAACACCTGCCCGGAAAGAAGGGCAAACTTCCCAGACCCCAACACCGCAGGCGGAGACACCTTTGCCTCCACCTCCAGCCCTTTCTGCCCTGATGCCACAGCTTGAGGGCCAACCTCAAATGTTCCAGTTCCTCCAAGCCATGTTGCAGACTCAATGGCAGCAGACTGAAGCCCTGAGACAGTCTCAGTGGCAACAGACTGAAGCCCTGTGACAGACTCTGATGACGGCTCTGGAGAGAACCACTGCCCCGGCATCAGCACCTGTCCAACCAGTGGGCACTGTTTGAGGCTTCCGCCAGATGAGCCCGAGAAACTTTAAAGGCAGCGAAACCCCAGAGGAGATCTCAGACTGGATCTCCAACACAGAAATGCTGCTGGAAGGTTCACAACTTTCCCCTGACTTATGGATGACCGCCATGAGGGCCTAACTCTTAGGCAACGCCCATCACTGGTGGGATTCCATCGAGCGTAGCGTCGGCAAAAACCAGACTTGGGAACAATTCCTGGAGTACTTCAATGCAAAGTACTTCCCTGCCACGGTCCATAATGCCCTGTACTCCTAGTTTCTGCACCTGGAACAAGGGAACCTGACCGTCGACGCATATGATGCTGAGTTCAGTCGACTGAGTCGATTCTGTGCCATCCTGATACCGAACGAGCTGGAGAAGGCCATGAGATTCCACCACGGCCTTACCTCCGAGCTCCAAAGGTATACTACATCACAGTCGAGGATCTCATACGAAGAAGTACTTTCATAGGCTAGAGTACAAGAAGCCATTAGCCGAGGAATAAGGCGCTCAAATCCAACTACCCCGGCCAGGAACCAGCCCGGAAACGGAGGACTAATCCGCCGTCCGGGAAATCAGACGCAGCAGACGACGGGACCCTATCAGAAGAAGGAGCTCCCAACTTGTCACTATTGTGGCAAGAAGGGGCATTTTGCCAAAGACTGCAGAAAGAAGAATGGGCTATGCCTGGTATGTGGAGCTAGCCAGCATATGGCTAGGGACTGCCCACAACGCAAAGATGGAGCACCAGCCCAAAAGATGCAAACCTCAACTGGAGGTCAACATCCCTCAACATCTGGAGGGTATCAGAGGGGAGCACCCCTGGCTACACAAGAGGCCCAGTTCAACAAAGCCAGACAACAATCTGGAGGGCAAAGGCACGGGCAAGCCTTTGCATTATCCGCAGTTGCAGAAGAACCAGAAGGTGACACCATCACAGGTACCATTTTAGTTGTATCATTACCTGCAACCACATTATTCGATTCTGGCGCAACACTGTCTTTCATATCTATTAGTTTTATAGCCATGCACAAACTAGCCACTTCCCCACTCTCTAAATGTAATCCCCCTGATTTTCAAGAATTTTAATTATTGGATTTTTTGCATTTTTCTGGAATTTCTGGAATTTTTGAGAATTTTCTCTAATTAAATTAAGGTATTTTAATTATTAAAGGATTTTTAATTGTTATTAAATAATATTAAAATATTATAAAAATAATATTTTATGGTGTAAAATAGAAAATCAGACATAGGATAATTTTTCGGAAATTTATTGGACCCCGGATGGATTTTTAAAGCCCTAAATACTAATTAAATTAATTAAACCAAAATAAACCAGATTTTTATTAATTAAACCAAACCAATGTAAACCGGACCGGGTTTATTTTTAAACCAAATTCCTTATTGGGTTGGATCCGGGTTCAATCCAGACCCGACCCAATAACCCGAAACCGACCCGTGCCCTATCCTAGCGGATCGGGTCGGATCCGCCTGACCCGACCCGACCCGGCCGCCCGAAACCCGACTGCTACAGTCCTCCTTCTTCCCCCGACCCTAACGGTTCCCCTCCGGCAGTCGCCTGTTACGCCGCCCGCTCGCGTCCCCGACGCTCCGCCTCCTCTCCCCCTCACCGGCCGCCTCCCCCTCTCCTATCTACGCCTATAAATCCCCTCCTCAGACTACCGCGTTTCCTCCCCCGCCGACTCCGTCCACCTGACCCGCTGCCCAGCTTCGCCTCCAGCCGCAGCCCCTAGCGCCACCCTCCGGCCTCCGCTGACCCGCCCAGCTCCTCCGGTCGCTCGGCCCTTCCTCCTCCTTCCTTCCCTCTCCCCTGGCCTTCTCCGCCTCCCCGAGGAATCCACCCGCCTCCAGCTCCTCAACTCCCCTCCGGCAGAATTCCGACGAGTCAACCGCCTCCTCAAGCTCCGGCCAGCCGCTGCAGCACCGCCCTCCTCCGGCGAGCCTCGGACATGACCCAGACGCAGAACCCTAGGCCGGACACAGCAAGGATTCGACTCGGACACAGTGTATCGCGTGTCGGACACGATTTAAACTCGGTTTCCCGGACCACTTCAGGTACTTGTAACTTTTTGCTCGTAGCTCGGATTTCGATTCCGTAAATTGTATCGCGAAGCCTGTATGACCCTCTCGGTGCCCGGACAAACCCTCGGGGCATCGCGTCCTGTGGTGATCGCACACCGCGATCCAAAAACAGGAAAACCAGACCCTGTTTCACCCCGGAACCGAGTACGCCCCGCCAAACGGGATGACTTGGTCGCGTGCGGTCTTTACCGATACGTGCGCGTCGTTGATACGGACGTGCGGGATTTCGCAGAAGCTGATTCGGATGTGCGTGCACACCGGAATCAGTGCGTATCCGCGAACATCGCCCCGTATCCGACCATTCTAATTCTTGCTGTAACTTAATGTACACACGTCGGATCGAGACGAAACTTACGCCATCGGACTCGTAGCAATACGCTGGTCCTGTGAGCCAAGTTTGGTTCGATTCTGAGAACGTTGACAAAATCGCGTGTCGTGGGCCCCACAGGTTCCACCCGACAGGCGATTTTGAGAACGGCTCATCGGAATCCAATTCTGGAAGTTCCGTTGGGTTCGTATCATCGTTCCTGACCTGTTGAAACTAAGTTGGACTAATTTTGAGACCTTTGACCCTGACGCATTTTTCGGTGCAAAGCGGCCCACATCTGGACCCCGCCTTGACCCGAAAATGACGTTTTTTGCCCTTGTCTCCAAATTGGACTCAAGGACAGGCGTTCCTAGCTGATTAATATTTTTTGGATCTGTTGGTGATGTCTATTTCAGCAACCGGAGTACTCTTGGAAATCCAGCTGAAGCTTGAGCTACAACTGAAACAGGAAACCCAGGCAAGTGTACCTTGCCATAAATTGCAGCTTATTGATTCATTTTGTTCTCTTGCTTTAATCTCTGTGACTGTTATACATGCTCAACCCTAGGACCGTGTGACTTGCTTAGCGTCCGATTATAGTCGGGTGCCAACACCGTACGCGGGGTTGTGTAAAGTCACCTAGAGATATGATATCGTGACATTCACATTATCGTACTTGCCTTATCAAGTACATTATAACCCAGGACACCTGACACAGATCATGATACAGAATCTTCCTGATATATTCGTGGTGATTCTGTATAGGATGTAGGATTGACATAGACATTATATTTATAGAGATTAGATGACTTACTGCATTAGTTTTGATCTTGCGTGTCATGGACATGAGACGTGTGATTACATTGGGTAGGGAGAGACACACAGACTTCAGGCTGATTTATATATATATTTATTATGGTGAGGCCTTAGACTCTATATTAGAGCTAGGCACTCTACTAGTGTTATATTTATTGTGAGGTCTCAGACTCTATATTAGAGCTAGACACTCTACTAGTGATATTACTGCTACCGGCTCCCCGACACCGAGCTTGTGGTAGTCTCAGCCTAAGTTCTAATGTTGCTCTCATCTTGCATTTTCACTTAGCCTGGTTATATAGTTTACCCTATTGTTTCATTTATTGCTGCACTATTTTATTTACTTTGGCTTGTATTATCTGTACCTTGCTATGTCCCCTGAGGACCTGGATCCGGATTATGTCCCCAGGATTTGCAGACGAGGTTTATCCAGAGGTCTACGAAACAGGTGCTCTTCACGAAATAGTACCCGTAGCTGAGGACAAGGTGATAGCTGAGGACTTCTCCTGAATAATTGCTTCGCCATGCTCAGTCATTATGACAAATAGACTTTATTTCCTGTTTAATTAAACTCTTTATTTCCTGTCTTTGAGAACTTGTGTAAACAGACTTAATATCGGATTGTTCTCCAATTTTATTTACTTTGACTGTTGTTGTTTAATATTTCTTTTGCTGATGTTGCTATCTTATATCTGTGGATGAGAATAGTAAAATCCTGACTGATGTAATACAGCTTAAGTATGCCCGATGGATCCATTAAATTGGGTTTGTCCATCGGTGCGTGCTGCTGGCCATTATCACGCGTCCAGTCCCTCGGTATTTTGGGACTGGGGCGTGACACTAAATGCTGAAAAATACTTACCGGAGGAGGCATCGTGCCGGTTACCAGCATTATTGAAACATGCTCGATAGTCATTTGTAGTAGAGAGCTGAGAGCACAATTTTTGGTACTCCCTATGCCAAATTTTGACGTTGTCTTAGGCATGGACTGGTTAATCCAGTACAATGCCGTACTAGACTGCGGGAAGGGAAGTGTTATCTTTAGACCCCCAAATCACCCGGAGTTCGAATACGTACGAGGCACCATCGAGCAAGGAGTAGGCCAGACTCCTAGAGCTTACATGGCGATAGAGTCAGTACCCCCGTCAATTGTAGCAGAATTCGAAGACGTATTCCCGGAGGAATTGCCAGGCCTACCGCCTGACAGAGAAGTGGAGTTCACTATTGAGCTGATACCCGGAGCTGCACCAGTATCCTCAAATGTGTACCTACTGGCAAAGAAGGAACTTGATGAGCTAAAGCTGCAACTTGAAGAGCTGCAAATCAAGGGATTTGTTCGTCCTAGTGCATCACCCTGGGGAGCACCAGTGTTGTTTGTACCAAAGAAGGACGGAACATATCGGATGTGTATTGATTACAGAGCCCTCAACGCTTTGACAATAAAAAACAAGTATCCCTTGCCGCGGATTGACGATCTGTTCGATCAACTGACATGAACAGTGGTATTCTCAAAGATAGACTTGAGATCAGGTTATCATCAGGTCAAAGTACGAAGAGAAGACATTCCAAAGACAGCATTCAGAACTCGCTATGGTCATTACGAGTTCCTGGTTATGCCTTTTGGACTGACTAATGCACCTGTCGTATTCATGAACCTGATGAACAGAGTCTTCCACCAATATCTGGACCAGCTTGTGGTAGTCTTCATCGACGACATCTTGGTGTATTCAAAGAGCCACGAGGAGCATGAAGAGCACTTGAGATTAGTGCTAGAGACGCTGAGACGCGAAAGCCTTTATGCTAAGCTGAGCAAATGCGAGTTCTTCCTTGATCGTGTCGCTTTTCTTGGACACGTGATCACAGGAGAAGGCATCTCGGTGGACCCAGCAAAGATCTCATCTGTAGAGACGTGGCCAACCCCTACCAACGTCTCGGAGGTGAGAAGTTTTCTAGGACTTGCCGGATATTACCGGAGGTTCGTAGAGAACTTTGCTAGAATCGCGGAGTCGATAACCCGTCTTACCCGCAAGGACCAGGAGTTCATATGGTCTGAGGAATGTCAGATAGCTTTTAAGGAGCTAAAAAAGCGTCTGACTACATCCCCCATCTTGACCATATCATCTGGATCCGGAGGTTTCGTAATATATAGCGATGCATCCGGAAAAGGATTAGGTTGTGTCTTAATGCAACATGGGAAGGTTGTAGCTTATACCTCAAGACAACTGAGGACTCATGAGAAGAACTATCCCACGCACGACTGTTTGTGGTAGAAAACAAAAAGAATGAAAGATGTATTCAAGACGGGGTTTATACAGGACCCGTGTTCTTTTGTTTACAAACAAACTTGTACAATATAATCCTATACGAGGATGTGGGAGTACAATTTATTTAATCTGGGTATAAATTACTATAGGTGTCTGATCTGCAGTCGATCACTTTAGCCCTTGGACCACACGATGGTGAAGAAGTGCCGTAGAAGACAGGAAGCAGCCTCGGAGGTTGCAGAAAAGGGTGGATGCACGATGCCCAGGTCGCCGATCCCTATCCTTTGCCTGAGCTCCGGGTTCCTCTCTCTCTCTCTCGATCTCCTCTCTCTTTGCTCGATCTTCAATTGTTTGACCTCTTCTCTGAGTCTTCAATTGTTCGATCTTTCAATTTTTTGACCTGTTCCTCTGTTGATAGAGGTCTCTATTTATAGAGTTTTAGTGATAGTGACCACTCAGTTGGTGTAAAAACCGAGGAGTGGATAACACAGCACCCTTTTACACGACGGTTAAAGTAACCAATGCCTGCGTATGGATGATCTTTTGAATGAGCGTGTGACGCGGGTCCAACTAAGGGACACAACGCGTACAATTGCTACGAAGATCACGACATAAAAGCCACGTAGGTAGGTATCCCCCGTGTAGAAGAGATGGGCGTAAAAGCCGATGTCTGTCACCGTGGCATAGAAGCCAAGTAGGCATAGAAGCCGGGTGGGCATAGAAGCCCGTCGGCATAAAAGCCGTGTGAGCATAGAAGCTGAGGAGGCGTAGAAGCCATCTGGGCACAGAAGCTGAACGGGCATAGACGTCACTGCGTAATGTGCTTTGGGGAGGCGTGGAAGCCGAGAGAGCATAGAAGCTGAGGAGGCGTAGAAGCCATCTGGGCACAGAAGCTGAACGGGCATAGACGCCACTGCATAATGTGCTGAATGCTGACGTAGACGTCCTTTAGCCAAAATCACAGCTTTTGAAGATATTATCAAATCCCTCGCATTAAATGCAGAGATCTGCCATCATTTTGTGCATTAATTGCGAAGGCGTATTCTGAAGGCCTGCCACCGTTCAGGGACGTGCCTCGAGCCATGTGTGGAGAACAGCTTTTGATGTGGCAGTTTGTTTGTCTTTCGCGGGGCGTAGATAGTTCTCGTTCGCCTATATGGAACAAGGCAGTGTATCCCTTTGTATGCGTAAAAGCAGTTTATGCAAAGGGGATGTCACTAAACGTTGGTTTGGTGACTCTTTATCAAATCTCTTGCATTAAATGCAGAGATCCGCCATCATTCTGTGCATTAAATGCAGAGGCATATTTTTTAAGGCCTGCCACCGTTCAGGGACGTGCCTCGAGCCATGTGTGGAGAACAGCTTTTGACGTGGCAGTCTGTTTGTCTTCCGCGGGGCGTAGATGGTTCTCGTCCGCCTGTATGGAACAAGGCAGTGTATCCCTTTGTATGCATAAAAGCAGTTTATGCAAAGGGGATATCACTAAACGTCGGTTTGGTGACTCTGTATCAAATCCCTTGCATTAAATGCAGAGATCCGCCATCATTCTGTGCATTAAATACAGAGGCGTGTTTTTGAAGGCCCGCAGCCCTTCTGTGCGTCAGTCGTGTCTCGAGAAGACCGTTACCGCCTTGTGCGCCAATCGCAAAGACGTGCCTCGAGCCCTGCGCAAAATACAGCTTTTGACGTGGCAGGCGGTTTGTCCGCTGTGGAGCGTAAACTGCTCACGTCTGCCCGTGTAAAACAAGGCAGCATATCCCCTTGTGTATGTAAAAGAAATAGTTTACGTAAGGGAGATGGCGGTGACTGACAGCCTGGGTCGTAGTGCCGTGCCATCATTATAGCCGTCGTCTGGGTAGCCGAGCCGTATCCCTTTGTCAGAAGTTCAGACGTCAGGTTCATTGCAGGGTCTGACAGGTTCATCTCGGGGAGCACGAAGTGTTCCTCGTACGCTTTAATACCGCATTTGAAAGCGGATGTGTTTTACGCCATATAGGCGACGAAGCCCTCTGCTTTACGCTCTGAGGCGGCCTGGACATACTGCACTTACGCGGATGGTCCTGAGAAGCTCTTGTCTTGCCTGCTTGGTGGCTCCGAGGTCATCTCTTTACGCTGCCCCGCACCAATAGGTTGCGTATAGTCATCCGGCGTATTTTTTATGCTTCTACAAGACCCCCTTTAAAGCTTTTAAATTCCTCGGAATTTGAAACGCTTTGAATGAAGCATGAACCATCCCTCGTAACTCGAAACGCCTTCTGAAATGGAGTCCGAAACGGTCAAGTTTGACACGTTCTTTCAGGCCGGTCTTTATGGCGGATTTATTGGGGGTAGGTGTGACCTCTTTTGCCTATAAAAGGGTTGAGGAGTTAACCTTTTCTTCCCACATTTCCTTTCACCATGCTGAGATGATCGCCGGATTTCGTCGGGTCGACCTGAGGAAGAAGAAGACCATGTTCTTCCAGCATGTAAGGAGCCGAACAAGACGGCATCTTCGAGCAAGTGTCATCTGTAACGATGAATCATGGAAGGATATCTTAGCCTCCCTTGCTCGGGATAATCAGCAACTTTGTGCGGCATCTCACTCGGAGAGTGGGGAGGGGTCACATTTGACCACATGGCTTGCAAGCGGTGCCTTCTCCTGTTACACTCTCGGGGATGAGAGAGAAGACAAGCTGTAACAGCCGTCCTCCCGTATTGAGTAGGGTGAAAAACCCCAACTCAATGGCGCGCGGAGCATGGGGTCTGCACAGCTTATGCTAGCCCCAACTCTGTCGCCTCCGCCGGTGATCATTGCCATGTCAGCCAGTTTGAAGGAACTGACTGGCTGTTGGAGAAGATGGATGAAGAATTGACGCCCAGGCGAGAACCTGTCAGAACAGCTTCTGGGCGATCTTCAGACGACGATGAGGAAATCCTTTGTTGACGGAATTTCCTTCATATGTAATCACGAAAATGAAGAAAAAATCCCTTGTAGGTAGGATTTCCCTCATATGTAACTGTGATCTTAACTTTTAATAAAGTCGTCTTTCTTCTCTGCATATGATCATTTGCCATACGTCGCTGTGAAGTCTGAATATGTGTAGCTTCGACACGTCTGATTCTGTACGTCGACTCTGATAAAAAGAGTGTTAGGTCTCGTCCTGTCTTTTACGCATAACTAGTGATGCGCAGCTGCTTTAGGAATGTAGGGACCGCGTAGAATTCTTTGTCCCAGACATCATCTTCAAGAGTGATTTCTCGAAAATCCCTTGGAACAGGGCGAGAAATGGCTATAAAACTGAGCTGTCGTCTTGAACTGTAGATGAAATATTCAGACTGGGTTTCTGGATGAACTTCGAGTCGACCCACGAAGAAGAGTGATTTTCAATGTTGAACTCTTGCATGCTTCGGGTACTTAGGATATTTTTGAGGTCAAGAGGGAGTATCTTCTGTGTGAACTCCTGCAATTGACCGCTTTGAGCACTGTTCGGATATGCAAAAAGTTAGAGATCCGTTAGTGTAGATGAGCTGAAAATCCTGAGTTCGTAGCCTACCGAGCGTAGAAAGCCACCGAGCGTGAGATCGTAGGTTTGTATCTGCTAAGCGTGAAGTCTTAGGTTTGTAGCCTCTCGAGCATAAAAGCTACTGAGCACAAAAGGCATCCGGGCATAAAACCATAGACTTATAGCTTGTGAGCGTAAAACTGTAGATCTGCAGCCGTCGAGCGTAAAAAGCTCTTTAGCGTAGAACTGTAGATTTGCAGCCTGTGAAAAAGAAGTCTTTCGAGCGTGAGGTCGTGGATCTTATTGCCTCCGAGCGTAAACTAAACACCACCGAGCGTGGGACCATAGGTTAGTATCTGCTAAGCGTGAAGTCGTAGGTTTGTAGCCTCTCGAGCATAAAAGCTACTGAGCACAAAAGGCATCCGGGCATAAAACCATAGACTTATAGCTTGTGAGCGTAAAATCGTAGATCTGTAGCCGTCGAGCGTAGAAAGCTCTTTAGCGTAGAACCACGAATCTGCTTTGCACGAAAAAGTCTTCGAATTTGCTGACTGTCCGTCTTTCGAGAGTAGTGGGTTGCCGTAGTACCCAATCATAACCAAATATTAATTTGCGAGATTTGGTTAGGGTTTCGAGGAATCCGTCCGAGGATTCGAGGAGTCGATCCGAACTCTATATATACCCCGAGATTTTGCGAGAAAACTTTTCATCCGTCTTCTGCGAAAGAGAGTCTTCGTGAGTTTTTTTTTCATTCGTCCTCCGAGCATTCAGAGTTTTCAGAAATGGCCCCGAAGCAAACCCCTTCCTCTAAGGGAAAGGGTGTAGGTTCTTCTTCCCATTCTTTTGCCCCGGCGAGGGAGTCTTCGGTCGGGCAAGGCGAACTTCATTCTGAGCAAAGTATCCCGCCGACGAGCAGCGCTCCCGGTCTTAGAGGTAGAGCCTTCGGGATGACAAAGAACGACGAAAAATCTTTCGCACACGTTGAACATGACCGCGCTAGGTCGTCTTCTGTGCTGACAGCCTCTTTGAGGAAGATGATGCACGGAGACGTTTTCATCTTTTACGCCCACATTTCTAATGTGCCAGCGTAAGGGCTCCATCGTTTTCCCAGTTCTGGGCGTAACAGCTCCGACTGCCGAAAACTTGGTGTATGCTATATAAAATTTTAGTTTTACGCCTGTGGACGGAACCTCCGGCGTAGTAACTAGAATTTTGTCAGCCCGGCGTAAAGCATGGGTCGTATGCTGCCAATTACGCCTTAGGATGATACCTCTGGCGTAAAATGGCCAAATTCGTTCAGTCTTGGCGCAAAGCTCAGACTGTCGTTTCTTACTCCTCATGCTGCAAGATTTGTAATGAATGTTTTTCTTGCACTTTTACAGTTAATTTGGGTGAGTCTCCACTGGCCGAGGTGATGGGTTCCGCCACTGGGATGCTGTACTCGAACTATTTGGAGGATCTGTCCCACGTGGCATTTCCTATCTCCGGACCCCAGTATCCTGAGGGAAGGAAGATTTTGATATCGGCCCAGGGCGAGCGGACGCTGCTGAATATGATTAACGGGGAGCCCCTGACGTATATAGACGGGGAGCAGTACATAAAGCCAGCTTTTCTCTTTGGGGACATGATTGATAAACGGTCCCAGACGAAGCCTAAGAGAGAACCTTGGGTATTTTTTGCCGGGAACCTGGTTTTGTACCTGCCAACGATGCCGAGGGATTATCCCATCTCGGCCTTCTTCCATGCGACACACCCTAGGAGGATGTCGTGGATCCTGACGCCCAATCTTCACGGCAAACCGGGGAAGATCTTTCATCTGAAAGGAGCTGACCAGGGTTCGTTCCTCAGCCGTCCTTCTGGCCTCGTGACGTCGTTCAGGGGACTGTGCCCGGGCAGTGCCCCGAGCGAGGATAGTCTAGTGATCCAGCCGGTCCAGTTGCCGACTTTCTGCAATGACTTCATGGGGCGAGGGGGAGTATATCCCAAGGAGAATCCTCGATGCAACGGGTGGATCACTCCAACAAACCGTCGATGGGCTTGCCTAGTTGACTGGGCCTTGAAGCACTGTCAGAGAGAGCTGGAGTGCATTGGGCTGTATGCCGCTGTGAGCGCGACCAGTGTTGGGTTGCCTCCTAACCCTAACCTGTACTTGGCACTGATGGAGCGATATATTTCGCTCACCGGGACTTTCGCCACTCTGCTGGGGGAGTTGGGATTGGCCCTCCATGAGATGGCAGTGATCTCGAGGCTGCCGATGGGGGATACCCCCTATGAAGAGTATGTCCCCACCAATCGGGAGTTGGGGGATTTGGACCCTCGGGTAGTAGAGGTGTATCAGGAGTTGATGTGCCACTACTTTGCGTGCACTGCTTTTTATGACGAGCCTTCTGATTTGGCCCATACCACCAAGTGGACGTCCTACCTCTTCTTCTACCGGGCCAGGGCCGCCAAGCCGGAGAAAGTTTCGGGGGGCAAGGATGAGCCCATAAATTGCTTGGGCGTGCTTAGTGCCCAGGTCGTTGAGGCTCTTATGGATGATGCCAAGGCTCCGGACCAGATTCTTGACGACGGGGTGGGAAAGTATCCCGAAGGCACTAAGGCCTATAGCAACTTGAGGCGTTGCCGCAGGCCTCTGTCTAAGGAAGCCCAGCTGGCCGGTTTCCTCTCCATATGGCTGCGTCGGGTTGTGGTGCCCGGCACTGCATCTGCGGACCGCATTCACCGGAATATCCTGTGGCCTGCGGTGCGTCTGGTGTTTGGGGCAAGACTGGGCTTGCTCCCTGCTATGGTGTGCCGTATACAGGCTGGCCTGAGAGCCATGACTGACGGGCTGCTCGCCGATGAGACTCGGCGTGAAAGCTTTCCCAGGGTGGAATTACCATACCTGTATTTAATGGGATGGTTAGTTCTCCACAACCCTCGGGTGATGTCCCCTGGCTCCGGTAGTAGCCCGGGGGGTAGCTTCCTGCTGAATTATAAGGACTCTTCCTGGAATGTGAATACAGTTTTAGACTGTAGGCTGACACTGGGCCTCAGTCACGGCTGGAAGCTCCTTTGTATTATCCCCTCTGTACATCGCAATCAATCGGGGATCAGGCTGGAGGATTTAGGTGGAAAGAAGACCAATCTTTCTCCGGAGGCTTTCAAGTGGTTGATCTGTATCAGGCCTTCCCACTTGTTGTATAGAAGTGAAGATCATTGCTTCTTCGAGCCTTACTTGCCTAGTCGGTTTGCCAGGCAATTTGGGTACGACCAGTTGCACGTGGGCAATGCCGTCACCAGCTTCAGGTCCAGGGGAGGACTCATCGATGGAGCCAGAGGATGGCGATATTTCGTCATGGGATGTACTGGGACAATCTTTACCGTGCCGGTCGTCACACCCTCCACGGAGCTGCGCATCTTACATTCGTATGCCCAGTTCTACGTGGCGGTTAACACCTTCCACCGTGATTTTGACATGCGTGGGAGTTTTAGGGTACCGTCTTCCACGCCTGGGGGAAGAGTCGAAGTCCCTTCGGTTTCTCCTGACGAGGGTGAGGAGTTTGCTACTCCTGATGAGCCGTTGGTGTCGGTGCCGAGGTGTGAAGTGCCTCTACCTGCGGGGGCCTTGGTAGTCTCTGGGAAGCGAAGGGCCGCTGCTCCCAAGGAGGTTTCTCCTCGCAAGAGGAAGAGGACGGTCAATCTTTCTTTTCGAATTCTTGGTATCGAGGCTCCTAGAGAGGAATCTGCTGTTTCGCCTGTCGAGGATGTTTCCTTGATCGGAGGTTCCTCGCCTTTTAGGGAGGGACCCTCAATTTCGGCTGGCGGTGCCGGGACACTTCGTCTTGAGGATGCCGTCGCCGCTACTGCCTCCGGTAGTGGTACAAGATTGCCGGTGTGGCCGAGGCAGATGGGAGAATCTTCCCTTAGACTAGCAACGGATGAAACCCCTGCCGTGTCCGTGAGTATGCCTGGCGAGGTCCCAGCTGACGAACCTCGACCGCGTCTTGGTGGAGGCTTGGTAGAGCTCTTGGCGATGTCGGTTGGCCCACCCCCTTCTCCAGGTATGACAGTTCGCATTACGTCATTAAGGCGTGATTTAGCTACCTTGGCTGCAGATGCGTCGTATATACCGCTGGCCACGGGTAAATGTCATCTTTTAGGTCTTCTTTTTAGAAAGAGTACCATCATATTGATATCAACTCCCTTGTCCTCTTCCCAGGGGATGGCGTCCACGGGGAATACAACTTTGAAGCGCCTTCTGGCTCTGCTCCGGCTCCTGGTGATGACACGGAGGCGTTCGACTTTGAGGAGGAAGTATCTTCGGGGGCCGGCCCGCTTGTTGAGGGGGGTCTGATATCCCAAGAAGAAGAAGAGCCTGTCATTGCGACTACTTTGGTAGACGTGCCTCTTTTGGTCGCACCACCTGTCGAGGCGACGGTTGTGACCACTTCGTCTGCAATCATTCCTGGAGGGGGACTTGCCAATGCTGCGGCCACTCCTGGCGCCCAATTGGATCTAGCTGCGTTGACTGAGCAATATACCAGCATCTTCTACGCTACTTTGAAAGCGCTGATACCGATGGTGCTGAAGGGGAATCTGGACCTCGAGCGCCTGAAGAAGTCCTCTCGGATCCCGATAGAGGCGATCCGGGATTTTGACGGCACCGGGATAGCTGATGCCCTGGAGGCGATGGTTAATGGTTTGGAGCAACCCATTAACGAATATCTGCGGCTAACTCGGGATGGCATTGAAGCTGAGGTCCAGTCCAGATACAACTCCATGACTGCACGTTTTACCAAACAAATGGAAAGCTTGGATAAACTCGTTCAAACATGTCAGCTGGAGATGGACGAAAGAACGACCGTCGTGGAGGAGGCCCTTGCCCTTCAACTGAAGTGCCAATCCGAGCATGAAGGGAACGTAGCGAGGGCTTGCAAGTTGAGAGAAAAGCTCGCTCAGGCGGAGGAGTGGGCTTCCCAGTCGTTGGCAGGTCTGGATGTAGCGACTGGTCGACTGAGCGCAGCACGACGGGATCTGGATCGTGTAGAAGCTGCCCGTGCGGGTGTTCGTCGGGCGAGGGCCGAATTGTCCCTCAAGGGAGACAACGAGGCACGGCTGGAGCAGGCCCGCGCCGATGCCTTGGTCTCCAGGGATGAGAGGATAGCTGCACTGACGAAGCTGATTCGCGATCTGACTACTCCTCCCCAATGATGTACCCTTTCTTCTTCTTGCTTCCCAGTGTAATTCTGCTCTTTCTTGGGAATAAAGCGAACTCTTTTCTGACTTTGTGGACCCATCATTTCGGAATGTAAATGACAGGTTTGGGCGAGAGTGATATCAGAGGTAGTATGGAGGTGATAAACTCTCAAGAAACTCTAGCAAGACATATTTATTCAGAGGTCATACGGACATGATAGAATATGCTTTGACTAAGGTCTGTAGGTAAGATACTATCAGAGGTGATATGGACATGATAGGCTCTCAAGAAACTTTAGCAGGACACATTTATTCAGAGGTCATACGGACATGATAGAATATGCTTTGACTAAGGTTTGTAGGTAAGATACTATCAGAGGTGATATGGACATGATAGGCTCTCAAGAAACTTTAGCAGGACACATTTATTCAGAGGTCATACGGACATGATAGAATATGCTTTGACTAAGGCTTGTAGGTAAGATACTATCAGAGGTGATATGGACATGATAGGCTCTCAAGAAACTTCAGCAGGACACATTTATTCAGAGGTCATACGGACTTGATAGAATATGCTTTGACTAAGATTTTGTTTTGGAAGTAGTTTTGTCAGAATTGAGGTTTCCGCTATATTCTACCCGAGCAGAGGAGATTAAGCATAGTACCTTTTCAGGAATTTGCCGTTGATAGGAGCCATTAACAGGTCTCCATTAGGCTGGGCTAACCTGTAAGCGCCATTTGAGAACGTTGTCTCGACCACATAAGGACCTTCCCATTTGGGCTGGAATTTGCCTTTACTCCTGTGGGTAAGAATCATCGGCCTTCTTACGGCTAGAACTAGCTCGCCGACTTTGAACACTCTTTCCTTTACTTTATGATTGAAAGCTCTAGAAATACGTGCTTGGTAGAGCGCGATGCGCTGCTGAGCTTGGAGGCGTTTCTCGTCTAATCCTTCTAGCTCCTGAAGTCTTAAAAGGTCGTTCTTCTCTTGAGTCAGCTCGTTAGCCACAGCTATTCTGAATGACGGGATCTGGACTTCAATGGGGAGAACTGCTTCGCTCCCGTAGACCAGTGAGAATGGAGTACAACCTGTCGGTATTCGTACCGTTGTGCGATATGCCCAGAGGCATTCGTCCAGCTTCTCATTCCAATCTCTCTTGTTTGAAGAGACAAATTTCTTCAAGAATTTGGTAATGATTTTGTTGAAAGCTTCCGCCAAACCATTAGCAGCTGGATAATATGCCGTAGAGGCAACATTATGTATCCGATTTTTATCACAAAATCGATAAAACGCTTGACTGATGAACTGAGGCCCATTGTCGTGAATTATCCTCTGAGGTACCCCGAAGCGATAGATGACGTGATGCTTGATGAAGCTGATCACATTAGATGCCTTTACCTCCGCAAGAGGGATCGCCTCTGCCCACTTGGAGAAGTAATCCGTGATGGCCAGTATGAACTGGTGACCCCTGGAAGAAGACGGGTGAATAGGACCAATGACATCCATACCCCATGCTTCGAAAGGCCAGGACGCAACCGTGAGATGTAGATATTCGGACGGCTGATGTATGAAGTCTGCATGGACCTGACAGGCCTTGCATTGTTTTGCATAGCTGATTGCGTCTGTGATCATAGTGGGCCAGTAGTAGCCCATTCTCCTGATACGATCCTGTAGCTTAGGGTCGGGTTGATGCGCCCCGCATATGCCGTCGTGAGCTTCACGGATGATCAGCTGTGCCTCTTTGTCAGAGAGGCATCTCAATAGCAGTCCGTCATAGGTCCGGCGATATAGGCATTGTGAAGATGCATCGAAGTAGAAGCGTAAGGATCGCCTCTTGACGGATACTGCTTCTTTAGGGTCTTCCGACAAGATTTCGTATGCCACGAAATCTATGAAAGGACTCTTCCAATCTCGTCTGGGAGGATCGGCGTATGCAGCGTAGCTACGTCTTATGTGAGAGTTGTTCTTCACACAGAATAAATCTCTGTTAAGAAGGATTACCGAGTTCTGCCTTTTTATAGGAGTAGCCACATCTGCGGCTAGACTGGCTAGGGCATCAGCTTCAAGGTTCTGGGATCGAGGTACATGCTCCAGGAAAAACCCTTTGAATGTCATGGCTATCTCGGCTGCTGCTTGGTGATAGGGGATGAGGTATGGATTTTGGACCTCATATATTCCTCTTACTTGATTGACTATAAGCAGAGAATCTTCGAAAGCTTCTAGAGATTCGACCCCCAGCTCTTGAGCGATTTGGAGCCCGATTAGTAAAGCGTTATACTCTGCCATGTTGTTTGAACAGGGCTCGTTGAGAGAGTATGCTCGGTAGACGACGAGTTTATCGGGAGTAACCAGGACGATTCCTACTCCTGAAAACACACTTCCCCTAGGACCAATTTTGGAGGTACCATCAAAGAATAGTTGTCATGCATCACTTTCCGTCGCAGAATTACATTCTGCAACTTCGTCAGGGATGTCCTCGTACAACTTGGAGGTCTCCGGGATTGGATGAGCAGCTAGGAAGTCGGCCAATGCTTGGCCTTTGATGGACTTCTGAGGGACGTACACCATGTTATATGGTGTTAACAGTATCGCCCAAGTTGCGAGTCGGGAATTAAGAGCACTTGGCTTGCTCATTAGTACTCGAAGAGGGTTGATTCTGGAGATGATATGGATAGTCTGGCCGGTGACATAGTGCCGCGTCTTCTGGATAGCGAACATCAGAGCCAAGCATTCTTTCTCTACTGGGTTGTACCGGTGTTCGGCCCCGACCATCATTCTACTTAGATAGTAGATAGCCTGTTCATGCCCTACATCGTTCTTCTGCCCAAGAAGAGCTCCCAGGGAATGGTCCATTGCTCGAACGTATAGGAAGAATGGTCTTCCTACGACGGGAGGCACCAGAACTGGCGGATGAGTGAGGTAGCGTTTGATATCGTTAAACGCTTGTTGACAGGCTTTGTCCCATACGAAGGATACACCTTTCTTCATAAGGCGAGAAAAAGGCTGACATCTTCCGGAGAGGTTGGATATGAATCTCCGGATGTAAGCCAGACGACCTTGAAATCCCCTAAGTTCTCTCAGATTGCGAGGCAATCGCATTTCTACGATGGCTTGGACTTTCTCAGGGTCCACTTGGATGCCTTTGGCGGTAATGACAAATCCCAAGAATTTGCCGCTAGATACACCCAGAAAGGACTTTGTAGGATTCATCTTGAGTTGATGTTGGCGCATCAACTCGAACACCGACCTCAAGTCTCGAATGTGATCATCTTTGAGGCGACTTTTGATAGCTATGTCATCCACGTAGCATTCCACCGTTTTGCGTAAATGCTCATGGAATATGTTACTCATAGCTCGTTGGTATGTTGCCCCTGCGTTCTTTAATTCGAAGGGCATTACTGTATAGCAATATACCCCCATTGGTGTTCGAAAGGCAGTATGCTTCTCGTCCCCAGGATGCATCTTGACCTGATTGTATCCTGAGAATCCGTCCATGAAAGACATGTGTTCAAAACCGCAGGTGTTGTCGATCATGATGTCTGTGATGGGAAGAGGGAACTCATCCTTGGGGCAGGCCGCATTCAGATCCCGGTAATCGATGCAGATGCGTATTTTCCCATTTTTTTTCATGACTGGGACAACGTTGGCGACCCAGTCGGGATGTTGTTCCTCCCGGATGAAACCGCAGGCTATCAACTTTTTGACTTCGACTTCAATGGCGTCCATCATATCCGGCCGGAACCGGCGCTGGTATTGCTTTACAGGCTTTGAATCGGGCGATATGTTGAGTTTGTGGGTAGCCATCTCTGGATCAAGTCCTGGTATATCCTCATAATTCCATGCGAAGACGTCGATGTATTCTCTTATCAGTTGAATAACTTCTTCCCTTTCGGCTGGGGAAAGATTGTTACTGATAAATATCGGTCTCGGCGAGAGTTCATCCCCAACGTTGATCTGGATAACTTCATCTTCAGTGGGAGGTTCTCTCTGCTCGAAGCGGAACTCCCATTGTGTATCCATCTATTGAGCCCAAGAGTCATTTTCGAATGGCTCAGACTCTGGCTTGTTTGCTTCACAGGGATCCGTCACTACCATATTTACTGATAATGTTCGTTCGAGAGCGTCAGGTGAGTCGAAGGGTGACGAGCCGTCCTGATAGGAGAAAAGGACATTCTCGCTTGATTTGGAGGAGGTGGCATACCCTAACCCGAAACGGGTCTGTTGATAGCGGGGATTGCCGAACAGTGGCATTCGTCTGCCTTCCCGTAGTTGAGGCCTGGCTTCCGCTCCAAGTCGTAGCCCATGTTTTGCATGATCCTCAATGCCTGTGGGCTGTATTGGTGGACCTATATTTTCCCAGTATCGCTATCGAGAGAATCCTCTTGGACAGTCGGTTGATTGCGCACGCGGCCGAAGACTATTGTACGCTGATTGCCGCAGGTAGACGGGACAAGGAAGATAGAGTCCTCTTGCGGTCCATACGTTGTGACGACGTTGGATGATGATGCTACCTCACATATGTACGGGTGATAGGAATCAATAGCTGTCAAGAAGTTCTGTGCTAATGTTTCTATATCGTCATGGGGAGAGGATTCCTGGTTCGGAATCAGAGCGTTGATATACTGGAAAAGAGGATGTTTATGGTAATTAGGTTGAAGTTTAGGGGTATTTTAGGTATTTAATATTTAAAATATCTTTGGCTGATATTTTGGGATATTTTGGGTGGGTTCCACTGCCACATGTACGGTATAGGTTCATCGGCCAATGAGGTGTTGACACCTCACACTAGAAATTTGTAGAAAACCCCCTGTAATTTCATAAATTGCATATAGGTCCTAAAATTGAGAATTTGCGTAATTACGTAATTTGTCTAATAAAAACACCTGATTCCTAAAATTACTAAAATTCACAGAATTGAAGGAGAAAGCTGTGGGAGGGTCCTGAGGGGGTGGAGGTGAGCCTGGGCAGGGGCAGGGCCTGGTTCTTAGGGGGATACGGGTCACCGTATTAATTAATTAATAAAAACTGCGCATGGTGTTCTCTAATTAAATAGAGGCAGGTAGGGCCATAATTTTATTACGGTGTCAAAAGACTAAATGTAGTATACTCGGTGTAGAATATTATCGTATTTTTGGTTGGGCAATACAGGTACCTGCTGGGCCTCTAATGTCTGTTGGAACATAGATAGGTATAGAGCAGGAAATTAAATAGAAAATAAATACGGACGTTTGTAACGATATTTGTGCGTCTCATACGAGGCTCAAAATAAAGTATCTGGGAGTTGCACAAAGTGCAGGGTAGTAGACTGGCATGTCTAGTAGGGGTATATGAACTTGGTTTGGGGAATACAGTCAGTGTAATGCTCTAATTAATTGTGTGATGGACATGTGTACAATCAATAGGATATGTAAGCAAAATAAATTAAAATATTGCAAAAATTTCTAAAATGCTGAAATCTGGTCGAGGGAGTTTACAACCTACCCTCCTTAGAATATTTCGTCCTCGAAATTAAAACAGATATATAATGAGAACGAAAGATTGATTTCAAATATTAGGACATACCTTGGTTTGGAAATAGATGGGGGACACGCTGTCGAATATCCTCTTCTCGTTCCCAGGTTGACTTGCCTGGTGCATGATGTCTCCATTCAATATAAACTAGAGGGATAGTCTTGCCTCGCAATACCTTCTCGCTACGATCTAGGATCTCTACGGGCTCCTCCTGGTACGATAAGCTCGGGCCGACGGTGATCTCTGAATGGTCCAGCACATGACTTGGATCTGGAATGTACCTCCTCAGCTGAGATACGTGGAAGACGTTTTGCACTCCTTCTAAAGTCTGTGGTAGGGCTAGCTTGTAAGCAACTTCTCTGATGCGTTCTAGCACATCGAAGGGTCCAATGTATCTTGGACTCAGTTTTCCTCTTCCTCCGAATCTGATAGTTCCTCTAGTGGGTGAGATCTTCAAGAACACATGTTCTCCCACTTGGAACTCTAGAGATCGTCGATGTATGCTGGCCCAGTGCTTCTGTCTGTCCTGTGCTGCTCGCAGGTGTCCTTGTATCTTCTTTACTTTCTCCACTATACGAACAACCAATTCTGGACCTAGGATCTGTCTCTCGCCTACATCGCTCCAGCATACTGGGGAACGATATTTCCTGCCATACAATGCTTCAAAGGAAGCCATTTGAATACTCGCTTGGTAGCTATTGTTGTAGAAAAAATCTACCAGGTGTAAGTGATCTTCCCATGATCCGCTGAAATCAAGCATGCAGGCTCTCAACATATCTTCTAGTGTTTGGATGGTGCGCTCTGACTGGCCATCTGTCTGCGGGTGATAAGAGGTGCTGAACTTGAGGCGAGTACCTAGACTTTCTTGCATACTTTGCCAAAAGTAAGATGTAAACCTCGTATCCTTGTCAGACACTATGCTGACTGGTACTCCATGCAGACGCACTATCTCCTTCATGTACATGTCCGCCAAGACTTCTGTAGATTGTCCGACTCTGAAAGGTAAGAAATGAGCAGCCTTGGTGAGTCTATCTACGATCACCCATACAGCATTACGTCCACTGGGACTTCTTGGGAAACCCGTGACGAAGTCCATCGTAATGTGTTCCCATTTCCACTCGGGTATTGGGAGGGGTTAAAGTAGACCGACAGATCTCTGATGTTCAGCCTTGACTTGCTGACGCACCAAGCATTTTGCCACAAAGCGTGCTATCTCTCGCTTCATTCCATGCCACCAATAGTATTGGCGCAGATCTCTGTACATCTTTGTGCCTCCGGGATGGATAGAATAGGTTGAGCTGTGAGCTTCTGACATCAGCTCCTCACGAAGTTCTCCATTTGGAACATAAAGACGTTCTCCACATCTTAAATTTCCATCTTCGTGTATGCGATATCCTGTCTGGATTCCAGCCTCTGTTCTTTGTCGAAGTCTCTAGAACCTTGCATCTGTTGGCAGAGCAGCCTTGATTCTTTCGACCAATGTTGATTACAATTGGTAGTTTGACATTTGGCCGTCAATTCCTGGCATAATGACCCTTACACCCAACTATTCTAGATCTCTTAATAGATCTGGTTGGGTGATCATAAAGAATGCCGATGGTCTTCTGCTTAGTGCATCAGCTACCATATTTGCCTTCCCTGGATGGTACTGCAGATCAATCTCGAAGTCTGTCATCACTTTGAGCCATCGTCTTTGTCTCAGGTTCAAGTCCTTCTGAGTGTAGACGTACTTCAGGCTTTTGTGATATGTGAATATCTCCACTCGTTCATCGTATAGATAATGTCTCCATAGCTTCAGGGCGAAGATGACTGCGGCAAGCTCCAAGTCGTTGTAGAAGCATAAAAAATACGCCGGATGACTATACGCAACCTATTGGTGTGGGGCAGCGTAAAGAGATGACCTCAGAGCCACCAAGCAGGCAAGACAAGAGCTTCTCAGGACCATCCGCGTAAGTGCAGTATGTCCAGGCCGTCTCAGAGCGTAAAGCAGAGGGCTTCGTCGCCTATATGGCGTAAAACACATCCGCTTTCAAATACGGTATTAAAGCGTACGAGGAACGCTTCGTGCTCCCCGAGATGAACCTGTCAGACCCTGCAATGAACCTGACGTCTGAACTTCTGACAAAGGGATACGGCTCGGCTACCCAGACGACGGCTATAATGATGGCACGGCACTACGACCCAGGCTGTCAGTCACCGCCATCTCCCTTACGTAAACTGTTTCTTTTACATACACAAGTGGATATGTTGTCTTGTTTTACACGGGCAGACGTGAGCTGTTTATGCTCCACAGCGGACAAACCGCCTGCCACGTCAAAAGCTGCACTTTATGCAGGGCTCGAGGAACGTCTCTGCGATTGGCGCACAAGGCGGTAACGGTCTTCTCGAGACACGACTGACGCACAGAAGGGCTGCGGGCCTTCAAAAATACGCCTCTGCATTTAATGCACAGAATGATGGCGGATCTCTGCATTTAATGCAAGAGATTTGATAAAGAGTCACCAAACCGACATTTAGTGACATCCCCTTTGCATAAACTGCTTTTACGCATACAAAGGGATACACTGCCTTGTTCCATACAGGCGGACGAGAACCATCTACGCCCCGCGAAAGACAAACAGACTGCCACGTCAAAAGCTGTTCTCCACCATGGCACGAGGCACGTCCCTGAACGGTGGCAGGCCTTAAAAAACACGCCTCTGCATTTAATGCACAGAATGATGGCGGATCTCTGCATTTAATGCAAGGGATTTGATAAAGAGTCACCAAACCGACGTTTAGTGACATCCCCTTTGCATAAACTGCTTTTACGCATACAAAGGGATACACTGCCTTGTTCCATACAGGCGGACGAGAACCATCTACGCCCCGCGGAAGACAAACAGACTGCCACGTCAAAAGCTGTTCTCCACACATGGCTTGAGGTACGTCCCTGAACGGTGGCAGGCCTTCAGAACACGCCTTCATAATTAATGCACAAAATGATGGCAGATCTCTGCATTTAATGCGAGGGATTTGATAATATCTTCAAAAGCCGTGATTCTGGCTAAAGGACGTCTACGTCAGCATTCAGCACATTATGCAGTGGCGTCTATGCCCGTTCAGCTTCTGTGCCCAGATGGCTTCTACGCCTCCTCAGCTTCTATGCTCTCACGGCTTCCACGCCTCCCCAAAGCACATTACGCAGTGACGTCTATGCCCGTTCAGCTTCTGTGCCCAGATGGCTTCTATGCCTCCTCAGCTTCTATGCTCACACGGCTTTTATGCTGTCGGGCTTCTACGCCCACCCGGCTTCTATGCCACGGTGACAGACATCGGCTTTTACGCCCACCTCTTCTACACGGGGGATACCTACCTACGTGGCTTTTACGCCGTGATCTTCGTAGCAATTGTACGCATTGTGTCCCTTAGTTGGACCCGCGTCACACGCTCATTCAAAAGATCATCCATACGCAGGCATTGGTTACTTTAACCGTCGTGTAAAAGGGTGCTGTATTGTCCACTCCTTGGTTTTTACACCAACTGAGTGGTCACTGTCACTAAAACTCTATAAATAGAGACCTCTATCAACAGAGGAACAGGTCAAAAAATTGGAAGATCGAACAATTGAAGACTCAGAGAAGAGGTCGAACAATTAAAGATCGAGCAAGGAGAGAGGAGATCGAGAGAGAGAGAGAGAGGAACCCGGAGCTCAGGCAAAGGAGAGGGATCGGCGACCTGGGCATCGTGCATCCACCCTTTTCTGCAACCTCCGAGGCTGCTTCCTGTCTTCTATGGCACTTCTTCACCATCGTGTGGTCCAAGGGCTAAAGTGATCTACTGCAGATCAGACACCTATAGCAATTTATACCCAGATTAAATAAATTGTACTCCCACATCTTCGTATAGGATTACATTGTACAAGTTTATTTGTAAACAAAAGAACACGGGTCCTGTATAAACCCCGTCTTGAATACATCTTTCATTCTTTTCGTTTTCTACCACAAACAAGATGGCGACTCTGCTGGGGACATCTTTCTCTTCTGATGAGAAAGTAATTGCTCAACACGACGCGGTATCTATAGGAACCGCGAAGAAGACACTGGTCGTCCAGTTCGACCAGTTTGCCTACGAAGACATGCTTCGAACCGGGGGTAGCTCTCACCCTCTCTCCGTCCAAGACAACAGGAAGCTACGCAAGGTCTGGATGCCCAAGACATCCTCTACCATTCCTGTGGACTCTTCGATCTCTCCGATCTCTTCGACCAATGAGGTTGTAGCATCGCTCCCTCCGTGCCCCGCACGTAAAATTCAGTCTCCCGCTACGCGCGGTACAGACAAAACTTCGGGCAAAGCCTCAGCGCTAACCCAGAAGTATCCGCTGCGCTCTACGTGTAGAAACCAGTCTCCCGCTACGAGCGGTACAGACAAAACTTCGGGCAAAGCCTCAGCGCTGACCCAGGAGTATCCACTGCGCTTTACGCGCAAAAACCAGTCTCCCGCTACGCGCGGTACAGACAAAACTTCTGATGATGCCTTAGCGCCAAATCAGAAGTACAGGTCACGCTCCGCGCACAAGACGACATCTGACCTCTACGGGGACCCAGATGAGCGCTGTGATCTCCGCGAGGGAAAACAAGCGGCAGAATACGCAACTTCTCGGCCCTTACGTCAGCGAGGGAATAATCTGCATACCCTCCGGATTATGCGAGAAGCCGATGGCCGACTGAGGACCTCTTCAGCTTTACGCCAGCCTGAGCAAATCTCTAAAATACGCCAGGCGAAATCCCCCGGCGTAGTGCAAGCTCAATTTGCGGAAAGACAACCTCCCCGGGGGTTATCCGCCACCCAAACGGCCAACCTGTTGTACACAGGTGGCACAGCAAGAGCCATGGTGCCCAACCTCCGCATGACCATTGATGGGAGCAGAGGAAACAAACAATCATCTTCTTCTGCAACTCCTCCTGACCTGCACAAATATCTAATCCAGAAGCGTAAAGAGAGGGAACCTTCCAATATGTCTATTACGCCTCCTGGCGAGCACTGTTGCAATAGCCATAGAGTTGTGATTAACTGTTGCTGCTCTAAAACAAGACGACCGGTTTTCGACCGGTTAAGCTACTCTCTGTCCTTTCAGGAAAAGGAGCCCGCGCATGCATCTGTAAATATGGCCTCACACATGCCTAGACGAGGTTCGAACTCAAGACGTCATCCCTCCAGGCCTCCGAGCCGAAGGAGGTTCAATGAGCTCCTCAGAAACACTGAAGCCGGGGTGTTCCAAAACACTCGTGCAAGATCACGGCGACCAGCTTCATCCTCTTCTGATTCCGACGCTGAGGATCGCCAGGCCCGCGAATCAGATGCTGAAAGTGTAGAGTCGACTTCTACAGCGACCTACACTCATCCTTCAATGACACCCAGGGAGATGGGAGTTTACGCCATTGAAGATGAACGCGAGGAGGATTCACCATCAGGAAACGCGGAGCAACGCATCACTACGCTGGAGATATCTCTGAAACAAATGCAATCCATGATGGAAAACATGTACCAGATGATGCTAACCCAGCACGCAACTGCCATGGCTCAAGCATCGGTCCCGCCAACTCAGATACGTGTGGGGGTGGACTTGCCACCATCTAATCCAAGCCAAGAACCTACTCTAGATCAAGAGTCAGCAGTTCCCCCACTTTCGGAGAATATATTGCCTCCCGTTGGAGTCACGGTACAACCAACTCCACACCACTCCGTAGTCCCGCTTCCGGCTGAAAATCTGATGCAGGCAGTACGGGAGTTGAAAGCCCAGTTCGATGCCTTGAAGCACAAAGATCAGCTCAAGAAACTGGGAATCAACCAACCTTACCCAGCTAACTGGGAAGAGGTCCCTTTCCCTCCGAAGTACAAACCTCAGGCCTTGGCCCTATTCAAAGGGAAAACGTCGCCAAGTCAATACATGAACTATTTTAGTATGATGACGGTGTTGCTGTAAGGGAACGACGCCCTCCTCACTCGAGTGTTCAAAGGTTGTCTCTCAGGAGTAGCCTATCAGTGGTACCGTAGCTTGGCGGATAACTGCATCACTTCCTTCGAGGACTTCAAAGCTTTATTCTTCACGCGATTCTACGAGGAAGGAATAGACATGTCCATGTCCTCTCTCATCGAAGTCAAGTAAAGAGAAAAAGAGGACGTTCGTACCTTCATCGAGCATTTTCGTCAGGCCACCTTACAGATGCCTCCAGAAGTTTCAGACTCTGCGTTGGTAGACATTTGCAGGAAAAATCTCATTCCCGTGGTCTCGGTGTTCACAGGACCATATCAGTTCCGTGATTGGCCCTCGTTCATCCTCTCGGCTGTAGCCGCTGAAGACAACAGTCGCAAAGCGCGCGACAATGGCATCATGATCTCCGCCTCTGACAGAGGCAAGAAGTCATCTCCCAGCAGCGACCATCCTCGTGGTCCAAAAGGGAAAGAAGCTCTAACGGTCAATGTGTCCAGACAAAAGATGATGGCAACCACGCAGACGAGACCAAGGACGTCCAGGCCCGTAGAAGTCTACTCCTTTGACGACGAGGATATCCCAAGTATATTCGAGTGTCTCGTCAAAAGTGGCAAGATCACCCTTCTGGAGTTGAAGCGGTCCCAAGAAGTCGGCAGTACTAACGACCCCAAATACTGCATCTTCCACAGATATGTGCACCACCCGACAAAGGCGTGTTACATACTGAAAAGAAAGATCCAGGATTTGATCGATGCCAAGGCCATAACTCTGTACAACACTGAGAAGACGGTCACAGCCAACATGATCTCTCTACAGTTTGGCAATCTCCTCCCCAGGAGGTCCCGAATGGTGTTGCGCCTATCTCTCGGACCACGATGAACATCGTCAATCTCCCTCCAGCTAGAGGTCAAAATCACGACCTGGTACCCCTAACTACCCGGCGAGGCGAGATCATGTGGGTTCACCCAGATTTGGTGTCAGAGCTCGAGAAGGAGTCTAATGCTACTAAGGCTGCGTCTAGAAAGACCTCCAAATACAAGCCATGCCACATGGTTGCGACTTCTTCGCCGTCAGACGAGGACGAGGTACTAGCCGCAACCCGTTCAGGGAGAGCTTACCTCAATGACTATGAAGCAAATCAGGAAGGTGCACCGGCGGATACTTCAGCCACCAAACCTTCGGGACCCGAGTCCGTCATGCCAGAGACCGATCCTGCAAGGCCGACTCCAACGGACAAGGGGAAGCAGAAAGAAGTTCGCTTTGATAAACCTGTGAGAAACATCCCTAACAAAGGTTTAGAGAAGCCATACAACTTCGACATCCTGGCCCAACTGGCTAATACACCAGCCAGGCTGTCCATCTTCGAGCTACTCAGGCTCTCCCAGGACACTCGTCTAGCCCTGAGTGAAGCACTAATGCAGGCGGAGGCATGCTTGACCCAGCTCAAGTCCCCCGACGAAGAACCAGTAGCGTGTCCCCAGTGCCACAATGTGATGGAGGTGGTGCCGAATATCACTTTCACTCAAAATGTCATGCTATTGAAACATAACAAGCATGACAGGCCCCTCTATTACACCGGGTATGTCGGTTCCATGGAGGTCGACCGGATTCACATAGATCCGGGATCGTCAATCAGCATAACCCCCCACAGTCTGCTCAGGCCGCTGAGGATTCCTACTAGCGAATTAGCTTTCACCACCACCACAATCGTGGGTTTCAACGCTGGAAAGAGCAAGCCTTTGGGAAAAATTTGCCTGAGGATCCAAATTGGCAACCTCAGATCGGTAGCCACATGTTACGTCATCAATTCAGAGGTATCCTACAATATTTTGCTGGAAAGACAGTGGATCCACGACCACAACATTATTCCTTCAACTCTACATCAATGCCTTAAGTATGTAGACGCACAAGGAACAGTACGAATGGAGGTTGCTGACCTAAACCCGTTTAAAGGAATAGAATCCTACTATTCCGACGCCGTGTTGTACTCTCAAGATCACACAAAAGAAGTGCCAGGCGAGGCAGAGAAGGAATCCCACCGGGAGCCAGAAGAACCCTCTGTCTCACTACCACTGTCAATCAGGGTAAAGGGACGAACCACTCGTCCAAAAGCCATGGAACCTATGGCTATCCACCTTAACAAGTCCGGTTCAGGAAAAGGGGGTGATCCTCTCGTGATCACTTCGAACCAGAAGCTTCCTCCCTTGGTCATCAACCTTCGGCGCCACGAGCAGACGACTGATGCAAATGCAACTAGGAACCGAGCCCCAGATAATAACATTGCCATCCACCCTAAATCTATAAAACCCGACCCCCCCATTGCCGAAACCCTACACCACCACCCTCCGGCCACCACCTCCGACCAAACTCAGCCAAACCCTTCGCCACCTCCCTGCCCTCCCCCCCGACCACCGGAGCCCCGCCCTGGCCGACTGCTCCGCCGCCAGCAACCGCTGCAACCCCAACAACCCACCCTGCACCACAGCACCACCACCACACCCAACCGCCCCTCACCGTCGCCCCGGCCATCGTAGACCACCGCCACCACCCCCAAATGCCTCACCGCCACCTCCTCCACCGAACTGACCAACCACCACTGCCCCACGACCACCACCCCGGCCGCAATCTCCGACACAGCGCCCTGCTAACTCCCCCGACCCCGACACCGGAGCACCCCCCGACCTCCCTAATCTCCACCCCCGGTCACCTTCGACCTCATCCACCACCATTACCACCTTCGTCCCGACCTCCCCCGCCGAATCAACTGCCTGCACAGCCGCCACCCGCCACCGCCTGTGCCGCTGCGGCCACCGCAAGCTGCTTCTACTGCTGTTGCTGCTAACTGCAGTTGCTGCTGTCACTGCCGTTCCGGCCAGCCGCCGCCTCCTCCGCCGCCGTCCTCCCGCCGACGACTAGCCGTGGGCCCCCCCCTTGCTGACCTGTCAGGTAGTATACCCTAATAATACATATATACCTATTTATTTATATATGTATGTATATATATCTATATATATGTATATATATGTATATATTTATATATATTAATATATATATTAATATATATATTATTATATGTATTTATAAATTATTATTATTATTATAAATACAGTATATACAGTATATGTATGTATTTATATTTCTGTATTTTTTTCCTTATATATATATATATATATATATATATATATATATATATATATATATATATATATATATATATATATATATATATATATATATATGTATGTATTTATATAAATATTTATCTATATACTATTATAAATGTATATATATATTATTATTATACTAAATATATAGAGTATATATACTATTGTATATACTAATATAAATATGTA
>JAYESA010000004.1:275067268-275129768 GCA_036927795.1 Iris macrosiphon | reverse complement strand
GTGAATTAAGTCAGCATATGTCTAGCCTACACATTCCCATGCGTACTACAAAGTCTTTACTTGCATTCACTTAGATGGTTAGCACCCTGTATTTATTTATTCAGTATTTACATACATGGCATATTTTATGTATCTTGTTATGTCCTACTGAGGACCTGGTTCCTTTCCAGATTTAGATGAGGCTTTCTACCCCACGGTGTATGGTCCAGGACAGGAGACCAGGTATGCCACGGAGGAAGAATTTGAGGAGACACCATCAGAATCTACCTGATCCTAGAAGATTGTTCACCTGGAGATGGAGCTGTTTCCCTAGATAGACGATACTTAGTCTATCTTATTTTCAGTACTTGTATTTAACTTTTGTAGTGGGCTTGTTCCCACCAGATATGTACTATGACTTTCAGACTTAGCATTATATATATTCAGCACTATTTTCCCTTATTTCATGATATTCTTGTAGATGAGAATAGACTTTACCTGTATTAGACTTGTAGTATTTTAGGACAGCGTAGCACGTTCCTTTGGGTCCATTAAATTGGATAAAACCCTTAGTGACGTGTCAGCTGGCCAATGCCACGTGGCCTAGTTCCATACGTTTTGGGACTGGGGCGTGACAATATATATATATATATATATATATATATATATATATATATATATATATATATATATATATAAGCACATATACATATCTACCTATATATATACATATCTACATATATATATACATATCTACATATATATATACATATATATATATATATATATATATATATATATATATATATATATATAGCTCTCTCTCTCTCTCTAAACTCTGCTCCTGATACTCCTACTGCTACTGCTACTGCTGCTGATGCTCCTAATCCTACTGCTGCTGATGCCACAAACCGCTGCTGCTGTTGGTGCCCCAAGCTGCTGCTGCTACTGCCCATTCTGCTGCTGCTGCTGCCCATTCTGCTGCTGCTGCTGCCCATTCTACTGCTGCTGCTCCTCATCTCTCTCACTCTCTCTATCTATCTATCCCTCTATCTCACTCACTCTACACACACACCTCGACACACACCCACCCCCCCCCCCACACACACACACACACACACATATATATATATATATATATATATATATATATATATATATATAGGTACACACACACACACACACACACACACATATATATATATATATATATATATATATATATAAACACACTAACATATATATGTATATACATACATATACACTTACATATAGATATATATACACACACTTACATACACACACACATACACGTATATATATATATATACAAACACAAATATATATATATATATATATATATATATATATATATATATATATATATATAACCACACACATACATGTATATATATATACACACACAAACATATATATATATATATACACTTATATATATATATATATATATATATATATATATATATATATATATATATATATATAACCATACACTCACATACAAACACACACACTAACACATAAACACACTCAAACACACACACAACCTCACACACAACCACACCAACACACGCACAACCACCCAAACACATATATATATATATACACACACACATATATATATATATACATATAAAATATAACTCAAAAACTCTAATACACACTCTCCAAAGCTAAACCAACCCGTGCACAAGCCCAAAACCTAGAAACCAAGCCGAAATGGCCATTTGGTCATTTCGACAAATACTTGGTGTGCGGTTTGCGATACCTCGTGAAACGCACACCAAACCTTCTCGAAATTGACCCAAAATTTACTCACAAGTTCTAATCGATGTCTAGAACCTAGAAAAAAAATGCTAACTCTTCGATTCTAGGTCCGTGGCAAAAACCCGCATTCATGTGTAATCCACGGCGACAAAAAACCCCTAAATTGTCCGAAATGCCCAAATCTCTGTGACACAACCTCACGTGTCCGAACGGAGACACGTACTTACCCTCAAGACACCCAAGCATGCCTACCTAGGTCCGTCTAACCTAGGGCATCACCCAAAATTGGACAAATTTTGGATTTTACCCAAAATTGACACAAAATCTAATGTCAAAGTCTCCAAATACAACCAAACAAGCTCTAACTTTCTCCCATGGGTAGTTCTAAGGTTTAGGAAGGTTCTAAACTACTAATTATACTATATTAGAGCAATTACAATAAGAAAAGTTAGGGTTTACCTCTTGGAAGTTGGAATCCCAAGGCCAAAGTCTCTAAAACATTAAAAATCACCACCCTCAAGCCTCCAAGCCTCCAAGCCAAGCCTCTAGTCTAGGCTCTACACACCTAGGTTAGAGAAAAATAAAGGGTTATGACTTACATTAATGGAAGAAATAGATGAAGGAAGAGAAAAGGGGTGAAGCACTTACTTGAAATGGAGAAATTGGAAGAAGGAAGAAGAAGAGAATGGAGAGAAGAGTAAAGAAGAAGAAGAAGAATGGAATGAAGGAATGGGGGGGTTCGGTCATGAAGGAATTAGGGTTAGAAGGGGCTGGCCATACACATAAAATAAGGTTAGGGTTAGACACAAGGACTAAAATGCCCTCCAAATTAGTCATCCAACTAGGGTTTAGGTTTGGGGTTTCCTTAAACCATTCTAACTAATCCAAAACTCTCCAATTAACTAATAAAAAATTTAATAACTATTCTAACCCAATGAATAAGTCTGACAAGGGTGTTGGTTGGGTCTGACATGGGTCCACTAGGGTCTGACACGGGTCCAGACTAGCCAAAACCCTAAAACAACCAATAAAAAATAATACAATATACTAATTAAATATAAATACAATTATTTATGATCAATACACAATTTACCAAATAAAAAAAATCTTATTTTCTAGAATTGGGTAGTGACAACGCCGAAGAGAAGAAGCCGTTCAAGGGGACTTCGCCGGAGGGAGAGGGGGGGGGGACTTCGTCGGCAGGGGGACTTTGCCAGAGAGAGGAGGACGTCCTCGGGGGAGGGGACTTCGACGAAGGGGGGGATTTTGAAATTTTTGTCGAGAGAATGGGAGAAATGAAATTTTGAACCCTATATAAAATAATTTAGCGACGTCTAAATTAGACGTCGCTAAACGTCGCTAATATATTAATATACTGCGACTTGAATACAAAACGTCGCTAATTAAAAAGTTTGCGACGTTAGTGACGTCGCTAAAAATGTCACTAATTAAAAAATAAGCAACGTCGATAAAAATGTCGCTAAACGTCGCTAAATCGAAAAACTCAGCGACGTTTAGCGACGTTAAAGAAACTTATAGCGACTATCTTTAAAAAACCTTAAGTACAATCACTAAACGTCGCTTTGCGCGACCAACGACGTATAGCGACATTTATTTTTGGAGTCGCTTAAATCTTTAGCATTAGCGAGATTTTAAGACGACGTCGCTATTTCATCATATTTTGGCAGTGGTTGGTGTGGCACAGGATGCGCACTCCAAGTGGAATAAAGACAATAACCTCTGCTGGTTGTTAATTCTCAATGCTATGGATGACTCGATGGCGGAGTCCTACAGCAAGAATGAGAAGGCAAAAGATATTTGGGAATCTCTTGAGAAGAACTACAAAACTGATGAGAAAATATCTAAAATCTATCTCGTCGAGAAGTTCTTCACTTTGCAATTTGAGGACGAGAAGGTGATATTACCACAAGTTAAGGAACTTCTGAAGATGCAGCAAAAATTGTAGGAAGAGGGCATGAAGCAGGAAGACAAATATATGGTGGGGGCTATCATCACCAAACTTTCTCCAGGCTAGATCAGGTTCAAGACTGACATGTACTGTAAAAAGATGGAGATCTATCTCAAAGATCTTCTTCACTGGATTCACATTAAAGATGAAGCCGGGGGGCAACTGAAATTGGACTCCTTGTCCAAGCAGTTGGCGAAGGCCAACATGGTACATGCTAGTGACTCTAAAGGAAAGAAAAATTTCCTACAAGAAGAAGAAGAAGGACTTCAACCAGCTGAAGATGAAGTCAGCTCAGTTCAAGCTAAAGCCGAATACTGATGTGACATACTATAATTGTGGCAAGAAGGGTCACTACAAGAGCGACTGCAGGTTGAAGCCTAAACCGAAAGAGAAAGGTGAACTTAACCTAGTTGCTATGATTACGTAGGTTGAGTCACATGGTGTGGACACTGACTGGTGGGTGAACACTGGTACATCTTGCCACGTGTGCTCTAAGAAGGAGCTGTTCGTCAAGTATGAGCCTACCTCTAAGAAAGTCTCGATGGTGGATAAGTCTCAAGTTGTAGTGTTGGGGATTGGGAAGGTAGTGCTGAAACTGACTTCTAGAAAGTTACTTATACTGGAGAATGTGAAGCACGTACCAATGATTACAAAGAATCTGGTTTCTATGAGTCTGTTGTGTAAGGCGGGCATGAGGATGGATATCAATGCCGGTCATATGGTGATGTCCTATAAAGGAACATACTTCAAAAAAGTTTTCTATACCGAAGGGATATTTAAATTGCAGCTTGTAACTCCTTTTGTTTGTATCAATGCATTCTCTACTTCTGGTTATTATCTTGAGTTGTGGCATAATAGACTAGGATATGTGCATTATAAATGCATTAACAAGATGTCTAGTCTAGGCCTTATCTCTAAATGTGGGGGTAAGAAGGTAAAAAATGTGAAGTCTGTGTACAGACGAAGATCGTCAGGAAGCTGTTCAGAAGAGTAAATCGAAACACAGATATTCTGGAGTTGTTACACTCAGATATCTGTGACTTCAAGCAATTCTCCATAAAAGTCGGAATGAAGTATTTCATCACTTTCATTGACGATTTCTCAAAGTACGCGTTCGTATATCTTCTCAAGTCGAAAGATAAAGCGCTCGAGAAGTTCAAGGACTTCAAGGATGAAGTAGAACGTTAAACCGATCAATAACTCAAAAGACTCAGAAACGATCGAGGCAGAGAATATCGTTCATTGGAATTTGCATCATTCTGCAAAGAACATAGAATTATCAACGAAACTACTACTCCTTATTCTTTCTAATCTAATGGAGTAGCAGAAAGGAAGAACATGACGCTGACGGAGATAATAATCTCCATGTTGCTGATAGCAGGACTTTCAAAGTGCTTCTGGGGAGAAGCAGCGCTTACGGCTATGTTTATTTTGAATAGAGTACCGATTGCGTCATATGAAATTACTCCTCATGAACTCTGGTTCAAGGTCAGACCCAACTTGAATGTCATTCAAGCGTGGGGGTATCTGGCGTATGTGAAGTTTTTAGACCTCAAGATTCAGAAGCTGGGAACGAGAACTACGAAGACCATATTTCTGGGCTATGCTGATAAGAGTGATGCTCGGAGGTTCCTTGATATCGAATCTAATCATATCATAGAATCTCGCGACGCAGAATTCTTTGAACATAAGTTTGCTAAGCACAAGAATATTGTTCTTGTGAATGTCCTGGAGAATGCTGCTAACACAGATGAGGCAAGTACCTTTCAGAAAGAAGTAGTCCAAGAAGAAGTCGATAATACGACAACATTTGAACCAGAACCCGCTGAGCTGAGAGCAAAGCGAGTGAGGAGGCCGAAGGACTTCGGATAAGACTTTGTTACCTATCATGTGGAAGCTGATCCACTTACCTATGATGAGGCAATGAAGACCAGAGATGATATTTTCTGGAAAGAGGCTATCTATGACGAGTTTGACTCGATAACTTCTAATAATACTTGAAAGTTAGTCGATCTGCTAGAAGGAGCTAAACCCATCAGATGCAAGTAGATCATTAAGAAGAAGATGAAAGCAGACGGAACTGTTGACAAGTTCAAGGCAGACTAGTGGTCAAGGGATTTTCTCAGATACATGGGGTTGACTACTTCGATAGCTATGCTCCTGTTGCACGGATGACTACTATCAGGATGCTGATTGCTATAGGTGCTATTCACAGAATGGTGATTCATCAGATGAACGTCAAGACATCATTTCTGGATGGTTAACTGACTGAGGAGATTTATATACAGCAGCCAGAAGGGTTTGTCGTCAAAGGTCTTGAAGATAAAGTATACAAACTGGTAAAATCTCTGTATAGTCTAAATCAAGCTCCCAAATTATGGCACGAGAAGTTTGACAAAGTTTTCAAATCAAATGGCTACAAGGTCAGCGAAACTGATAAGTGTGTTTACACAAAGTTCACTGGCGATAGAGGTGTCATCATTTGTCTCTATGTGGACAACATGCTAATCCTAGGCACGGATGAAAAATGTGTCAATAGAACAAAGATGTTCCTATAATCTAAATTCAGTATGAAGGACCTAGAAGATGCAGATGTCATCCTTGGGATTAAGATAATCTGGACGAAACTGAGCTTGCTCTATCACAAGCTTACTATGTGGAGAAAATGCTCACATGCATAGATATTAGGATATTCCAGGGATCGATACTTCATTTAGGTGTGACAAGAAACTGAAGCCTAACCAAGAAAAAAGTGTCAGACAATTGGAGTATTCTAGTGTCATCGGAAGCTTGATGTATGCTACAAATGCCACTAGGCCTGACATTGCCTTTGCTGTGGGGATGCTGAGTAGATTCACAAGTAACCCAAGTGTTGAACACTGGAAAGCTGTGAAGAGGGTGATGAGATACCTCAAGAAGACTCAGAAGTTTGCACTTTGCTACAGCGGAGACCCAACAGTGGTAGAAGGCTTCAGTGATGCTAGTTGGTGTTCAGAAGAAGAGAGCGAGAGATCCACAGGAGGATATATTTTCTCAATGGGAGGAGCTGCCATGTCATGGAAGTCGAAGAAACAGACTATGCTATCTCGCTCATCGTTGGAGTCTGAGTTATATATACTTGTAGCTACAGCAGATGAAGCAGAATGGCTTCGGAAGGTCATGTAAGATCTTCCAATGGTTGGTGTACAGATTTCGGCTGTACCGATATACTGCGACAACCAGGCAGCTACAACAGTAGCATCTAATAATCTCTTCAATGGAAGGAAGAGAACTGTGCGGCTTCGGCACAGAGCACTGAACAACCTCATCAAGACTGGTGTCATTACAGTGATTGATGTTCGTAGTCAGGAGAACCTGACAAATCCGTTTACTAAAGGCCTCAAGCGCCAGCTCGTCAAAGACACATCAGGTAAAATGGGCTTGAATGACCTCTGATATTGTGTCTTTGTAATCCTACCATTAAGTTTTATGCTATTAGTTCAAAAAAAAATCAACTAGGCATCTAGCTTTTAGTTCAAGGGAGGATCATTGACTAGAAAAATATTAGGTACAGTAGATAGTCTTTATAGACAATGTGGGATACATACCCGAAACCACTGTAGTATACTATTTTGTTCTATAGAATAATTACTGTGTAAGGTTGGCTTCGACAACTTAATAAGCTCTCGGGTAGAGTGGAATATCCGACGTGTGCTGCAGGAAGCACATGTAGTTCAGCACTACAAGGGACTTGTATCCCATGCTACATTGGTGTGACATCATGATAAGGTAAAAGATGTAAAGCCTCGGCTGCGAGCCATGTCACAAAGATAGTAGCACCGCAAATAGGCAGGTAGCCTAATGCTGAAAAGATAGATAGTTATAGCACAACACTACTAAGAGACCGGTGACCTCATGCTACAGTGGGTGACATCACATGAGATAGTTAGCCTCGGCTGTGAGCCATGTCACAGCGGCGTAGCACTACACGGAAGCACAAAGCTTCATGCTGGGATATAGTACAGCACTACTAAGAGGCTAGTGACCTCATGCTACTGTGGGTGACACCACATGAGGTAGTTAACCTCGACTACGAGCCATGTCAAAGCAGCGTAGCACCGCACGGAAGCACAATGCTTCATGCTGGAAAATATCAAACTCTCTTAAAAAAGGAATTCACCTAAGTGTATGGACAGAGATACAGGCCGTCTCTTGAGGGTAAACTTGTAGACACCCAAGATACATATACCAAAACCAGGTCAGCACAGGGCCTTTAATGTGCGATCGGAGGCACATCTGATGTTATTGTGCGAGTGGGAAGAATAACAGCTATGGTTCAGAATTCAAGGCATAGTCCATTCTTATATCGTACTGTTATTTGACCCATGGAGGAAGATTCAAGTCGTGGGTGACATCTATCCTAATGCATGATGGATAGTCACTGTGAGAAAAGCTCGACCATATATTGTGATATATATGAGAGATTGTTGGTATTTTTCACTTTGCTTTGAGAGTTTTAGTCCCACATTGGAAAACCACTAACGTGTATATCTCAATATATAGCTTTGCTTAGTATTGGTATATGAACATGAGGTGGTGGCCCATGTGGGTTGACTTTTCTAAAGGGATTAAGTGTGAACCCCATTATGACAATATTTATTTTGTCACCACCTTTGGGAATTTTTTCTTAGGAGCTAAGCCCCAAAGAGGCTTAGCGACTCGGACTCGGACTCGGGCTCAGGCTCTGGCTCAAGGGCACAAAGTGGCACTTTGTTGGCGCACTTTGCACTTAGCACGTCAGCATCATCGCATGGCGCTCGTGCGCTCCTTTTATGCGCGAGTTACATGCACAGTTGCTTCCTCCGACGTATGCTTCATGGAGCCATGCGGCTTGGAGCGCATGCGGCCAGGAGACATGCGGTCAGGTGCCATGCGGACAGGTGTACATGCTGCCAAGTGCCCATGCAGAAAGGTGCGCATGCGGCCAGGGGCCATGCGGTCATGGGCGCATGCAACCAGGAGTGCATACGGCCAGGGGCACATGCGGCCTAGAGATATACAGCCAGGGACAAATGCGGCCTGGAGCTATGCGGCCAGGCGCTTTGCGGCCAGCAAGTTAGCTTGAGCGAGTCAAGTGTGGAGGGGACAAGGACTGCTGTTAGCGGCTCGGTGCTGCGCTGTCTGCTCTGTACAGTACAGCGCACAGGCGGCACGTGCGGCTCGTGGCTCTCTGTGCCACGCGGCTGTAGCAGCTGCAGCTTTCGGTGCATGGCGACGCTGTCTTCTCTGTGCAGTACAGCGGCTCATGCGGCCTAATTTTTTTCTCAGGCCGCATAGTAGCTGAAATCCTCTTTATATAGAGGCTCTCCTCTTTCATTTAGTGGGTTGAAAAAAATTGAGAAAGAGAGAAAAATCGAGAGCACCAGCAGGACCTGCGAGAGTTTTTTAGCATCCTTGAAAAAAAATCTTCCGAGTGATCCGAAGGTGACCAAGAGCGTTCCAGAAGTTCTCGTGTGAACTTGCTAGATCCTGGGGGCAGATCGTTGTATAGCTCGAATCTTGCCTTGAGCTCTGGTGGTTTTGATCATCCTAGCAAGAGTTTTCTTCTTTGTATTTTTGTTCTTGTTCCCGTTCTACTCGGTGTAGCATCTGCGAACGTAAAGAGAAGAACGATTTTTTGATTCTTGTTGTATTTATATTTTTTTTGTATTGTCAGTTTGTAACATGTTCCTTGTTTAGTGCTTCTGTGGGGTTGTATGTCACTGAAGAGGAACCCTTGTGTGAATCTCAGTGCACCAACTTCTCTTCTGGAGTTTGTAAAAACGAAATCTTGAGTGAGTCTCTACTTTGTGGCTACCTCTTCTTCTTTGATCCGACTTCGGGACTAACAATCTCTACTCTATATGAAGCCACTGTGTTATCACTTTACAACTGGACATTCAAGTTTCAGCTTACTTTGCTTACTTTGATTTCTTAATTGATGAAATATATAACAAACATATATGATCTACGTACTGTCATATAGTCTTTACATGTTTCGTTCGGCGAGAGCCCTAGCTGGATTTGTATTTTTGTAATATCTATGTATGTATATCTACTTCTTGTAATTTGTAATCATAGTAGTTACTTATATACAGGGCCGACCCTAGGGTAAACCAGACAAGTCATCGGGCTTGGACAACCCCCTTGGTTAGGACAACCCCACATCCCTGCCAATAGAGCCCCCATAGTCCATTCCAACTCATCTCTGCCAGTTGAACTAGCAATCAACCAGACCCATATTTTAAGTTCCCACTGGAAAGATCTCGAGTAGCTCAAGGAGAAAAATTCGAAATTCGAGCTCCACGCTGTCGTCTGAACTGGAGACTTCGACACCGCTGCCACCTTTACCTCCGACTAGGCAACTAAATTTAGCTTCGGCTAAGACAACCCAACCCCCTGGGCCGGCCCTGTTTATATCAGGAATTTCAAAGAGTCTTTCCTAGTAGCAGGGACTTCATTAAGAGTAGTAGTTTGTTATAGTTTTACCAAGATGGGAAGGAGCTTAATTTCTTGATAGTAGTATCCTGATGTCAAGAACTATCTTAATGCTCATAGCTTTCTTGATAGTAGTATCCTTATGTCAAGAGCTATCTTTCAGATGAGGGAGAAGATCAGAAAATTATAATACGATAGTGTAGATTATAAATTATATTTCATTATATCAGTGACTAATTAATCTATGCAAAATTAGATAACAGATTATATGGAAAAAAAAAAAACCAACATTTTATCTTATAGGAAAAAGGCAGATAACATAATTAATCATGATCTCTGTTGAATATATTTTCATGTTCACGAGACATAAGAGAAAATTTCTGTATTGTTAATACAGGAATCTTCATGTATATAAGCCAAGCTCAAGATGAACGTATTTGAATGAATCACATAAATTTGCTTACTAGAGAGGAATATTACTATTTGAATAATATAATTATAAGCACATGAATAGCTCTCAACAATTTGTTCCTCAATTGTGGGGAAGTAGGCCTTCATCCACAGGAGAAAGGGAGAAAATTTTATATCCATATATTTACCCATATATATTAAGTAGACTGAAGCTACTTGACTAAGTCAACTCAAATATGAATAAAATTGCATAACAATGTATAGTGAAGCAACTATTCAAGTTTCTACTTGCTAGAATTGACATATCTTTACTCTTATAATAACGGTTGAAAACGGCTCAAAATTGAACGGTTTAAGCCGTTTGTAAATCCTCTATCATTTATTAAAAAATTAATGTTACTAAAAAAATTATTGAAAAAAATTAAATATGTTATAAATAAGGGAAGTCCAACCTAACCAACCACAAGGAGAATGTCTTACAACTTAATCGCATGAGTTAGAAAAGTTGTTTGGTTATATTTATAATATTAGGTAGTTAAACAATTAGTACGTGAGGATATATGTATTGCGGCTAGCTTTTTCAAAACTTTTTACAAAGAGAAAAAGTATATCCATAACAAATTATTATTAAATATAATCAAATCAATAACATATCGTAATTAAAATGTAAACATATATATACCAAATTTTAATTTTAATTATATATATATATATATATATATATATATATATATATATATATATATATAATTAAAATTTGGATTATATATGTTTACCTTTTAATTACGATTTATTAAAGATTTGATTATATTTTAATAATAATTTGTTATGGATATATCTATTCTCTTTATAATTTTTTTTGAAAAGACTAGCAGTCTAAGCCGTACATATATTCTCACTAATTAAAAAAAAAATTAATTTTTTTTAACTAATTATTTAACTACCTTATATTATAACTATAACCAAACAACTTTTCTAACTCATGCGGTTAAGGTGGAAAACATTCTCCTTGTTGATTAGGTTCGATTGTCCATATTGTTATTTATAACATATTTAATTTTTTTCAACAATTTTGTTAGTAATATTAAAATTTTAATAAATGGTGGAGGATTTACCAACGGTTTAGATGGTTCAAATTTGAGCCGTTTTCGAGGCTCATTATAAGAGTAGAGATATGTTTGAGAACGTGCAACTTTATTGTTTCTTCACGAGTAAAGATCTGCGACATTAAATTGCAATTTTTTTTTCCACAAATTCAGTTTGGATTTAGGAAATGTAATCGGAAAATAAATGATGGGTTTTAGAAAAATATAGCAAAATTTATACGTGCTTTTCATTTTAGCTAAAATTGATTTTATATTTGGATTGGAGATGCAATCTAAGTATATAGTTGATCAATAAAAGTGATAAACAAAATTTATTGCTCGTCTTCTTTCTTCCCCCGTTTTTTTAATTAGTGAGAATATATGTACGGCTTAGACTGCTAGTCTTTTCAAAAAATTAATTTTTTTCAACAATTTTGTTAGTAATATTAAAATTTCAATAAATGGTGGAGGATTTACCAACGGTTTAGATGGTTCAAATTTGAGCCGTTTTCGAGGCTCATTATAATAGTAGAGATATGTTTGAGAACGTGCAACTTTATTGTTTCTTCACGAGTAAAGATCTGCGGCATTAAATTGCATTTTTTTTTTTCCCACAAATTCAGTTTGGATTTAGGAAATGTAATCGGAAAATAAATGATGGGTTTTAGAAAAATTTAGCAAAATTTATACGTGCTTTTCATTTTAGCTAAAATTGATTTTATATTTGGATTGGAGATGCAATCTAAGTATATAGTTGATCAATAAAAGTGATAAACAAAATTTATTGTTCGTCTTCTTAATTTTTTTTTTTCATGATTTCGTGGAACCTAGAAAGTTGCTCCTTGGTTGTAACCTTCATCTAGCCTATGAGGCTTCATGGCAAGTTTCTCTCTTACTTATACTTGTCATATAAGCTATAACTACTACTACTACAATAACAACTAAACGTTTCATCACAAATATAGGGGTAATTGGTTGTTTTATTATTTTTCTACTCTCAGCAACTAAGTTTTCTTAAGGTCTAATTTTGTTCGCGGAATGTAAAAAAAAAAAAAAAGAAATCGATTTCTTGCTTCTTCTTTTTTTATAGAAAATTATAATATTTATAGATTTTCTTTTTCAACCTTTGAAAAAAAAAGAAAAAAGAAAAAAGTAGAATGCAACATTTACTTTCCAGTACGATGTTTGGTGTTGGTAAGAAAAGAAAACATTATAAAGTCAATTTTCAATAATACCCTCGTATTAATAAGAAAGCTTAGCTGCAAAATGAAGTCATTTGTACCACTAAAGTTAGCAACTGAAACATGCTTGAGTTGGAGCTGAGAATATTTGAGTGATAGATAAGCCTCGGGTTTTCGTGAGTTGTTTATAGATTCATGTAAAAATAGGTGATGGATGTAGAGGCACAAAACTAAAAAGATTCCTTCAAATTAGACACAGAACTTTGGTTATCAAAATTTTCACCAGGCATCACTGGATATTTGTTAGTCTCGAGACTTAATCAAAGATGGTAGAATAAAAAGTTAAATTCGAGATCAGGAATTCACACAAAAGTTTTCTTTCTGATATACCTCGATCCAACAAAAAACTATATAATATAGTAGCTAATTACAGTTCATTCTGAATCACAGAATTCAAGAACCAAAAGTACGTTCTTCCTTACAAACGCAGTTGCAATTGGGACATAACATTTACAACTAGAAAAAGAGGAGAGAAATATAGAATACAAATTATTCTTGCCGGGGTAGTGAAGACCACCGTTGCTCAAAGCAAGATTCGTCCTCTATCGACGATCTGCTCTCAGGAGCCAGCAAGTTCTCAAGTGAACTTCTGGAACGCTCGTAGTCACCTCTTTGTGTGATCTGAACGGACTCCTTTTGGACCCATCTTTTTCAATTTTGGTCTATCTCAAAATGAGGCTAGAGGGATCTTTATATAGGGAGGGATGGAAGCCCATCCTCCTCTTCTTTCCGATGTGGGATTAAAAAACCAGTATACAAAATTGATATCCCACAATCGCAGCCCAATATATAGCCCGCTCAGTGCCAGCTTAGCACCCGCTCAGCGTCTGTTCATGCAACATGTCAGAACCCTTTCCTGTCGCACTTTGGCGCATGTTGTCTTTGGCGCACTTTGGCGCATGTTGTCTTTGGCGCACTTTGTTTAGACCAGACTCGTGATTTATGGAGAAGAGTGGGTTCGGTTGGGTTCTGCTCATTATTCCCATTTCTCTCTCTGACCTGCTCATTATTTTCTTTTTCATCTCTCTCTGATCTGCTCATTAGTTTTCTTTCCATTTCTCTCTCTTAGGTTTTCTCTCCCTCTGTAGGAAAGTACATCTTGCACAAGAGAAGAAGCGTGAATTTATGCATGCTTTTAATTTATGTTTGTTTCTAGCTCATGTTGTTGGGACCGAGTTCCCTTTCATCTTTAATACTTGTCGTTCTTGATTTTCTTGGTTGTAATTGCATGGACTAGAGTTTGGGACTATGGGTTCACTTTTATTTTCTTGGGGATTGATCTCCCAAAATTTTGTGTTTTAAAAAAACTAATTAGCTCATATTGTAGAGCACCATATTTTATGTAACTTTTCTTTTGGCCGTGCTTGTTATTGAGTCCAGCTAAGTTCAGTACTGTAACTTGATACAAAACGTATATCAAATGGCTTACTGGAGAAGAAGAACATTGCTCTGTGAAGAGTATACAAGAAAATTCCTTTGACGTAGAAATACATATGTTTTACTTTGGACGCATTGGTGTGCTGTCCCAACTCCTCGTGCGTACTAATCATACTGCACTTAGTCTCCTAGCAAAAGTGTGCCAGTCACACTCCTTGAGTCAGTGGCGCACTTTTGAGAAAAAAAATCCAGTTGGCGTACTTTGGTGCGTATTAAATCAAAGTTCTTCCCGAAAAACTAAGGAAAAGTGCGCCACAGTCAGTCTGCACACTTTCTTCGAGATGGAAATCTGGCATACTTTTCCTATGTTTCATCAGCCGACGCATTTTGCTTACGTTTGGTAGCTCGGACACTTTTCTCTCTTCGTTTCCTGAGGGACGAAGCTTTTGTTGGTTTCTCGATTTCTGTGTTATTGATTTTTGTCCTCCTCGACTGACGAGTTTTTCGACTGTCGAGCTTTGACCTCGGATTGTGTGTTTTGTCTTGTAGCTATCTTGCTCGCGCTCTTTCCTTAAAAACGCGCTTTATTCTTACCCGCGCACTTTTGTCAAGTGCGTCGTGTTGATCAACTTGACAAAATGTGCCACCTTTGTAGCTTGCGTTCTTTCTTACGAAAGTGTGCCAACCTAGTTTTGGTTGTTTGTGCGCCAACCTTGTTTTGGTCTTTTGTGCACCAACTCTGCTTTTGTTCGTTTGTGTGCCACTGTCCAGTTTTGATCGTTTGTGCGCCTACTGTTTCCTACGCACGTTGAGCCCTGTAGATGTGGCCCTATATGCACTTGCTATTTTACTTGCTAATTAGTTGACTTTTTCTTGATCATCTTATTATACGTTGGATAGAATAAGAGGTGTAGTTCAACTCGGGTGACGTTCTGCAACCCCGGTCCTTGTTTGGTTGAAGGGTTGTGGATCTTATCTCGAGGGGTTCTTGCACAACTCTTATTCTTATTCATCGATATAATAAAGTGAAATTATAACCAAAATAGGGTAAAAAATGCTATAGATTTGTGGAAACGAGTACTAAAATATGATTCCAGTGACAATCTACTAATTTAACTGGAAGCATGTCAAAGATATTATGTTATATTGCACATTTCTAAAATACCATAAGGAATGCACCAATATGCAAGAACAAATATCAGAGAAAATTCACCCCTTCAAAGTAGGATAAGTGTTCATCTTCTCACAACTTCACACGTTACTCAATGAAGTAGTAATTTTGTGCATGTAACTGGTAATTCAAATAATGACAACAGAATTCAGTATAAACAATAGCCTATATGACAGACCAAGACATCAATGATTTATCCATATCAAGAATAGAAACTTCATACAAATTCAAAAAGAATTGGATATTGTAATGTGTTAAAAAGATGGCAGGATGTACCTAATCAATTGTAGTTGCAAAACTTAGCTAATGAAATGTTAATATGGGTGATGCAATAGATGCTTGACATACATGTGCTCTCACAAGTAAGGAAAAAAAAATAGATGCAACAGATGCTTGACATATATATGCTCTCAGATGCAGCAGATGGCAGGCTGTACCTAATCAATTGTAGTTGAGGAACCTAGCAATCTTCTTCCCTTTCCTAGCACGAAAAATATCATTGAACATTGCTTCCTCTGTATAATAAAAGACCCACCTATATTTAGATCCCAATCGAAAACTAAGAAAATATAGGTTTTTATGAAACTGAAGGACTAACCTTGATCTCGTCCGCGGCGTCAGGGGAGGAAGCGAGCGCGGCGGAGGCTCTGGCGAGGGTCGGCGAGGAGTCTCATCGAGTTGACCCACGCATTTATCATCCCGCCGTAGGTTTAGACCTCAAGGTGCCCCCATTCTCCCCGACGTGTCGGTACTTGAGATGAACTCGAGGATTCCCAATACTGGAAGTTGTGGCCTTTTCAAAATCTTGTGATTGGGAGGGAGAAGAAAACTCTAAGACCCTAATCAAATAAGGAATTCTTTGGGAAGTCGTTCACGTACATCATCGCCAGGAACACTACGAAGTGTGCTGTGACGATCAACGAGACCAACAATTAACAGAAGAAAGAGGAAGAGAGAACGAAGGGGGGAGAGAGAGATTATCAGTCACGACCTTCGCCAATCGCCATCTCCAATCGCCTTCGAGGAAGAGAGGACGAACGGGAACTCTAGGGCGTGCTCGGGGAGTGCTCTGGGGAGGGAATTATTTGGGAACTCTTAGGGCTGGGGAGGGTCGGGAGAGGGAAATAAAAATTTGGAAAAGTGTTTGCTTCAAACACTTGATTATCATATGAAAGTACTTGGAATTTTTTTAGGTTATTATTTAATTAAAAAATTATAGAAATATATTTTTCTACATAAACACATGTCGTGAAATATATAGTATCTTTCTGTGACATGTAGTACATGTCTTCGAATATATAGTATCTTTCTGCGACATGTGGATGTCACGATATGCAGAGAATTTTTGGCGGGACAAATATTTCGCTTTCCTATATTAAAATTTGTATGGATTTCGCGACATACTAAAACTCATGTCGCCAATACATGTAAAAAAAATTAGCTTTGGGAGAGATAAAAGAACCTATGTCGCTAAATCATGTTGCTAAAAATATAATTTCTTGTAGTGTCCCTATTCACTATTCTTTTGAAGATGTTATTGATTTCGTTCGTCGAGACAAAACAACGAATGGTGAGGGGCCAAAGGTTGAGAGTCAGTCTGTTGGTCCCATGACAACTGGTCGGTCTCCAGGTGGGAATTGTTCCACGAATCCGGTTTTGGTGACGTGTTTTGCCAAAGCTTCACGAAACGACATTGGTTTCAGTAGTTCGAAGCCAGAGAGGAGATCAATGTGTGCAGGAAACTCAACCAGAGGCAGGTTCACCTCCATTTGTACAGTTCCGAGGGAGCTGTGGGTCATCGACGGCGTGCAAAGTGCATGATGTTCTGCTCGAGGATGCATGTGTTTGGGAGAGCATTAATGTCGAACACAAAGTTGGACAGGTTCATGAGTCTGAATCTCGGGAGAAACACACTGTACGCTTGCTTGGGTCAGCCAAGGATAACGAAGCTCGTTGGAATGGTAGTATGTTCCGGTGGAAGACGGAAGTCGGGAACAGGCAACCAAGACTTATGATGAGGTTGATCGTCAGGGATTTCGGTCTTGGTTGTGTTATTGATATCGACAGAATCCCAGTGATGCAAGAGGTGCTACGCATGACAGCTAGCGTCAACATGACGGTCGATGAGCTGGAGACAAAGGAAGATGCAAAAAAGCTCAGGGATCGGAGATCACTGGCATGGGGGAGCAAAAATTATGCCGCGGGCGACAGACATAGAGTCCAGTTGAGGAGCCATGGGAGTCAGCACCTTTCATCAAACTGGAGGGGGAGAATGTTGGATCAAATCTGTGTAAAAAGGGATAGAACTCGCGTCGAGTTCGATGTATTTGGTCTAGAACTGACAGCAGGGTCTGAACTGAACTGTCCGAGTACGGTTGTTAGTGGGGCTGATTAGTTTTGAGGATATAATCTACACCGTTGGTTGCTTCCTGGATGGCCAAATCTGGTGGTGGACTACTTTTAGGGTTTCCTAAACCCTAAAATTTGGTTTCTCATCATATTTATATGGGTGAGGGTGGATGCATAAAGAAGAGCACAAGGTGGAGATTATGGGTGCTTGGCCACAGAAAATATAAGAGAAAGTCCATACTGTCCTTTTAGGGCTTGTCATCCAAGATAGAAGAAAGAGAAGATTTGATCGATGAGTCGTCGTCTTTGTTCAGGAAGATTGCTACGGATAGAGTGAGTGATTTTATTGTAATCTTTGTCTTTTCTTCTTGAGTGTGGTGAGAGGGTTGAACCTATTAGGGCAAATGGTTCAACATTGCTTCTTGTTAATCTTATAATTTTACCTGAGTTATATAGATCGAGATTTGTCCAGGTGACGTAGTCACTGACCATATACGTTGTTCGTTAGATGGAGGTTGGTTATCTTAGGTGGGTTGGTCTAAATTTTGCTACAGTCAATTTGAGACACGATGTCAGAACACTTATAAGATGTGTGTGATCCTAATGTTTGGTATCAGAGCATCTGGCTCTGGTGTTTGATTTCCAACACCTCACACAGTTAATACTTACAATTATTGCTAATTTTTATTTTTAATTTTAATTTGTTCAAATTCTTTGCTATTGTGCATCAATTTGCAATTAGGATAAAAAATATCTTCTAATCCTTCTTTATTTTTGGGTAATATTTATGATAATAGTTGCGGTTTTCTAACATAACTTGGATGTCAGACTCCAGCTGTAGAGGAAGATAATGATTATGATTTTTCTATTTGGTGAATTGACAGAAGAGGAAAAGAAGGCAGCTAAAGAGTGCGTAGCAACTGTCAAAGCTTCTACAAAGAAAGAGTGTCGGTATTTTTATTTGATTTTCTTATGTATATATTAGTCATAAATTATCATGATAATGTTCTAATAAGTTATTATGTTACACTTTATAATCTTGTTATGTTGTTATTATAATGAGTGATATACATTACAACTAGCAAATGTTGGCCGAATCTATACACACCCCATGTATTACTTAGCACACCCCAAGTGCTAAGTACACCCCATTTTAAATGAATGAAATTAACATAAATGCTAAGTACACCCCACCACATGACCAAAATACCATTTTATATTATTACCTAAAACCTATCATCATTCCTAAGAATACCCCACACCCTTACAATTGGTCCCCTCTCTACTCTCCTCTCTCCAAACCCAACCGGTCCCCTCTCTTCTCCATTCGACATACCATTACCGAGGAGTTTTCGGATTGTTCAGCCACCACAATAGAGAGACAATCCAAAGACCAATCCCAAGACCAATCTGCAGACGATCTATTTGTGGGTGAGTAATTCAAATCGAACATCCTAATTAGTTCAAAATGAGTATTATTTTCGTTGAGGATCACTGCTAGGGTTTCGAATCCCTTAAATTCTTGTTAAAATGAAACAAATTTCAAATTTTTTTGGGTGTATTCATGATTCTGTTCGAGCCTGGTCTGTCTAGTGCAGAGAATGGTGTTCGACCCACGATAGTTGAACATTATTGTATAGATTCAACCATAGTGTGTCGAACGGAAGATCACATGTTCGGTCCTTGTTGTTCGAATAATAGGGATATATTCGACCTATGTTGGTCGAACAATAAGGATATATTCGACACAGGCTGGTCGAACAATTCATTTTCAAGCCCAAATTATTTATCCTCGTTAATTTTTTAATTGTTGATATGAATCAATCTAGCAGGAAGGACATATACGAGGAGGAGACGACCTACAGCTTCTTTTGGAGGCATCGTTCGGAAGAGATGGCAGTTGCACGTACCAGTCATCAAGAAGCAGTAACAGATGCTCCAATGCAAATGAGTGAGCAATTTGATGAGGAAGAACCCGAGCCTGTTTTGAACATGCAAGTTGAGGAAGAAGAGGAAGAACGCCTAGAAGAAGAACAGAGTGAAGAAGAGGGTGAGGACGATGATGTATTGATGGGCCCTTGTCCCGGTGGACCTAAAGATCCCCGACTTATCCCAAATTTTAAGACTTATGTAGCGTTCGAGATTTGGAATAGGATTGAGAGGAACGTGTTAAAGTGTTGGTGCTAAACGATTAAGATGGAAACATGGAGGTTTGGTAGAGATATTAGTGATTTTTAATTGTTGATTCATCATTCCAAAATTCTGGACTTAACGTGGATTTCCTACAAGACGCCAAAAAAAAAAAAAATCTTATTTGTGCGTTTGTTGAGCGTTGGCAACTGGAGACCAACTCATTCCATATGTCATTCGGTGAGATGACAATTACGTTGGATGACATATTTTGTCTTACAGGACTTCCGATTAGTGGATTACCGGTGGTTGCACTAGAGTTAGGAAGGGGACCGGAGGCCCCTAAGAAAATGATTAGTAGGTTGTTGGGGGTGACAGAAAGTGAGGCAGTCGATGCCCTTCAGGGCCAGAGAGGTAGCTCGGTCCAGTTGGAATGTCTCTGGGCTCAATTTAGTAGAGATGTCACTAGCCCAGATGAGAGGAAAAGAAGACGTGCAACCCGCGCATACTTATGGTTCATGCTTTGATGCTAACCATCCATTGAAAATGCATGACGGTCAAAATGGATCCACCAGTATGGAGACCACCCTTAGCACGGGCTGTCACGCCCCAGTTCCAAAATACGTAGGACCAGGAATACGCAACATGCCAGCTACGTATTCGACCAGACTCTGGTCTGACTCGAATACGTATAAGTTGTATACTAATGGTCACTATCTAAATAATTCAGTAAATATAACTATCTATGTCTCAATCCACAATGAACAGAAATACACAATAATGAGCTACATGTGCTAAAGTCGGTCGCCCAATAACACACAAACTCGAATAGACTCGAGAGGAAATATGAGTCTATAAAAACTAGGCTACAACAACAGATGAATAAATAATATGAATGAAATAAACATAGCGCCGGTAGAAATAATATAAGTACCTGGTACCAATTCCTGCACGACAAGCAACTCCATCAGCAACTCCAAAGACTTTGTAATTATCTATGCTGCAAAACTGGCAGGGGACCAGGTCCTCAGAGGGACGTAATAAGGTACAAAAATACAGCATGCCAAGTATAACAGAAAGAACAAGTGCAACGACGGTGTAGTCTAGCATAACCACCTAAGTGAGACACAGTTTAAAGACAATGTTCGACGCGTAGGCTGTCCAAAATAAAACCGTAGCTCCGGACACAGAAATACACGGAACGTACCGCAGCTCCGGGCAAAGAGTCGCACGGGTGATACAATTACTCCGGATACAGGAACACTACAGAAATAGAACATATGCATATATATAGCGTGTGCAGAGGAGCCAAAACATCTAGTAACTGTCTTCCCCTTCCCAAGCGACCAACGATTGTGTGCTGAACCTGAACCTCTATCTTGCAGTCTTGTCATACTGAAGTAACTATCAACAAACGTGACCCTAAGGTCGTCCCAGATTCTGGTCATGCTGTCAGTATCAGGATACAGGAAATCTGGTACGATGATAGTGTCTGAATGTGTCCTAGGCTTATGATGTAACCAAGTGTGTACATCCAGGTGTTGCGAACGTCTATCCATCGTTACCAGACGTTACCGACGAACGTCTGCACCCGGTTATGACCCGGACGCAAAGTAACGGTTCTAATCCAAAATACGCATAATGCATATAATAAATAAACAAATATCTGGTAACTGAAATACAGGGTGGCAAGGTACACTTGCCTGAATCCGGATGCTGAAGATGGATCTCCGGTATAACGTCCAAGTCCGCGGGTCCCGTAGTACCTAGAGACAAGATACAAGCTCAATCAATAAACTATCACGAGGCTAAAAGAAGAGGTGATACACGTCTAACATATGTTTCAATCTTAGTTACAAGTCACATAGACACTAAGCTAGAGGGTTGACCAAGGTTGACTAAAGGTATGTTACACCTAATACGATCAATCACAGTATAATATCATCAGGCAATCCTTAATCCTATATATCATCACGGTGTTTATCAGTATTTCGAGCCATGATCAAACCTCAGATTCCTCCTGGTATTCACAAACATTATCAGTACGTTTAAATATCCTCCTCGACTAAATTAATAATTATTTATTAAACCCTCATTTATACCATTTCACAATAAAACTTCTCCTCAATTAAATTCATCATTATTTATCTGCCCTCAATAACTGATTGATGGTTTGATATCACTCTACCATTTTTCCAATAATTAAACTTGTTCCTCAATAATATGCAATATTTTAATATCGCAACATCATTTCACAACCATTTAAACTGCTCATCATCAATAATCAATATGCATATAATAAATAAATAACACCCTAAAATCTCATACCTAGCCTTCATAGACCCTAAACTTAATCTATATCATTCACAACCATAAAGTGCATATAATACAATATAATAAACCCTAAAATTTCACATGACATATATAAACCTTACACTCAAAGTCTAGCTTCTTAAACCCTAACTTTAACTATGTTATATTAAACCATAAATAATACTACACTACACATGTAGAGGGGTAATATTTACCTTGGCTGTGGCACGACGGCAGGGGTGGTTGCTGGCCGGAGTGAGGCTCGATGTAGGCGATCGGACTGGTGGTCGAGAAGGTGGTGGTAGTGGCTCGCCGGAGTAGGGGGAGGCCGGTCGGGTGGAGTCGACAGCCAGGTGGAGTCGACTGGCCGGAGTAGGGGAGACCGATCGGGCTGTACTATCGTGTGGTGGTGCTGGAGATACGGGTAGAGGAACTCGGGAAGATGACGGGATGGAGCTGCCTGCGGTGGACTCGGCTGCTTGGAGAAGCTCCGACGGCCTACCGAAGGAGGAGAAGAAGAAGGAAATGAAGAAGGAGAAGTAGTGAAGAAGAAGAAGAAAATAGGAGGAGTTTCGGCTGGTGTATTGAATGGAAAAGGGAGGAAAGAGAGGGTGGGGTTTTCAAGGCTCTTGGGATTAGGGCCGGCATTGGAAAGAGGGGAGAAAGAGACATTAAATAGGGGAGTGTGTGGTGAGGATGAGAGTTTAGATTTGAATGGATGGCTCAGATTTAACATGGAGAAAATGAGCATCCAAAGGAAGAAAGAGATGGTGATTTGATCGGTCAATGGTTGAGGGAGAGGGTTTCTTCATTGGCTTGGACCAATGAGGTGATGACACTTATTACTACTTTTACAAATAAGCCCCTTAACTTTTGGGTATTTGCACAAATATGTAAAATGATGGTAAAATAGTGTGGGAAGTGGTGTTTGGTGTTTTGTAGGGTGAGGGGGTGTTGTGTGTTTTGCATGGACTTAATGAATGGGGTATTAGGTTAAATTGGAGTTAAGTTGGGATTAGTCAAAGTTGGTATCCCCAATTTAATTAAAATAAAATATCATGTGCTCTTAAAATAAATGGGGGCATATGGGGTCTTAATTTGGAGTGACACAAAGGTCATAAAAGGTGTAGGCCTGGTGTCAGTCTTGGACCCTTTAATTGGTCCGGCTAAAGGGGTTGAGTTTGTGTCTCAAAATTGATGGCAACGACAAAGGTAGGCGACACATGATTAAATAATGGATTTCGGATACGGGAAGTTGTGTAATTAAATTAGAGCACAAGGGATTATGTTAGTGAGTGACGGAAAAGTCCAGCGCCTAAGTTGGCTTGTCAAGTCAAGGGTGCAACAGTTAGTTAGAAATTATGGGCTAATGTCGGGCTCCGAATATTACAACAATGGTAGGGTGCACCAAGGTTTAAAATAAATAACCATACAACTGCAACTAATTTCTAAACCTCAATCACCTGATGCTAAACCAAAATTTTTAACCCCAAAACCAGTCTATCTATAAAAAATAAATGAGGGAGTTTATACGGGCAGCCTTCGCCTTCTCGCACTTGGCCTTGTAGGCCGGGATGTCCATCTTCTTATTCATCTTCTCCCAGTACTCCGCCTTCAGCCACTCCTTGCAGTGATCCGGTCCAAATAACATCAGCACCTTCTGGTCATTGATCATATCTCTCAACCTCTTGCTGGCGACGGTCTTGTAGCACTTTCGGATATCACTATCTCTATGATCCGGCTACCAGTACAACCTCTACAAATTAGAAAAATATTTTTTTATCAATGTAATCAAAAAAATTATATATTATTATAAATAAAATTCATATACATACCCCGAGCTTCTCCAGCTAAGCGAATCGTCGATCGAGCGGGATATCACTGAAGTTGATATAAGGGCCATCAAAGTAGCCCCGCATGATCTCCCCCAGATCATTCCCAGTCATGACAAATAAATGCTTACGTCGCTCCATCGGCCCTTAGCTCGGGACGACAGATATTTGATGGCCGCTCTAGTAGAGTAGGGGGGTCTGCAAATCCTGGAGGACGGACATATACTCTGTTGTCCACAAGAAGGCCTGGAAATAGATTTTCTCCTGTGGGAGCAACTGGTGGAGTAGCCGGTGTAGTAGTGCCGGTAGTAGCTGGAGTAGAAAAAGGGGTAGAAGTTGATTGCAATCTGGGAATGAAGTAGATCCTCCTACTAAAGAACGAGTATATAGAGGGGATAAACCATCTGTCGCATCTACAAACTCGTCCTCAGGTCGTGTGCAAAAATCTGGGATAGCCGGCGTATTGGATGGAGGATGCTGAGAAGATGATCCTCTCTGAACTTATCGTCGTCCTTGTCCCGCCATACTATAGGTAAATCTGCAACAAATAAAAAAATAGTGTCATCAAACAGATAATCATAAAATAATAGTGTGGTGAAATAAGTAAATACTAGTGTGATAAGAAAATAAATAATAATTGTATCATAAAATAATTAAATAAATATCTAAGCTAATGCATATGTATGTACGTACTAATCTTCTTCACCTTCCGAATCGTCATCGTCTTTCGAATTATTTTTTGAATCGTCTTCATCTTCTACTTCTTCATTTTTATTTTCACTTCCACTATCACTATCACTATCACTTTCATCTTTCAATTATTGTTCCTCGTTCGATACCTCCATATCAGAGTTCTCCTATATATGAGGTAAATCTTCTATCTCAATCTTTTTGTCAACTCTATTATCCTCTACGGTAACGTCAACCGCCATACCATCAACACCGGCCAAACTCATATATACAAGTTGAGGCATGACCACCTCATCCTCTTAGTATGCTAGATCCCCAACATTATATGTGTTTTTAGCTTTAGTTTTGCATACAGCCCACCAATCTTTATTATTGCATCCTTGACTAGGATAGCTCATATAATACACTTGAACCATTTGACTAGCCAACACAAATGGTTCGAAACCTATATATATATTTTTATATTTTATAGCAACAAACACAAATTGTTTGTCAATTTTTCATCCTTGCTTGGGTGTTGTGTCGAACCAATCACATATAAACAACACAAGTTTTGTCTCATAAGAGTAATCCAGTTCCACGATATCTCTTAGTACACCGTAATAGTCGAATTCTGGATTGGTATCGTAGACTGAACCCCTCACTCATACTCCAGAATTCTTTGTATAATTAGCCTCCTCATCGACAAAAATGATTGATTAATAGACTTATCAGTGGTTCTAAATTTAAAGCCATTTATGGTGTATCCATCACAATACTTTGCCCTATTGCTTGGTCCGATAGCTAATGCTCGAAGTCGTTCATTCTATAAGTCTATACTAGGACAAAAAACTTGAAACATCACGTATCATATAGATATTAGAAAATGATTGGTCTGAATGCTAAATTTAGAATGCTTAATGTTTAGGATCTGTACATAATTATGGAACCACGATAGAAATTTTCTATCAACCTCTCTAGCAAGATCATCTTCATTAATATTAGGTCTCTCCATTTTTACCTCATCTCTAAAAGTACTGTGATAATAAGGATAACAGCTAGAGCAATTCTTTTCAAGTATATATAAAATTAAAATATCTGGAAAAGATGTGTCACTTACTTCTAAATATCTTGCATCTCTTTTATACCACTATTTAATAATATATACCGATAAGTGGCTTCAAACTCATTGTCTTCCAACCGACGTACTATAGTAGCAGTTGTAGGCTTCTTTCCCATATTAAAGATAGTGTGGATTACACTATTCGGGGCATCAACCCCACTGTCATCATTCCTTGGGGCTCTATTGCGATTTGTTCTGACATGAGCATCAAAGTAGATGGAGCAGAAGTTTGAAACATCCTCAATGATATATATTTCGCATATCGAAGCTTCTACATGAGCCTTATTGCCAACATTCTTCTTCAGGTGATGTAAATACCTATAGATAATATATTTAATCTTAGAACTATTTGAGTAAAGAAATTATTACTATAATGAATTTATACCTCTCAAATGAATACATCCATCGATAATGGACGGGAGCACCGACGCGTGCTTCGTATGTACGATAAATCGACAAATGCTCAATATCAAAAAAAAATGGGGGAAGCATCATTTCTCACTTACACAATGTCAGTACAATCTTCTCCTCAATTTCTATTATATGTTGTACCGTTAACTTGCTTGAACACAAATCTCTAAAGAATATAGATAATTCGGCCAACGGAATCCATACATGATGAGACAACATCTCTCTCAGAGCAATATGTAGTAACCTCTCCATAAACATATGACAATCATGACTCTTCATCCCTGTCAGCTTGCGTTCGTTGAGATCAAAATATCTTGCTAGATTTGACACGTAGCCGTTAGAAAATCTTAACTTTGAAATCCAGTTGCATATTCTTAATTTATCCTCCCTACTCAATGCAAATGGCGCTGGAGGCTTGACCCAATTGTCATTTCCACTTCATTTTAGGTGCAAATCTGAACGCATGCAAATAATTTTCAAGTCATTTCTTGCTTTAACATTATCTTTTATTTTTTCCTTGATATCCATCATTGTATTGAAGATGTTGTCGAATACATTTTTTCGATATGCATGACATCAAGATTGTACCTTATGAGATTGTCCTTCCAATAAGGTAAGTCCCAAAAGATACTCTGCTTCGTCCAATTATGCCTATGTTCGAACCCTTCAAAGTGCTCGGCCGATATCGGATCTTTCATCACAGTCAGTAATCCATCCACTACTAAAAATTGCGGGATTAGCGATATTTTGAGTGACGTTAAGTTAAAACATCGCTAATATTAAAGATATCAGCGACTCAAAATATAAAAGTCGCTATGCATCGCTGTTTCGCGACATTTAGCAACGTTTAGCGACTATAATTTATTTGTTTAAAAGAATAGTCGCTATAAGTTATCTAAGGTCGCTAAACGTCGCTGAAATTTAAAATTTAGCGGCGTTTAGCGACGTATTTAGCGACATTTATATTTTTAATATTTAACGACGTGTTTAGCGACTTCTGTGACGTCGTAAAAACATTTCTATTAGCGACATTTTTATATGACGTCACTAAACGTCGCTAAAATTTCGTTAATTAGGGATCGGTTTCGATTCCCCCCATCTGTCGAATTTTTCAAAAATTCTCAAACCCGCGGCGTTCCCCCCTCTTCGGCGACTGGCATCCTCCACAGCGCCCTACTCCGGCCTCCCCCTCCTCCTCCTCTAGGTAAACCCTAACTCTCTCTCTCTCTCTCTCTTTCTCTTACATGACACGGTATGACACAGACACAAACACGACACACACACGTGATAGACACTAACACAGACACGATACACACACATACGTGACGTTAAACCTAACCCAAAACTGACATGACCTGGGATCAGGACCTAGGGTTAGGGTTAGGGTTATGGTTTTTGACCTGGGGTTAGGGTTTTTGACCTGGGATCTTGGTTCTTCCAGTGCTACAAAAGGAAGCTGATGTTGCTGCAACGCAATGTTGCTTGTTGTTGCTGCAATGTTGTACTGCTTGCTGTGTTCTCGAAGGGCCTTGCTGCATTATTGCTGGTGTAGCTCGGGTAGTTGCTGAATGTTGCTGCCACTGAAATATTGTTTCAGTGCTGAAATGCTGATACATCTGGCTACAATGCTTTGGCCTTGCTGTAGTGCATTTCTGCACTGAAGAGGCAGCTGATGCACTGCCCGAGCCTACTCTGCTTGCTGCTCCTCGGTTGTGCTTGCTATTTCCTGTGCACTGTACTGCTTGCAGTGCCCGACCCTCACCAAACACACACACACACACAAGCACATATAACTACTCCTATATATATCTGTATACATATATATGTAACCACAATTATATATATATATATGTATATATATATATATATATGAATATATATATATATATATATATATATATATATATATATATATAACACATGAGCAATACAAGTAGATACATAGATATCTATATCTATATACATATACATATACATATAGCTAGCTGCTAGCAGGGGCGGAGGCAAATGGTGGTTGCACTGGGCTGTAACCCAGTGCAAAAAAAAATAAAAAACTTTTTGTTATATATATATATACTAATATAGGTACAGCTCAGTGCAAAAAAATAAAAAAAATAGCAATTTTTTTATATATATGCTAGTATAGACTTATATCCCACCCAATACTCTATAAAGCTCACCTATTATATCAATCAACAGATGTGAAGAGTAAATCATTTGAGTCCAGAGATATCAGATCCTGACTCTCTCACTCTCTGTCTCATAGTCTAGGATTTATTACACAATGACCCGCGACCGATGACCGAAGACCCGCGAGGCCGCGATCACGACCGAGACGTTCTGTGTGCTCCCCTTCTCCACACTCCAGCCCAACCGGCGACCGACGACTATGACGCTGCAGCCCCTCGGCCCCCTCCCGCTCTCGACTCTCCCATTCTCCCCTTTCACCTCCTCTGGTAAAACACTATCATCATCACCATTCTCCTTTGAATTAATTTTTTGTAAAATCCTAACCCCCAAATATTTGGTATTTGGCTTTCATTTTCAGATTCTTGCTTCCTAGTATTCTTTTTTGAAATACATAGTATATCTTTGGAATAGATGGAAGCAATTTTATTTGGTGAAAAATTATTAATTAGTAAACATTACCAAAATTTGGACATAAATTTACAAAGAAAATTCTGTCGAATCATCGAATTTACAAAGAAAAGTCTGTCGAATTTTTGGCATAAATTTTTAGAATCTTATAGTAACTACTAGCTAGCCCACCCTACTTCAAAATCCTGGCTCCGCCCCTGGCTGCTAGCACAGAGCTGGCATACTGATTTCTCACTGCTGTACTGTGAACTGCTCTCCCTAGTGACCCGAGCTCACTTAATCAATCAAACAACCATATGCACACACACACACACACACACACACACACACACACACACACACACACACACACATAAGGCATTGTGTATCAAGTTAGAGCAGTTCTTACCTTCCTCCAGAGAATCATACTGTATTTAACGATTTATAGGACAAATACTGTCATTTTTGCAGAAGTATCTAGAAATATATATGAATTACTATCTGCGTAATCGTTCATGGATGTACAACCGTCATCCTGATGACATGTATGGTATATGGGATGAATTCATTAAGGGTGTACATCAGTTCCTGCAGTTCGCCAAGGCGTTCCCTCAGTATATGGACGGTACCAAAATTAAGTATCCGTGTGTGAGATATCGCAACTTAAAATATCATCCATAAGTGGTAGTCACATATTATTTGTACTCTAAGGGCTTCACGCTGAATTAATATCAGTGGACCGCGTACGGAGAACTTGTGTCTCTAGCATCGGAGTCAGAGCCATATGTGGAGCCGTATATGGATGCCCACGACCACGCTGCTTATGACGACGGGTGGGTGAACATGGTTTTTGATGCGGCGGAGCCTAGTTTTAATCCGGATAATCATGATGCAGCTTAGGAGGCACTGAATGTCGATGCTGCAAAGTTTATGGAGTTGTTGGATAATGCAAGGACTCCATTATATCTTGGTTGTGAGGATCATTCACCGTTTGAGGTGGTTACAAGATTGTTGAGCATTAAGTCTGATTTTAACAGGTCGCAAGAATGCTATAATCGACTGATCGATTTGATTATAGAGATCTTGCCCAAGGGTTCAAAGTTTCCTAAAGACTTCTACCGATCTAAGAGGATGGTGAGATCGCTCTGGATGGGATACAAAAAAATTGATGCATGTCGCAACGGGTGCATGTTGTACTACAAAGATGACAAGGATGAAGATGCGTGCAGATTCTGTGGTGCTGATCGCTACAAGGCCACTGGTAGAAGAAAGTCTGTGGATGCAAGAAAGCCTACCGATTCGATGCACTACTTGCCTTTGACGTCACGGTTGCAGAGGTTGTTTATGGTTAAGGAGACTGCAGAAAACATGAGTTGGCACAGGAAGAAATAGATCGAAGGAGTATTGGATCATCCATCTGATAGAGAAGCATGGAAGCACTTTGATCGAGAGTATCCAAATTTTGCTTCAGATCCGCCTAATGTCAGTTTGGGGCTCTACTCTGACAGTTTTTTCCCATTCGGACTTTCGGGCACCCAGTATTCATGTTGGCCTGTGATCGTCACTCCGTACAATCTACCGCCTTGGATGTGTATGAAGACTCCGTATATATTCCTAAACATTATTATCCTGGGTCCGAACAATCCGAAGAGGAACATCGATGTGTATTTACAGCCTTTGATAGATGAGTTGAATCAGTTGTGGGAAGTAGGTGCCAACACGTACGATATTTCTAGAAAGCAGAATTTTCAGATGAGGGCGGCACTTATGTGGACCATCAATGACTTTTTGGCCTATGAAATGTTATCGGGATGGAGCACTCATGGTCGTCTCTCATGTCCGTATTACATGGACCGTACTAAGGCTTTCCGTTTGAAACACGGAGGAAAATCGTGCTTCTTCGATTGTCATCGACAATTTCTGCCGAAGGATCATCCGTACCGGAGAAACATGAATGCTTTTCGCGCCGGCGTTGTGGAGAAGGCCAATCCACCGCCAAGGTGGCCCGGATACATGATATGGGAAGAGGTAAAAGATTTACCAAGTGCTATCGAAGAGCCTGCTAAGGGGTACAAGTATGACGGATTTGGTCGCACCCACAACTGGACGAAGAGGAGTATATTCTGGGATCTGCCATATTAGAGCACCAATCTGATTAGACATAACCTTGATATCATGCATATAGAGAAGAATGTGTTTGATAACATAATTAATACTGTAATGGAGGTAAAGGGGAATATGAAAGATAATCCGAAGGCCAGGTTGGACTTAGAAGAAATATGTAGACGTCCTACGTTGCATTTAATAGAGGAGGGGAATGGAAAGTTAAAGCAACCTAAGTCAGTTTTCTCACTGGAGAAAGAGGATAAAGGGATAATTTATAGGTGGATTCAGGGTCTAAAGTTTCCAGACGGGCACGTGTCGAACTTGAGAAGATCCGTCGACCTCAAGGAGAACAAACTGGAGGGTATGAAGACACGATTATCACGTATTCATGGAGAGGTTAATTTTGATTGTATTTCGGGAATTCTTACCGCAGGTCATTTGGGATCCCTTGACAGAGCTCAGCATATTCTTTAGAGATCTTTGTTCTACTATGTTGCTTGTCGATCGTCTAGAAAAGCAAGAGAAGGACATTGCGATAACACTATATAAGCTCGAGAAGGTGTTTCCTCCTGGATTCTTCGACTCTATGGAGCATTTGTCAATTCATCTTTCCTATGAGGCACGTGTTGGTGGTCCTGTCGGTTATCGGTGGATGTACCCCTTCGAGCGGCATCTGAATCACCTAAAGAGAAGGGTAAAAAATAAGACACGAGTTGGGGGCTCTATTTGTGAAGCTTATGTTCTCGAGGAGATTATAAACTTTTGCTCGACGTATTTCAAACCTTATGTTGCTACTAATAGAACGAAAGCTCCGAGAAACGACGACGGATATTAGGAATCTAATGATGCAATACTCAAAGTATTCAATGCGTCCAGAAAGCCTTCGGGTAAAATAAAGAAGAGATATTTGAATGATGATAAGCTAAGGGCTGCTCAATTGTATATATTATTCAATTGCGACGAGGATAAAATGGAGAAGCTAGAGGGGTAAGTAATTAATATGTCTACGTTTACATCATCTTAATGTAATAGTATAAGATATTATTATGCTATTAATCAGCAGTTGCTTCATTGTTTTTCAGCACATATAATGATGAGTTGAGGTCGGTTAGACCCTACATAACAGACGAAGAAGTAGAACAAGAAATAAGATACCATTTTTCTTCTTGGTTGATCGCATATGTAAGGTGCTTGGTAATTACTTTTTATTTTTGCACTTGCAAAACAAATAACTTACTATCGCTACTTTGGTATTTAGGTCGATCGTCTAATAACACCTGAGACTGAATCTATTAGAACTCTAGCCAAGGGACCAATTACTGTTGTTAAAATATAGCCAAGTTTCTGTGTGAATCGGTTTAGATTCATGTCAACAAATGCTCCTATCAGAGACAGCTTTCTGGATCTTGATTCCACGAAAAATAGTTGTTTGTGTATCAAATCTTCGAACTACAGAGACGTCGATCCAGGCAATAATTTCTTTGGTATCTTACGGGAGATTATGGAGTTGACATATAATTATGGCACATAACCTGCTAATATCGTGCTATTCAAGTATGAATGGTTCGATCCGATTCAAGATCAAGGTTGGAAAATTAACAAGCATGGCCTTGTGGATATAAACTACAAGCGTAGATATCAAGGCTATGAACTATTTGTCCTATCAAGTCAGGCTCAGCTCGAGTACTTCACAACATATCCTAGACGGGGGACAGCGAGGTCAGATTGGTGGGCAGTATGCAAGACTAAAGCTAGAAATACCTTTGACATTGACGAAATAGCTTATCAGGAGAACGAGCTACCTCTTGTAACAAATATTGTAGATATGGACTCAACGGAAGTTACTCATTACACGAGTAATAATATAAAAGATGTAGAATTATCCGAAGAGAAAGACGAAGATGAAGACGAAGTAGATGAAAGTGAAGACGAGGAGGAGGAAGAGGAAGCGGAGGACGAGGAAGGCGAACAAGATGATTTTTTTGAGGATAATTAAAAATAAAAAAATTTGCCTGTAGAATGTACTATATTTTGACTCTAGAATATTCTATTTTGACGAATATATGTATTATATTTTGCACTATAGAATGTATTATCTATTTAGACTTGTGACACCACTAGTTATTTTCTGTACAATTCTATGAATGCTGTGAGATATGCATAATATTTTGACTGTAGAATGTACTATATATATTTGTGTATTTCTTTATTCAATGTATATTGTTATCAGGTATGATAGGATGACACGGAGGGTTCGACAGGTCCTGAGGTAGACATAGTGCTCCTCCGGTACTGCCCATTGTTGGTTCCGGATCTTCGTTGCCCAGTACTCCAGTATATCGATCAGTCACATCTCCGACTGCGACGATGTTACGTGGCATCACTCCTAGGACGAGTAGTTCTAGTCCTGATAGTACGCCCTCGTCCAGCGTTCCTCCTGCTCTCGGAACCATGGAGACAGATAAGCATGTGGAGGAGGTCGTGCCGACGTTGTCCCAGCATTAGCTAGATCCTCCATGCGCACCTCCGGAGGAGACGAGGACAGAGATATTGGCCGACGGTACAAAGTAAGTCAATTAAATGGTTTAGCATCATATATATCGTGTATTTCTTTATTCATAATATATTGACTTTTTCGATCAAAATAATTATCTTTGTATAGATATCGTCCATCGTCGGTTCAGAGACGCCTGGGCCTCTTTCTGAGGAACAACTATGGTAGCCCTTGCATCAACTACTCTGAAGCTCTGGAGGAGAGGAAGGCGTTCTGGTTTGCCCACTTCAAGGTAAAAATACTTTATATAAATCCTCTAATTTATGCATATTATATAACTTATCCGTGATGCTCACTTACTAAATTAATTATTGTAGCAAACGTATTTCTATCCTCCGCACCGGGCTGAGTTGATCAAGCAGATATTTCCTGCCGTTGCCGCCAAGCTTATCCGTGATGCTCTGGATGACCAGAAGGCTCGTGATCGTGCTAGAAAATCGATCCAAGGTTGGATCATGCCTGAGAAGTGGAATACGATGAGGTCTAGATTCGACGATCCGAGATACAAAGAAAGGTCTGAGAAGGCCAAGGCGGCTAGACGGAATGCTGCAAAGTGGTGTGGTGGCTCGATTCAGATGACGGAACATTTCCGTCGTTTGGTATATTTTTTATTTAAGATATATTATTTTAATATAAGTACGATAAAACGGTAGTAGGAAAAAATATTTAATTTTAATACTAAATAATATATTTTTAACAGGTACAGAGGGGTGAGGATACAAACATGGTGACCGTCTTCTTGGACACCCATCGAAAGGACAAAAATCATTGATGAGAGGGCCTCACAGACCTATGTAAGTATTACTTTACTTTGTGTTAATTTTAATATAACTTAGGCAATTATCGATTATCTAAATTTTTTTAGGCCGAGTATCTTAGGCAGCGTGGGCGGACAACTGCTAGTGCACCTACAGCTGGAGAGGCTGGTACTTCCTCGCAGCCCGCTCGAGCTCCGTCAGCGGACGAGCTGTGGGTGACCTGCCGCTGGTGGTCTCCAGAGGCATACGTACTACGGTACGGGATTCTATGGCGCCCTGGTTGCGACGCAGTCATCTAGGGCCTCCCCGACAAGTGCGTATTCCCCACAGCCCTTGCAGTCGTTGGCCAGAGTCCAGGAGTCCGTTGATTGTCCGATTGCGTCTCTCCGTGACGAGTTGCTGCGAAGGATGGAGGAGCAGCCCCAGTCCCAGCCGCAGACGGACGATCCGATGCTCATCGCACGATTTGATATGCTCGACCGCAGCATTATGGAGCTCCAGGATTTGATAAATGATCTTAGAGCCTCGATAGAGCGCAATATGACGGAGCTGCAGGCATCACAGCTATCCATGGGCGAGAGGCTGATGATGATGCAGGATTCAATGGTTCATAGCAGTACGAGGCTGTTATCTACCATAAATTCTTACAACCAGCGACTCGCAGAGTTGGAGCGGATACGTCCTCCTGGTGCGCCTACGTTGACACAGACTCCACCGACGTCACTGCCTTCTCCATCGACATCGGTGTCGATATCATGGTGTAAAACCCCCTTCCTAGAAAATCATATATACATTTTTATTTATTAATTATTAATTAAATTATAGTAATGAGGTCTAAATAGGAGAAATAGATTTTTAATAATTTTTATGTTAGGTGTTCGGGCACTTAGAGGACTTGTGGGACCATCAGGAATTTTTCAGAATTTATTCCACGTAGGAGACCCCTTGAGCAGTTGCTAGTCTAACGATGTGCAATACCCTAATCTATAAATTTTCTTATGAGTATAAATATATATATTTATGTATATACAAATATATATATGTATATATATTTTATTTAAAGAAAGGAAAGGAAAAGAAGAGTTAATAGTAATAATAATAATAATAATAATAATAATAATATAATACTAATAGTATTAATTCCATTAGCTTCTTAGGATTTCACTTACAGCAACTTTGCAATCCTATTTAATCTACTACTTATGATTCCTAAGTTCCTTAGGAACTTTATTCAGCGGATGGTCCTGTGACCCGCCTATTAATTGGCAGCATAAGGGAGCCGCCCACTTATGTAACCAACCCGCTAGCACTCCCCATCCAGCGGATAGCACCCGCGGAAATCCGATCTTCCCCCTCTCTCTTCTAGTATATATTATATATATATATATATAATAAGCTCTCTAAAAAACCCTAACCTAGAAACTCCAGACTTCTTCTTCCCATCTAGAGCCGTCACCACAGCTAGAGAAGCCTTCCCAAGCCATCCAATCATCCCATCGACGCCGACATCGCGAACTGCAGTCTCCCACTCGAGGCACCTTCGCTCCGGCGTGTTTTTCTGTTGACTTGCTCATCCAAACGCTGTTCCGTTTTCATAGGTATGATCTTTCCTCAACCCTCTCCAGTATTTATTTTATAGTCAACCTCGGAAAACGTGTGTCCCTAGGTGAAAAATAGCGCCCAAGTCAGCGCGAGCAGACAGAATTCTGCAATCGCAGAATTCCAGATTGACCACCCATATTGCCGAGTTCGTATCTCCCACCACAGAGATCCGAATTCGGTGATTCTTTTTGATACCTGTAGATTACATGACCTAGTTTATTTTCTGTATATTAACCTTGTGCTACTAGTCGCTGTGGACAGAATTGTATTCGTCACAAAACTGCGCGCACCCACTTTTCTGGTTTTCCAAAAGTTGGAGATCGGAGCGCGTCCCGCCAAACGGGACCGCCCCGCCGTGTGCCAAGTGTATCGAATGGTGCACGCAGCATAACGGGACACGTGAAAATTCGTGGGGACTGATTCGGACGCGTGTGCGCGCCGAAATCAGACCGTATCCGCGAACACATTTCGTGTCGTCACTTTTGTGGAACTCATACGTATTTTTGTGCACGCTTGTCAGATTTTGACGAAACTTGCGCCACTGGACTCGTGGTAATGCGCTGGTCCTGTGACCCAATTTTCACGCATTTCTGAGATGGTTGACCAGATCGCCAATTGGAGGGTCCCACAGTTGACTTTTTGGACCAAATTTTGTTCGGCTCATCGGAATCTAAATTTGGACATACCGTTGGGTTCGTATTGACATTTAGAGTTGTTTAACCCATAGTTTGTCCCATTTAGAGACTGTTACCCTTGACATTTTTTTCGGTACAAAGTGGGCCACACGTGGACCCCACTTTTACCCGAAATTACGATTTTGCCCCTGTGTCCAAATTGGACGAAAGGGAAGTGCTTTTTTAGCTATTTTGCTCATTCTAGAAACGTTGGTGATATTTATTTCAGCATCCGGAGACATTTGTCCTGTGGACATAGCTTCTGGTCCTGTGTACTGGACATCTGGACGTAATATTTTGCAGCTTCTTGCCAGGCAAGTATACCTTGCCATTGTACTGTTATTTATATTCCATATGTTGCATGCATCTTTATTTTCTGTCTTTAGTTTATATATTTTAATTGTTATATAAAATGCTCGCGACGGTGACGTCGCGATATGTTTTTATTTATGTATTTGCATTGACCTTGTTCATGAGACTACCCCATTATCATGTAGCACCATTAGGTTCATTGGCCGTGACACAGTGGTTATACGAGTGTGAGTCTCATATAGATCACGGACTGCGTGACAGGTCTGGCCTCCTGTACGTATGGGCCGTGCGTTAGGAATAACTGCTGTTAGAAATATTGCATGCTAGTAGACTTGGCAGTTATTAGAGGTCCAGGGACATAGCTTATTGTAGTACGGTGGTCCTATCCTTGTCCTTGTTTGGTTGCAGGATTGGGCTAGGGTACTAAGAATAGGCTATGGACCAAATCGTGTCATGGATGTGACATGCTTAGAACATGGGGTGGGGAGAACAACAAGTACCGCATTTGAGCTCATTTACACTTTTTCTGTGAAGCCCGGATTCTCCGCTGGAGATACGGGTGATGATGACCCCTATATATTATGTACTATCAGGCGGGCCACCGGCGTTCAAAAGACGACGTGCCTTTTAGGCCCCTGGCTCTTCAAAAGAGAACCATGCCAAATCCCAGTTTTCAGCCAGATAGCTCACTTGTGGGGAAAGGTGTTCTTAACTGCATTTACATAGATGGTTAGGCGACCCCAATGGATGTTTATTTTCAGTACTTTATTGGCATGTGTTTAAGTATACTTGTTATGTCCCTCTGAGGACCTGGTCCGCTGCCAGGTGTACCTGTTCTTGAGTATTTGCAGGAGCACAGATTTGGAAGGAATAGATGCTTCGTGGATGTCTTCTCTTCGAGCCATGATTGGTAGCTGGTACTTATTGTTTGAGTGAGTTGTACTGATATTGTATTTACTTTTCCCATTCGAGTTGGTAGTGGATTTGTTTCCATCCAACTATCATCTTTAGATACTTCTTGTTGAGATCTAGTTTCATAGACATTGGTTATTTTATTTCTATATGATTTTGGTGGATGAGATTTAGATTATACCCTGTGACTTGTATTACATTTTATACCACTTGTGGATTTTATATTCATATTACAGCGTACGTATAGATTTGGTTTCCATATATTGGAGTTGCCATATCCATGCGGCTGGCATGCTTACGTGTCCTAAGTCCTACGTATTTTTGGGACTGGGGCGTGACACATGGGAGCAGTATGATCTGTTCTTATCCTTTATGCGCGCTGGTGGTCATCCTCCTACAGATCCGCAGTAGAATGGATATTTGCATGGATATTTGCTGGATATTTGTATTATTTAGGATGAGACTCAGTTGTATGGATATTTGCTGTATTCTTTACGACGATATTTTCTCCTGATTAGGTTTATAATTTCAATATTTTATTTTTTTCAAAATTTATTATATTATTCATATTAAATATATGTTAATTTACCGGTGTTGAGTGTTCAACCCAAGAGGTCGGCGAACCCAATAAATTCAACGGAGGGTTGCTCCGGGTCTTCTTGTACATATTGTGAATTAATAAACTGCAAGAATAATAGTTTGGAAACAATTCAGTATTAATTTTTTTTATTTTTTACTGTATTATTAGCGACATTTTTAGCGACGTTTAGCGACGTTCATACACGTCGCTAAGTTGCGACATTACTAGACGTCGCTAATGACGTCATAAAAAATGTCGCTAAAAATGTCACTGTACGTCGCAACTTGCTGACATAGAAGTATTGATAGGTCATAGTAACGTCGCTATAAAATTCGCTACATACGTCGCTAATTTGTGACATAAAGTGCAAATCAACACGTCGCTAATTAGCGACGTTGAGTCGATAAACGTCGCTAATCTAGCGACGTATTTACGTCGCTAGAAAATATCGGTATAGCGACGTTTGGCAACGTTTTTTCCGTCAACGACTAGCTGAAAGGCGACTTCTGTAAAACATCGCTAATTACGTCGCTAAATTTATTTAGCGACATTTATTGGTCATTTAGCGACGTTTTTTTACGTCGCTAATTTAACTTTTTCTAGTAGTGTTCTATCTCTTTCCAAACTTTGTCTCATGTCAGTCTCAACGGGAGAGGAGATAGTTCTTGTTTACCAGCTTTAAAGGTATCTTTGTTCCTTCTCCACGGATGCGACGCAGGAAGGAACTGACGATGACAATAAAAAAAGCATAATTTTCTTCCATTATGGAGAAAAAATATCTTACTCTTTTCCATATATATCGGACAAGATAAAGTACCATGAGTACTCCACCACGATAACATCCCATATGCTTAAAAATTATTGATGGTCCATATGAGAGACACTCTCATCTGAAATATTTGCTCCTTCAATATATCATATGTCTGAACGCCGAATTGCCATAATTGTTTCAACTCATCCACCAACTGTTGCAAGTAGATATCGATATTCTTCTTTGGATTTTTTGGATCGGGTATGATAAGTGTCAAGAACATGTTATGAGTCTTCATACATATCCACGGTAGTAGATTGTAAGGAGTCAAAATTACCAACCAACAAGAGTACTGAGATCCCGACTGTCCGAAAGGAGCGAATCCATCAGAACATAAACCCAACCGGGCATTCTTGGACTCCGCAGCAAATTCAGGGTGACACAGATCAAAATATTTCTATGCCTCTCCATCGGAAGGGTGAGATAATTCTTCTTCATCCATCTTTTCGTTCCTTGCTATGCCATGTCATATGTTGTGCTGTATTTGCGGACATATACATCCTCTGCAGCCTCTTTGTGATCGGCAAAAACTTTATATACTTGTAAGGATGCAACCTTGCTCGGGCAGTTGAATTTTCTTTGTCCCGAATTAGCTTGTACCGGTCCACATGACAGAAAATATATTTATCTTTATCATTGTTCTCCTTGTAGTACAATATACAATCGTTTCAACAATAATCTATCTTTTCGTAGCCTAATCCGAGTTTTCGTATCATCATCTTCGACTTGTAGAAGTTTTCAGGCAACTCATTCGATTATTTTGGCAACAACTCTCTAACAAACTGAATTATCCGGTCATAGCATTCCTGCAGCAAGTTAAAATCAGACTTTGGGTTCAACAACTACATCACCATCGACATGACAGAATGAGAATCACAACCCAGATATAACGGACTATCGGTATTCTTGAACATATCATAGAATTCCTTCACATCAGGATTAGGATCCTTCGGATCAAAACTTGGACCAGTCGCATCAAATACCAACTCATGCGCCAGGTTTTGCAGTCGATATTCAAAGTTATCTTCGAGAGTAGAATCTTCTACCTCCGTATTGAAGGAGGAATAATGATATTATAAAAACAAAGGTTCTCCTTGAGCCGTCCACTCTTTGTAGTTCGGTACGAAACCCTTCTTGTAGAGATGCTCCCTCACGAGATCCACCTCTTTGAATGGTATATTACGATATTTGACACAAGGACACTTGACGAGCCTCCCATCCATGAAATATGGTTGACTAAGGCCGTATTTGAGAAATTCCTTAACTTTTGCCATGAAATCATTTGTCAAACCAATCCTACTCTCATGTCGTCGATTGTACATCCATGATTGGTCAACTAAGTATCGACTCATTGATTTTGCATGTACCATATATATTAATTCAAACAATATGGATTAATTAGATTCAATTATAAGTTAAAATATTTGCTAAAGGATTAGTTAGTTAGGATACTTGATGAAGAAGTTTGATAATGAATTAAATATTATAAAAGCTAGAGTTAGGATACTTGTTTACACGTATCCAAAATCATACTTCCTCGACACTCATCCGAATATGGCCGATACATGCCTTAGCATAGTAAGGTGGTAAAAAAAAGTAACAAATAAACTTATCTATATATCACATGTAAACTAATTGGCAAAGGTGACTATTATTTTATTCAATTTTAAAACTACTAAGAAACAACACTATAAATACTTAAAATTATGCCTAAATGTATGAAATATATTTTCTAAAATTTTATTAATTTACTAATAATTATTTGTTTTTCGATACAAAAAATCTGATACTCCGATCCGTAACCGACGATATAGCCGATACTCTGATTCGCAATTATATATATACTTTTAAGTACTTAGTACCTAATTATAGTAACTAAATATACTTTTAAGTACTCCTATCCGTAATTGACGATAGGGCCGATACTTTGTCACTACCCAATTCTAGAAAATAGGGTTATATTTTTTTTTATTTGATAAATAGTGTATTGTATTTAATTATTTATATTTATAATTAATTAGTGCTTGTGTTATTTTTTTATTTTGATTGTTTTAGGGTTTTGGCTAGCCTGGACCCATGTCAGACCCTAGTGGACCCATGTCCGATCCAGCCCACACCCTGGTGAGAATTATTTTGGGGCTTAGAATTATTATTTTATTTTTAGGAGGTTAGTTGGAGAGATTTGGAACTAGTTTGAGTGCTTTTGGAGACCCGGAACCCAAAACCAAGTGAGTAGGGGCGTTTTGGGAATTTGGAAAGTTGTAAACCCCCATTTTCTACATGTGGCCGGCCCCTACCTACCCACCCGTGAGAAAGCCAGCAGCAGCCCCCCCTTCTTTCTTCATTCCTCTTCATTTTCCACTTCTTCTTCTTCATTTCTTCTTCTCCACTTCTTCTTCCTTCTTCCTTCTTCTTCAAAGTAAGTTTTCTTCCACTTTTCTTCTTTCTTTCTTTCATTCCTTCTTCCTTAAGCTAACCCTCACCTTGCATTTTCTCTAACCTAGGTGTGAGGAGCTTAGATCTAGTGTGAGAGCTAGAATTGGTAGCTTGGAGCTTGAGGGAGGTGAATTCTAGGGATTGTGAGACTTTGGCCTTGGGATTCCAACTCCCAAGAGGTAAAACCTAACTTTCCCCTTCCTAATTATTTTTGTGTAGTGTAATTAGTGTTGTAGAACCCTCCTAGACCCTAACCCTACCCGTAGGAGGAAGTTGGAACTAGTTTGGGTGAGTTTAGAGACTTTGACATTAGGTTTTGTGTCGAATTCGGGTGGAATCCGAATTTGGCCCAATTTTGGGTGATGTCCTAGGTTAGATGGACCTAGGTAGACATTGTCGGGTGTCTAGAGGGTAAGTGCGTGTCTCCATTCGGACACGGGAAGCCGTGTCGCGGAGAAACGGGCATTTCGGGCGAAATTGGGGCTTTTCGTCGTCGCCGATTCTAAGTGCGTGTGCGTTTCCGCCACGGGCCTAGAATCGACGTGGGAGCGCATTTTCTAGGATATAGACATCGTGTAGAGCGCGTGTAGAGCGCGTGGGTAAATTTTGGGCCGATTCCGAGTTCGTTTGGTGTGCGTTTCAGGAGGTTTTTCGAGCCGCGCACCACGTGTTCGTCGAAATGACCGAACGGCCATTTCGACTTGGTTTCCTCGTTTCGGGCTTGTACGCACGTTGGGTTAGTATCGAGGAGTGTGTGCTAGAGTTTTCGGGCTATATTTTATATATTTTAGGGTATTGGTGAGTGTCGGGGTCGTTGGGCGTGAGTAGGGCGTGTGGTTTGAATGTTGTGTGCGTGGTTGTGTTTGTATTGATATGTGTCTATATATATATATATTTATATATATGTATGTGTGTTTATGTATATATATTTATATATATATGTGTGTATTTATATTTATGTACTTGTATATGTATATGTCTATGTGAATATATATATATATGTATATGTGTAAGTGTGCTTGTGTGTGTGTATGTGTATATATATATATAGGTGTATGTATATATATATAGTTGAGAGTGTGTGTAGATATATATATATATTAAGTGTATATATATATGTAGCTATGTATATATATATTTATGTATGTGTGTGTTAGTGTGTGAGTGTGTTAGTGTGTGTGTTAGAGTGTGTAGATGAGTGTATATATATATAGATATCTAGTTATAGATATATAGATATATATGTATGTATATATATATATAGATAGTGATATATATATGTATATATATATATATGTAGGTGTGTGTGTGTTGATTTGGAGGGGGAGCCACAGAACCTGGGAACTGCAGCAGCAGCAGTTCAGCTGCAGCAGCAGCAGCTTGCTGCTAGGAGAGCAGCAGCAGCAGCTCCAGAAGGAGCAGCAGCAGCAGCACATGTAGGAGCAGCCAGCAGCAGCAGTTTATGAGATGCAGCAGCCGCAGCAGCAATACAGAGCAGCAGCGCAGCGCTAGTAGCAGCAGCAAGCAGCGGGTAGTAGGAGGTAGCTAGAGTGAGTTATATAGATCTATATATCTATATAGATAGATTAATAGTTAGATAGTTAGTTATATAGATAGATTGTTATAGAGATAGTGATAGATAAGTTTATAGATAGTTATATAAGATAAATAGATAGGTAAATAACTAGATAGATAGGTAGATTAATAGGTGGTTTGATAGTTAGATAGGTGAATAGATAGATATTAGATAAATAGGTAGCTAGATAGATACGTAGATAGTTAAATAGATTAGATACATTGATAGATAGATAGCTAGGTATTTAGATAGATAGATAGATACTAGATAGGTAGATAACTAGATTCTTAGATATACCTATCTAAGAGATATAAATATCTATATGCCTAAGTTATATACATATATAGGTGTATAGGTAAGATAATGGGTAATCGGGTAAATGTGTGTGGATATCTATATACATAGGTATATACCTACTTAGATATATATAAATTTGGTAGATATATATATTACCTAGCCTAGATTAATAACTAGGTATATAATCAATAGCTAGATAGCTAGTTAGAGGGTTTTAGAGCGAAACCTCAATACCTTGAGATACCGAGGTATCTCGATACCTTGAGATATTCAAGGTATTGAGTTTCGAGCGGGGTATTTGAGCATTAGCCTAGGAAATGCTTGGGAATGATTTTTATATGTATATATGTATATAATTACGCGTGCTAGCATAGGTTTTAGCGGGTTTAGGCGGGGTGCGGGGCCTAGGGCGAGGTATCGGATACCGAGGGTATCCCGGTATCTCGATTAGGCGAGTTTGTGAGTTTAGTAGCTTTATGAGCTCGGTTTGACCTAGAATTTCAGGGGCACCCTAGTTTGACCTAGCTTTGACCATAATTGTCCCCGTTGACCGTAAAAGTCAACGTTTGACCTAGTTTTGACCTAGAGTTGACTTTTTGGACCCCGGGTTGACTTTTTGACCCGAATTTTACCGGTTTGACCCGTTCGACCTAGAATAGCCCTAGAAGCCTGTTTTTAATTATTTTATATCAGTTTAAATGCTTAGAACCCTGTTTAATCCTTGCTTTTCGCATTAGGTCCTTGCGACACCGGTCCGGATCTCGATCCTCATCAGTTGCTCAGGACATCAGGCGAGTACCTACCTCTGATAGTTTCCATTTCATGATAGCGTTTATATCACCTGTTCTAGAACTGTAATACTTGATTCTGACACTTTATTACACGAGCTGGTACTAGTGGATCCCGTCATGAGGTGCTATCCCCCTTACCGTGTTCAGCGGGTACTCTATCACGTGTATTTCATCATGTGCTTCGGGTATTGATTATCATGTGCTATCATGTGCTTCTTGTGCTCTCGCCTTCGTGTGCGCGAGCTATTATCATGTACGTAGTGTGTTATGGTTGGATCCAATGGTATTAGTGGGGGAGGGGAGTAGTGAGTTGGTTATATGATCAAAGCCAAACAGTATTCATGTGTATGTCGGTTATGCAACTCACGCATAACGGAGTTATCGTAGTGACTTTCATGTGCAACCTAAGCCGATCATATAACGAACTTGTGCTCAAGGCACTTAGCTAGTATTCATGTTTCTCACCTGCAGTTATTCCACTACTTGTATTGTTCTCCAGTTTACATTGCAGCTACTTATTGTGCTCCAGCATATATTTATTTCCTGTGCATCTTGATTACTTTTCTATTGCTCGTCATATACACCTTACCATGTATTTGGAGTTGCTTTCAGAGTTATGTACTTCGCTCCAGTCCTGACTGGGCATATTTTTTCCAGAGGATCCTGAGGACTATTGCCCTACGTTCTACGGGCCTGGTGTTGACGACTGTTGTGACCCCGAGGAGGAGTGCGCCGAGGAGACGCCGATAGCACCCTAGTTAGCTAGGTGGGTTTCCTGGGTTTTCCTTGTGGTTTGTATTTTGGATGACTGTACTTATTCTTTTGTGCTTCTGTGAGATGTTGTAGCTTTTAGACCTGGACTGTATTATTTTGGATTGCCTTGCTCTCTTGGTTCTGTTTCTTGTTTATATCATATCGTGCTTATATTCTTCCTCTAGTTTTGTGATTGAGATTATTGTCATATATATATTGCGTGGTTGCCCTCCTGTTGGAGAGGATTTTATTCACATATATATATTGCGTGGTTTTGCCCTCCTTTTGGAGAGGTCATGCCGGATTTTTCTGTGAGTTATCTAGATAGTTGGTTGACCTAGAACGGACCTTTACAGCGTTCTACCGCCGATTCTGCGGCGTAGGCTGGACGTACCCACGGCTCATGCCCGATTTTCGGGTGCGGGTCGTGACATACTTCGATCAGTTTATTTACGCTTTTTTTTTGCTAATATATATAGTAACTAAATGTACCAATTTCTTTAAACCGAACCGAATAATGCTCACCCCTAACTGTGACTTTGTCCGTATCAAAACCCAGATACAACAAATCCAAATCGTGTCAATGTTAGTATCGAGAAAAAAAATTAATCTGAATCAAAACTATCCAATCATGTCATATATATCAGAACATGCTATAGAGATATTGTGTTTCCATATATTAGAATATATTATCTCATATCTTTTTAATCCCGACTCTTTTCTAGCATGGAAAATTCCTAATTATAACTAACAAAATTCAAATCCGGCATCCGATATTAATCCAGTGCAGAATTATAGTCCCTCCTTCATACAGATACACAGGTCATGGTCATCTCAACTCCAACTCAACTGTGCAGTCCCCCATCTAACTCTCCCAAATACCCGAGCACCCTGAACTAACTCACTACCCAGTCCTCCCCCATGTTGCTGCCACTGATCACTAATACCCCACAGCTCCCAAATACTTTTGGACCTGAGCCTTGAGCTCTAACATACTGGTACCCCATGTACAACTCAAATACTACAAATTTTGGATCTACAGTAGGAAATGCCACATCCCACAGGGACTGATAGTATCACGCCCTCACAAATTCCTCAAATCAGGTACAATTGCACTTTGAAGTATCAACTGAATTGTTGCTTCTACTACAACAATAAATTGAGATACCTGAGCCCTCACAACTCTTACACACCCTCACCCATACACACTGTACTTGCACCCTTACACCCTTCTTAGATACACACTCTCCCAACAACCATACTCTCCATATCACACTAGCACAACCCTCTCCACTGTCCTCCTTACACATGAACCACACACCCATATCTAATATAACCCCCCTTACAATACACTACACCACATAGATATAACACAATATCACAAACAACTCATATGCAAGAATACCCGAATAATACTCATTACATATTAGTGTTTAGCGTATCGTGTCTGTACGTGTATCCAGACCCCCACAATTCAAATATAATAATTAACCAAATCAAAATGTGGGTTAGGGTTACGTTAGCCGGAGAAGAAGGATTTGACGGAGGTGGAGGGGGTCAGGGTGGAGGAGGAGGGCTTGGGGGTCTGACGCCGGAGGTGGAGGAGGAGGGGAGGGGGTCGGGGTGTCAGGGTCGATGGAGGAGAAGAAGGAGAGAGGGTCGGGGGGTCAGGGGTCGGTGGAGGAGGAGGAGGAGAGGGGGTTGGACACCGGATGAGGAGTCAAAGGAGGAGGAGGAGAGGGCAAGTGAGGGGTTGGGTCTCGAGAGGGAAAGTGAGGGGGAGGGGCTGCCTGAGAGGGGGGGTCGCCGAAGAGGGGGAGGGGGTCTGGACGGGTAGGGAGGGTCGCTGGAGAGAGATTGAGAATGGAGGAAAAGGAAACGCGATTGGGAATTTTAAGTTTTTATAGCGACGGATAATTTCGTCGCTAATCAATCGCTGAAATAACAGCGACGGATTATTGACGAAATATATTTACATAAATAACTTAGTTGTTATTATGTTGAATTTCGATCGCTGACTCAGCGACGGAGTAGTTTTTGTCCTTGAGATACGTCGCTATTTAACCATATTTTTGTAGTACCATGGATCTTCTCACTGTTAGGACGAGGTCACCGACCTGAAATGTCCTCTCTTTCACCTTTTTGTTGAAGGCTCCGAAAAGGCATGCTTGATATAGCTCAATGCGTTATTGAACCAAAAGACATTTTTTATCAAGGGACTCCAACTCCTGTACACGCCGACGATAGTTGTCATCAACAGTTAACAGGTATGTGAGTGCTACCCAGAGAGAAGGAATCTGGGTTTCCAAGGGAAGGATTTCTTTACTCCCATAGACTAGGGAAAATAGCATACTGTAAGTTGTGGTTTGGACCGTTGTACGATAGGCTTAGAGACATTTACCCAATTTTTTGTTCCAGTCGTGTTTGTTGGACGAAATGAACTTCTTAAGCAGTTTGATGATTGTTTTATTAAATGCATCTGCCAATCCATTCCCTGCTAGATTGTATGCGGTCGAAGTTACATTATGAATACGGTTTTTATCACAAAATCGGAAGAAAGAGTGGCTCGCAAACAGTAGACCGTTGTCGTGGATGATCCTCCGAGGTAGTCCAAAATGGTAGATAACGTGATGTTTGATGAAATTGATTATGTTGGATGTCTTCACTTCTGTGAGTGGGATGCCTTTCGCTCATTTGGAGAAGTAGTAAGTTATAGTATGGATGAAACGGTGCCCTTTCGACGACGGTGGGCTAATCGACCCGATGACGTTCATGCCCCACGCTTCAAATGTCCAAGATGCTACAGTTGGGTGCAAGAACTCTGAACGCTGATGGATGAAGTCTGCATGAATCTGACACATCCAACACTTTCTTGCATGGTCTACGACATCTACTACCATGGTTGGCCAATAATAACCCATTCATATAGTGGCCCACTCCGCGTTAGTACTATATACAAGAGATATCGCTTTGCTAGCTCGAACGAAAGCCTTCTCGAAGAGGTTTTTGATCGAAACACAAGACGACTGATCTGGGTGAGTGGACAGAACTTTATTTTCTAATTTTTGCACGCTTTAATAATGAATATGAGTTTTTATAATGCTTGTTGCTAAGTAGAGAATGTTCGCATGAGAATGATAGAATGAGAACCTGTATGCTTAACTAGAGAACTTGTAATGCTTGTCTATTGATAGAACCTTATCTTGCTTAGTTAAGAAATGAATGTGCATGCTAGTACACAGACACTACTTAAGAACAAACCCTTGCCATGATAAGTAAAAGAATAGAATATTGCATGCTAAGTTACATGGACACAACTATCGAATGAACCATTGCTATGCTAATAAGAATAGTAAAAGATGCTTGAACATGTTCCTTCATTATATGATAAACAAGAGTAGGACTATACGCTTGTTAAAATTAGAGATATTTGTATGCTTGATAGATAGAACTGTAAGATATTGCAGGCTAGAATTATGAATTTCTATCTTACTTATTTTGTGTTAAAAGAACTACTGCTTGAAACATAGACTTGTTATCGAACTCATTCAAAGAATAGCTTGATCACGTATCAAAGCAACTAGTATGAGCGTATACGAGTGTAGTGCTGGGTCATGAAATGAACCTTTTGATCGATTGATAAGAGAAGAGATAGAAGTTTTCTTGATCATTGCTTGCTTGCTTTATAGAATTATCTGATAGGAGTGCATAAATGTATCGGTCCGACAATTTTTGCACAAGGTATAGGGTCTCTCGAGTGGTATCCTGGGGTACTGGTGTCACGACCCGTACCCGAAAATTGGGCATGAGCCGTGGGTACGTCCAGCCTATGCCACAGCATTGGCGGTAGAACGCTGTCTAGGTCTCAAATATAACTCACCCTGTCAATGGACTCAACTCCATAAGGAGGACAATGATAATATATGAATCCACGGTTTATAATATACTCAATCACAAGGCTATATGAAAGTAATTGGCACGATGAGAGATAAGGATAAGAGTTCTATCATAAGTCAACACAAATATAAATACATAATAAATCTAGAGTCTAGATGTCCACCCAAAAGTCACAACAATAATACAACCCAATCTCAGTCTAGTACAATAATACATAAATTAGGACAGTCTAAGTGCTTGTAGGTAGAATCTCCTCTAAGATGGGTAACTCCTCTGGGATTTCTGGTATGAAATCTTCCTCTGCTCCCGGGCCGTAGTGGGTAGGGCAGAAATCCTCCAAGTCTCTGAAAATGTTATCCAATCAGGATTGGAGCGAAGCACAAATACTAAACAGTAGTTTCATTTATGTTGACAAAAACTATAAAACAGTGTAAGGAATACAAGATGAAATAAATACTAGAAATATAGAGTACTAGAGAATATGAAATGAGCAATAGAATATCTAGCAATGAACAAACATATAAGTGAATGCTAGAACAGTGAATCTAAAATAAAGAATAAACATTTGGCCAAGTGTTTAAAATATTAGTTTATTATATGATCGGCTTGGGACGAGATCAGGTTTGATATATATGATTGGCTATGATACACATGAGTTCAGGCTAACCATCTGGTTAGCTATGATGCAAGCAATAGTTAGGCTAATCATACATATCAGGCTATAAAGTATGTAAATGGTCAGGCTACACCCGACGTGATGTGTGGGGTGAGCTATGATACATATAAGGTGGGGCATGATCACATAATCTGCTAATATTTCCCCATCCTCAGCTAGCACGATGGATTCAAATCACGAATCCTCATGACAGGTATCTAGGGTGCTAATCCGTGTATCCATGGTGTCAGAATCAAGTATATAATACAACTAGAATTATAGAATTAATCAACAAAAACGAAAACTGTCAGAGAATATACTCACCTGTGGTCCCGAGGAAGGTGCGAGGATCGATGTCCAAGATGAAATCACAGTGACCTAATTGTGGAATATCAATGTCAAAATACTGAATTAAGGGAAATAATATGTTTAACTAATTAAATACGAGACCTCTAGGTCAAATCTAATCTCACACTAGCTAATCATTTGTCATACCTAGTTATAACACTAGGGTGTACTCATAACACTTCCATACCTATTTTATCTAGGTATTACCTTAGCTGTTTAAGTACCTTAGCTAACATTCAGGATACCCACACTTGGTATATGGCACCACAATCAAAACCTACTCCTAAATCAAAACATAACTATATTACTTTGTCTTAGTGTATCAACCCTTAACCACTTAGTACACCCAAACACTGATACATAACTCCCTCTCTTTCACAGTTTGAATAGAACTGGCTTCTCTACACTTCTCCCCACCCTGAGGCACAGGTCATAGAGAAAAACACCTAAACTCTTAACAATACATTGATCCTAGATTCTGATTCAATGAACCATTCACAGTTTCACAGTCTAGAATTGTTCAGACTTCAACTTCTGGCATAACTAAGAAAAGTATGACTACTGGCAGGATCAATAGGTAGGTCTGAACAATTGTTCATTCTTATACATGCATGGCCAAATCCCTATTTACTGATACATAGCTCTATAAGACTCAACTAACACTGTGTGCACCAACACAGACACTGGGACACTAAAAAAGTAATCTGGGTACACCCTACCCTCACTGATACATACAGACACATGTCTCACAGGCACACACACACAGGCACACATGCCTCACAGGCACACACACAGGCACACATGCCTCACAGGCACACACACAGGCACACATGCCTCACAGGCACACACACACACAGGTACTTCTAATACTCACAGCAAAATCCTGATACTCTTTCAATGCAAAAACTACTACACAGCAGGATACCTGATCCTCAAATCCCCTTCTCCCCCCCTGCTGTGCTGATACACAACACACACTCACTGGAAAACTGATGCCCAGTATCAGTTCTCCTGCCATAATACCAAATCCTCCAAGTGCAGAACCCCACTTGGACCTTAACACTCCAGTATGTCCAACTGCTCACTGAGAGAACTAAACGCACATAGACAATTTACACTGAAACCAAGTACTCACAGTTCACACACACAGTGAATTCGACTGATTCACAATACACTCTTCCACATAATACTCTAAGACCCCTTAGCTGTGCTGCTCACTGCATAGCAGTGAGTGATACCTCACTAAATTCCCCTGTGGTACCAACTGCTCACCACTGTACTAATTTCCTCACAAGCACTTATGCATCCCTGAGACACTGAACTCAGTGCACAGGCACACACACAGTGAACATTTACTGAGACTCAAAACAGACCTCACTGCACTATCGACTGTTGCACCACTCTATTAAACACACTTATCTAGTATCACACAGATACAAAGATCTACCATGTCAGTGTCATTGAGACACTCAGACTCCACAGACACAATACACCACTCACAGTAGTAAAACCCCCAAATCCTTATATATTGAACTTACAATCCTATTGATACACTAACCACAGTGTCCTATCTTTGAGACAACCTTATGGTTTACACAGGCATGGCTAACCCTGATACACAAACACAGATCCTATACTGCTACATCACTCGTGAAGTAAAACCCCCAACTGAAACTCTAAGACCTAAACACACAGGAACTCACAGTCCCTGAACTTCCTAGGTTCAACCCCATGCACCCACTGGTCATACAACTAAACACACAGGAACTCAAAATCCCGACTGCACAATGAATCCCCCAAAACACACATACACACAGCACAGTACGTAGGTATAACTACACATGTATATATATATATATATATATATATATATATATATATATATATATATATATATATATATCAAGGTTCAAATAAAAACTAGGTTAAAATCTGGTATCCCCTCCCAGGAATATTTCAGCAAACACATGTTGTGCAGAAAAATAGATTTCATATTGAGAACTCCAAAATCCTCTACCAAAGCCCTAAAAATCGAGATCAAACCTACATGTCGGAGATGTAATCCTGTCTAAAAGCATACCCCTAGGATTAGGGTTCACGAAATTGGGGAAAACCAACGTAGGAACACCAAACCCTAGATTCACCTAAGTTTTCATAGAAAAACCCCAAGAACGAAATCTAAAACAATTGGTGGGCTCCTAATGGCCAAACAACAATAAAAAATAGGATTAAATGGGTTTAAAATTGAATTCTCACCTATTGGGAGATGGTTTCCCAATGTAGGTCCTCTTTCTTCAAGCGTTCTTGGTCCAAGCTCCTAGATTTCTTTTGATGGAGGAGAAAATAGATTTTTAGGGTTTTTAAATTCTGAAATTTATCGGGAAGGAAGGGTTTTTCTAATGGAGGCTAGGTTTAGGGCTTTCTTTATGAAGGAAGAAGCTTGAGGGAGGCTTTCCTTCATTATATAGGGCTAGGGTTAGGGTTTCAAATGCCAAGGTTTAATTAGCCCTTCATGTTTAGTCATGAAGAACTTAAATTAATTAAGGTTTAGTCATTTCTAGGGTTTTAAAATCTAAAACTAAAAATGCCAATTAGGGTTTGTCACAAGAGTTAAACCTATTGGGTTTTTAGGTCAACCTAAAATCTATGCATTAAGAACACCTTATAATTATTTAATAAAACTCATCACATATATTTATTACATAATGAATTAAACAGGGAAATTATAATAATGTCCTAATCTAAAAATGTGGTAGTGACAAGTCTACCCTCCAAAAAAAAATTTCGTCCTCGAAATTGGATTGAACTAGAACAAGAACGAAAACAGATAAGGAATTATACCTCAGGTCTCGAAGAGATACGGGTATTGCTCGCGCATTTCGTCCTCTATCTCCCAGGTCGACTCCCCTGGAGAGTGATGTCTCCATGCAACACGAACCAAAGGAATAGTCTGGTTCCGCAATACCTTCTCTCTGCGATCCAAGATCTCTACGGGCTGCTCAGGGTAGCTTAGAGTCGGACCAACCTCGATCTCCGAGTGATCTAGTACGTGACTAGGGTCTGCCACGTACCGCCTCAGCTGCGATACGTGGAACACGTCATGCACTCCCTCTAGTGCAGGCGGCAAGTCTAGTCTATACGCCACTGCACCGACCCTCGCGAGAATACCGAAGGGTCCGATGTAGCGTGGACTAAGCTTCCCGCCTCCACCAAAATGAATCGTGCCCCGCGTCGGAGAAATCTGTAGGAACACTAGATCGCCAACCTAGAACAAAACAGTCTCAACACACAGTCCAAAATAAAACAATCACAAGCCAGAAAAATAACAACCTATACCTGAAACTCAAGGGGTCTACGGTGGCTGTCGGCCCAATGCCGCTGTCTGTCCTGCGCCACTCGCAGTCTATCTCTGATGAGTTTTATTTTTTTGCTGCATCCACGACCATTTTTGGTCCTAGCAAGGCTCTCTCTCCGACGTCATCCCAAGATAACGGTGTACGACACCTTCGTCCATAAAGAGCCTCGAATGGCGACATCTCAATGCTAGCCTAGTAGCTGTTGTTGTAGGCAAACTCTACCAGGTGTAGATGATCCTCCCAAGAACCTCCGAGATCTAGAACGCAAGTGCGTAGTATATCCTCGAGTGTCTGAATAGTCCTTTCAGACTGCCTGTCTGTCTGGGGGTGGTATGCGGTACTGAACTTGAGCTGAGTGCCCAAGCTAGCCTACAGACTCCTCCAGAAGTGGAAAGTAAAACGACTATTCCGATCCGAGACGATGCTCACAGGAACTCCATGAAATCTTACAATCTGCTGCACGTACAACTCTGCTAGCCTCTCTGTCGACGTGCCCACCTTGAAAGGTAAGAAGTGGGCTGATTTGGTCAACCTATCCACGATGACCCAAATCGCGTCCTTCCCTCCTGGAGAACGTAGAAGCCCTGAAATGAAATCCATGGTCACGTGCTTCCACTTCCACTCTGGGATAGATAAAGGTTGAAGCAATCCACTTAGCCTCTGCCGGTCCGCCTTTACCTGCTGGCACACTTGACACCGAGGTACGAAGCGTGCTACCTCGTACTTCATTCCATACCACCATACGTGCTCCCTCAAGTCTCGATACATCTTATTGGCTCCGGGATGCATCGAGTACTGAGAGCGGTGTGCCTCCTGCAAAACCTCTTCGTGCAGCTCCCGCTCGGTATACACATCCTCGTGCCATGCCAAAAAGATCCATCATCCGCAATAGTAAAGTCGTCTGACAATCCTGTCCGAACCTATGCCCTGATGCTCCTCAGAGTCTCATCATCATACTGCGCAGCTCTGATTCTGTCTATCAGCTCAGACTGTATCTGCAGCCCCACATCTGAATCTCAACACCGAAAACTAGCACCTCAATTTCCAAGCTTTCCAGATCAGCCAACAAATGTCTATCTGTCGTCAAGTACATAGCCATCGGATACTTGCTCAAGGCATCGGCGACTACGTTGGCCTTCCCTGGGTGGTACTGTAATGAGATGTCGAAGTCCTTCATCAACTCCAACCACCTCCTCTGCCTCATGTTCAGCTCCTTCTGTGTGAACACGTACTTCAAGCTCTTGTGGTCCATGAAGATCTCCACACGCTCTCCGTACATGTAATGTTTCCACAGCTTTAGAGCGAAGATAACCACTGCCAACTCCAGGTCATGGGTGGGGTAGTTCTTTTCATGAGGGCATAATTGCCTGGAAGCATAAGCAATTACCTTCCCGTGCTGCTGAAGAATGCAACCCAAACCCTTCCCTGAAGCATCAATATAGATAGTGAATCCACCTGTCCCCGCTGGCAACGTCAAAACTGGAGCTGTCGTCAATCTCTTCTTCAGCTCATCAAAAGCGGCCTGGCAATCCTCCGTCCAGACAAAAACCACATATTTCCTTGTCAGCCTGGTCAACGGCGTTGCAATCCTGGAGAAGTCTTGTACAAACCTCATGTAGTATCCTGCTAGCCCGAGAAAATTCCTGATCTCATCTACCGAACTGGGGGTAGCCCACGACTCCACTGCCTCGATCTTCTTTGGGTTAACCGAGATTCCGTCACCCGTCACCACATGCCCAAGAAATTCAACCTTGTCAAGGAAGAATTCGCACTTTGAGAGTTTCCCGTATAGTTTCTCCTTCCTAAAAGTCTCTAAGACCAACCTCAGGTGCTCTTCGTGCTCCTCCGGGGTCTTGGAATACACAAGAATATCGTTGATGAACACCATCACGAACTTGTCAAGGTACTGGTGGAACACCTTGTTCATCAAGTTCATGAATACTGTCAGTGCATTGGTTAAACCAAATGGCATTACCATGAACTCAAACTGGCCATATCTGGTCCGAAAAGCTGTCTTCGGCGTGTTCTCTCTTCACCTTCACCTAGTGATAGCCTGACCTCAAATCTATCTTTGAAAACACGTTTGCCCCGCTCAACTGATCGAAAAGATCATCTATCCTCGGCAGCGGGTATTTGTTTTTGATAGTGAGGTTGTTCAAAGCTCTATAATCGATGCACATGCGCACCGTGCCGTCTTTCTTCGGTACGAACAATATCGGAGCTCCCTATGGTGATGAACTGGATTTGATGAAGCCCTTGTCCTGTAGCTCCTTAACTTGCTTCTTCAGTTCTGTCAGCTCACTGTTGTTGACTCTATAGACATGTTGTGAAATCGGCTCCGCTCCTGGCACCAAGTCTATAGAGAATTCAACATCTCTGTCTGATGGCAAGCCTGGCAACTCCTCTGGAAATACATCCAGGAATTCCGCTATCAGAGGATGTGGCAACTCCTTTTCTTCCATCCTGGCTCTACAAAATGTGCTCTTGCTCTGCTCCGCTGCTCCTCTGGCGACCTCAAACTCCGGCTCTCCCGGTGGTCGAAATAATACTCTGCCTCCATGACAATCTATAGTAGCATGGTGCCTACTCAACCAGTCCATTCCGAGTACAATATCGTATCCCGGAAGTGGCATGACGAGTAAGCACACGCTCAACTCTCGGCCTCCCACTGACACCCTCCGGTCCTTGCAATAATCACGGACTAGGATAATACTTCCGCCAGTCGTGATCTTGCAAGTCCTAGCTAATGGTTCTGTCTCTAAATGATGTTGAAGAGCATAAGTTACAGACACAAAACTATGGGAAGCGCCAGAGTCAAATAATATAAATGCGGGAATACAACCGAGAAGAACTGAACCTGTAATCAAGTCTCCTGCTGGCTCGACCTCCTCGACCGCCATGGCGTATGCTCGTCCCTGGGGTGCACCTCTCTGCTGCTGGTGCTGAGCAAACCTCTGCTGCTGCGGTGGAAGTGGTCCCCTCTGCTGGCCTCCCGGTACGGTGGGTACCCTGGCTGGTCCCCTCTGGGCGGCTGCTCCACCCTGGCCTGGACGAGTCTGTATGGTAGGATAATCCCTCAGCTGATGTGCTATCGATCCGCAAGACAAATATGTGCCCAACCTCTTCCTGCAGATCTCTCTAGTGTGTCCTGCCTTCCCGTAGTACGCACACTGGATGGCGGGCTGAGTCTGTCTCTGCTGCTGGTGCTGGGCCGGTCCTCAGGCTGGTAGTTGGTACTGATGATGATGTTGCTGATATGGCCTCTGCTGCTACTGGAAGTGTGGACGCTTGCCCGGTCCCGCACCACTATTTGCTCCTCCTGAAGTGTCGCGTCCCCTCTTGGGCCTGAGGTCCAAGTCATCCTCAGCTATCTGGGCATCCATCAATATGCCCTCGAAGGTAGACGTGCGACGTCCCGACGTGCGAGACTTAATCTCCCTTGCCAGGCCCCTTTCTGAACTTCCGGGCCCTATCTCCTGGATCTCTAATCATCGATGGCACAAAATGGCTCAGGCGGCAAAACTCTGTGGCATACTCATCAACGGACATGCTCCCTTGGACCAAGTCATGGAACTGACTCTCCAAGGCTAAAAGGGCAACATCAGGAAAGAACTTCTCCTTGAAGAGCTCCCTGAAGGCCTCCCAAGTGAGTCCCCCAACAATGAGTCTAGGCTCAGTGCGAAACCACGTCAGGGCGATGTCGAACATCTGGCTGCCGGCGGCCTCGATCTTAAGAGCCTCGGAAGCTGCACCAAGCGCAAGTTTCTCTCTATGTCCTCTAGCCAATCGTCGGCGTAGAGTATCCCTTCTGTACCTTTGAACTCCCGAGGCATCATCCTCTTGAAGTCCACAATTGTAAACCCCCTCGGCCAAAATTTGGGTTTAATTAGCTTAGATAGCATGATTAGGGTTAATCAGTTACAAATTAGAATTTATTACTCCGAGTATTAATTATTGTGCAGTGATTTTATTACTTAGTCCTAGGTGCAGGCTTGTTCGGTACAGTAACGTAACCGAGACAATATGCTCTCGACCTGCATGGGCCACCACTAAAAACATGTCACGCCCCAGTCCCAAAATAATACGTAGGACTAGGACACGTAAGCATGCCAGCCGCATGGATATGGCAACTCCAATATATGGAAACCAAATCCATACGTATGCTGTATTATGAATATCAATCCACAAGTGGTATAACATATGTCAAAAGTCACAGGATATAATCTAAATCTCATCCACCAAAATCATATAGAAATAAATAACCAGTATCTATGAAACTAGAACTCAATAAGAAGTATCTAAGGATGCTAGTTGGATGGAAACAAATCCACTACCAACTCAAATATAAGAGCAAATACTATATAAGTAAAATACTATATAAGTAAAACACAATCAAACATAATATAAGTGTACCAGCTAGCAATCACGGCTCGAAGAGAAGACATCCTCGAAACATAGGTAACCATCCGAATCTGCGCTCTTGCGAATACTCAAGAACAAATACACCTGGCAGGGGACCAGCTCCTCAGAGGGACATAACAAGATACTTAAACACATGCCAATAAAGTACTGAAATAAATATCCAATGGGTCGCCTAACCGTCTAAAGTGAATGCAGTTTAAGAACAACTTTTCCCACAAGTGAGCTATCTGGCTGAAAACTGGGATTTGGCATGGTTCTCTTTTGAAGATCCAGGGGCCCAAAGGCACGTCATCTTTTGAACGGCGGAGGCCCGCCAATGTACATAATATATATATATGGGTCATCACCGCCCGTATCTCCAGTGGAGAATCCGGGTGCACAGGAGAAGTGCAAAGGAGCTCAAATGCGGTACTTGTTGTTCTCTCCATCCCATGCTCTAAGCATGTCACATCCATGACACGATTTGGTTCATAGCCTATTCTTAGTACCCTATCCCAATCCTGCAACCAAACAAGGACAAGGATGGGACCACCGTACTACAATAGGCTATATCCCTAGACCTCTAATAACTGCTAAGTCTACTAGCATGCAAAGTTTCTAACAGCAGTTATTCCTAATGCACGGTCCATAAGTACAGGTGGCCAGACCTGTCACACAGTCCATGATCTCTATATGAGACTCACACTCGTGTAACAACTGTGTCACGGCCAATGAACCTAATGATGGTACATGATAATGGGGTAGTCTCATGAACATGGTCAATGCAATACATAAATAAAAATATATCGCGACGATACCGTCACGCGCATTTTATATAACAGTTTAAAATATATGAACTAAAGACAGAAAATAAAGATGCATGCAACATATGGAATATAAATAACAGTACAATGGCAAGGTATACTTGCCTGGCAAGGAAGCTGCAATGTACCAATAATCTGCTCCAAAAATTGCGCAGAACAAATTCAATATCCTATGTACACATAAATATAATACAATAGAATTATTAGTCTTTACACTAGCACATACACAACCACATTTATACTGGACTCAGGGGGTATACTAGGGGTAACACCAGTCATCTAACACGGTCAATTACGAGTTGAATTACGCGGGTGTCGCGTCTTCAAGTTCTGTACAAAATCAGTTAGTCAACTGACAGGTGTCTATGCCAGTACGTTAATGTACGCAAGGCAGACAAATTCACAAGTTCATAAGGTCAACATGGTCAAGGTAAGTATGGAATAGTCCACGGTGTCCTAGGGTCGTACAGTCTGAATATTTAGTCATGATTATCAATTAGCATTTACTTACATATATATTCATATAACTATATAATAATATAACCATCAATTTATTTACATAATTATTGGAATACATATAGTAATTATGTACATAAATATATATACCAAACTGAATAATATTTGCGTACATGTAAATGTACGAACGCGCGTTGGGTTCTCCGACTCAGGGTCTGATGTAAACTAACCGTGGTGGCTAAATACTAAGGTCCTACTGGAACACTGTCAGAGAATGTACTCGTCTGGGGTCCAGCTGCTGGTATGAATCAGAGTCCAAGTCACAGTCCAAATAGCCTATGTATTACAAATTTATCACGTCAAAAGATAATTTATTTTAATTTATTTAACTCTGTAATAATTACTCTAAAATCATATTTTAATCTTATTATTTTGATTTTTATGTTAATTCCTAAATTTTGTCCAAAGAAACTGAATTTTATCAACTCGAGACTCATGACACGCAAATCGAGGCGATCTGTTGACCGAAAAGTCAACCGACACAAACTCAACTTTCATGCATGATTTTTTGTAGATTTCAGCATCAAAAACATGCTGGAATTTACGACTCGTCCGAATTCAAATTTGTTTGGGAATTGTGGCACATACAAATTTTGTATTGTGTACCGATGGTTAAATTCTAACCTAAAAGTTCTATAGAATTAACTGTATATAAATACTTCGAATTAAATTCTAGAAAAAATATATGTCGATGATAACGACATTAGCTTTCCGAAAATTTAAACGGTTCATGATTCTGATTTCTGGTTCTCCCGGAATCATAAAAACATCAAAATACGTCTATTTTCAGACATGCTGTGCTCTACGAATTTTCCAGAATTTAATACTCATAATTTCATATTACAATTTATATAATAAGAAAGTTAACCTCAATATCTTTCTAAGGCAAGAAACTAGGCCTCGTTTGGAGTCCGAAGCTATGCGCAATGGCTTCTGGAAGATGAAGGAACCCTAGATGACAATTCTCCAAAAATCGGCTGAAGAAAAACCCTAGAAATTAATATCTAAACTATTATATATATAGAGGAGAGAGAGAGAGTGCAGCCGCGGCTCACAGCGCGCCACGTGGCAGCAATCCAGGACTGCCCGCTCAGATCGGACGATCAGGCACTGACGCGGCTCGGCTAAGCTGAGTCCGAGTCGAACTCTGACTCGGCTCGGCTCGAGGTCGGCTCGGCTCGGCTCGCACCCACTCAGCGGTCACTGACAGGCGGGCCCGGCACTGTTCACTGCTGGAGGCTGACAGGTGGGCCCCCCTGTTTGCTGACTGGGCAGAATTAATTACTTTTTGGGTTTTTTTTCCAGAAATTAGTTTTTAATTCAGTTTTCATAATTAACTCAAAATAAATGCTAAAAATAATCAGAAAATTTCCAAAAAATTCTAGAAAATATATTTTCTTATTTAGAACCTAAAATAAAAGTTTGGGATACTTTTAATTAAGTTTGAACATAAAATAAATTCTTCAAAGTCCTAGAAAATTAGTGTTACTAGTTTTTAATTAACTAAAAAATTATGGAAAAATCCCAATAATCTAAAATAGCCTAAAAATAATTCTAAATAAATATTTATATAAGTAAATATACTAAAAAAATTTATTTTCTAATTAACTAAGAGAATACTCTAAATAAATTTAACATTTATAATAAATATAATAATATAAAATATACACAAAATACCTATTTTGGGTGAGGGAGTTTACAATCTACCCAACTTAAAACAATTTCGTCCTCGAAATTAAAATAAGGCATAATTTGTTAAATCCTTCACATTCGTACATAAGGTACGTCAATCGCAATCTCTTCCAAAAATTTAAATAACAAATTCTATTCAAATCTATCGCGATCATTTCAAAATTAAGATAATCATTGTTCAATCAAAATTTACCTATTGTAATCTCTTCTCACTTTTCCCAATCATCAATATCCAAATTTAAATTGAATCCATATAATATCTTCAAGATTTAAATAACCCATATCAAATTTTATCTCACGATCTCCAACTATCATAATCTCCTCTAGAAGTAATTCGAGTCCAATATTATTCCTATTTTTACTTATAAATTTTTGTATTCTTTAACTTTTTAAATTCTATTCACATCCTCAATATTTCAAATAGGTAGTCCAACCATCAAATTTTAATTCTTAATTTAAATCATCAAATTGAAAAATAATTTAAATGCAGTCCACCAATGTTCAAGTCTGAAATTATATATTTATCCTTCAAATTCAAATTGATGATTTTACCTTCAATACTCAAAAATTTAAATTATGTACTTAAGCTATAAATATTGGGTCCTCAATATCAAAATTTTTAAAATTCATTAATCCTCATCATCTTAGTCATTCTTCTAAAATTCTTAAAATTAAAATGACTTGAACCTCTCCCAATCTAATCTTACTCGATCACAATCTAAAAGAAATTCCTCTCGAGTTGCCAATGCACTGCTACCCAACTTAAAATTTACCCATCTATCACAGAAGGCTATATACTTTAAGAAAAATATTCCTTAATTTATTTACTCATGTCATTCAATCCTCAAAACTTCAACGCCGATTATATCATATATGATATGTCCTTAATTACGAAAGAATAATCCTCAAGTATGTGATCGACCTATGGGGTATATCTAGTACTCTCTGTGTATCAAACTTATACCAAGCACGAGGTTTCGTCTTTCCGAAATAAGGGAAGACGGAGATCAATAATAAAGGGTTCAAGGGTGAGGTAATAGAATAGAAGTATCGGGATCAAGGCGTTTAAAGAAGTCAAATAGGAATTGTCAAAGCAGTTGTGGATTGAAACCCTATGCTCGTATTAGTACAGTTATGTAGCTGATACGATACGCTCAGACATGTCTAGAGGGCGAGTACATTCGTCTACTAATCACTATATTTCTCAATCCACGTAAAGTAGTTATGCGAAGGGCGAACCAAGCGCACTAAGGTTAGCTAGACCTTAATACACTAATTCTGAAATGTATTAGTGTGTATACCCAATAATACATATGTCATGAACAAGCTCGATAAAGAATAAGCTTGCAAAAACTAGGCTATAATAGCAGCATAATTCGAGGTAGCACAGAAAATATAACGCTGGATTATGATGAGAGAAGTTATAAATAATTCAAGTTTGCAAAAACAAAAATAACATAAGCAATAATAACAAAAAACTCTACAATCTTTTCAGTTATCATACAACCTCCTTGTCTAAGTCGCTAGTCGACCAAATAGGGGCAAGGACTTCTAAATTCTACCGTCTGAATAAATACTATCGTCTAATGCTAGCATACAATTAATGTCATTCAGTTACACTACCTCGATGGGTCAAGTGGACTATGTGATACTAGGTTGTGAGGCATACTACCCAACTTAAAAGAATTAAACTAATACTGTGACAGTCTTAAGAGGATCCTATAAAATAATCTTGCACATGTAAATAAAACAGAAACTCTTTTTTAGG
>JAYESA010000004.1:275028054-275067168 GCA_036927795.1 Iris macrosiphon | reverse complement strand
TCCCTCGCATCCAGAGTGTAGCATCCGCCGAGATGACATCAAAGAAATTACCATGCAGGTCTTTGATGCATCCGTTGCTGAACTCGTGTAGCAGAATTTGGCCTATCCAGGTAGACGAAAGATGACCTATTTCTCCGCACATTCGATAGTTGTCGAGCAAGCACCGAGCTAATCCATCCCTAAGATGATATCATAATCCCGAATATCTAGGACTAACATATCGAGCGAGAGTTTCCTTCCCCCAATACAGACGTAACCGCCCTGACATACTGAACAGACAAGTATCTTCGTGCCCGAAGGGGTGCTAACACTAAGGTCTAGATATAATGGTGTCATTTCTATCTTATTTTCTATGACAAAATAAATGGATATAAAGCTATGCGTAGCACCTGAATCAAATAGCACGTGAGCAGGTATGTTATTAAAAAGAAATATACCTGACACAACGGTATCCGATGCTAGGGCCTCTTCCCGTGTCAAAGTGTACACTTGGCCTTGAGCTTGACAACGCTCTTGCTGCGGCGTGACTCGGTTTGGCTTGAGGTGCTGTGGCAGAATTTGGATGTTGAGGGAGACGACCAGAGAGGTGCGGACAGTTACGAATTCCATGGTTTGAATCACCACAAGCGAGGCATAACCCATGCTTCTTGCAACATTCGCTAATGGTGTCCCCTGGCTTCCTACAGAGGAAACATGTTTGCCCTGGATTTCTCTTCTGGTAGGGCACTTGTGATTGGAAGTAAACATGTTTGCCCTAAAGAAATATATTTGCCCTAAAGAAACATGTTTGCTACAGAAGAAACTTATTTGCCCCATTATTTGGATGCTTTGGAGCGGTGTTTCCTCCCGTATTGCTAGGGCGCTTGTATTTGGAAGTATGCACTGTGCCAGCAACAACTGAATAATACTGCGGTTTAAGGAAAAGGGCATGATTGAGAACTTTCCGCATAGTCAGGTATTAGGGAATGACTACGTACGCATGGATGACAGGTCGCATGCCGCCTTCGAATCACCTTGCACGACTCGCCGCATTAGGTAGGTATAAGCTTGCAAATTTGGCAAGCCGATTGAATTCAGCGGAGTACTGCTTCACGGTCATATTGCCTTGCCTAAGCTGTACGAACTCGTTCTCCTTTTGTCGATGTACGGGAGGGGGTATGAACTCCTCTTCGAACGCGCTACAGAAGGTAGCCCACGCTATCGTCTCCTCTTCATCGCTTACTAAGAGAGATCTTCGATGCATGTCCCACCAATTGTGCGCGTTCAAATGAGCTGCAATTGGGCATACGCAACATGCTTCTCCTCAGGTACCTCTAGAAATTTGAAGTGATCATCAAGCTCTGTCGGCCAATCTAGAGCCATGAACGGATCCTCAGTCCCTTTTAAAGGTGTGTTGCAAACCTTCTTAAAGTCAAAAAAGTTGAAGGTAGTCACATCATTCTTCTTTGGAGTTTGAGGCATTTTGACTTCAAGCATTGGTCGCTCCACCGGTGCCGCTGCTATCGTTGTGGAATGGTTGGAGGCTAAAGTCTGAACGATCTATTGCAGGGCATCTACCTGCTTCTCTTGGACTGCAAATCGGGCTTCCAGATTGCCTTCGAACTTGCTCTATTGCTCTTTCACCCTCTTCTTGACTCGTTCATGACGAGCTTCATCCCTCTGTTGGCTTGCTTCAAGCATCCGCATCATTCGCTCAATCAGGTCGACATGGGGCATGGCTCGCTGTCTTCTGGAACTTCTTGAGGTGCTGAAACTACTTTTTTTGGCTTGTATCTCTCCTTGTGCTTGTGCTGATGCTTGCACTTGAGTCATTCATTCAAAAGAAGCTAACTGCATCAGGGTCATATTGTATTATGGACTCACTGTATAGAACGTATCTTATTTTGGCCAAACGAGTTCAAGAGTTCGCATAGGGAATAGATCGTTAAAAGAACTTTTTTTGATACGAGGGTCAAAGAAACTTGAAGTTGTGCTCTGATACTAATATGTCACATCCCGATTTCGTAGAATCGATAGTCATCCCCCGGGCGTGATGCCGTGTATGCCTAGGTTGCGCAACGCATAAAGTCAAGGTATTTCATATAATGAGCACATATTCAGAGTACGCAGATAATTGAAATATAATATTGAAACATGAAAAAGTTCTCTGTATTGATAATGAACATCTTTTACAAACTCTTTAACGGGTCCGATAGTTGCCGCACGGGCTTACAAAAGTGGACACAAAATGAGATAATTGTCCTGTACATTATATTATTTTACTAAAACTTCAAATCTATAGACAACTTTGGGCGAAGCTATCGCCTTTCCATGGAGCTGCATAAGTTATGTGCACGAGGTCTTGGAACTTTAAAACGTTTCTTCGAAGGCATGATCAAGGCGTGCCGGTAGGTGGACTGGATTGGAAAGTCGCTCTAGCTTCTTTCAGGATATCCTTGGCGTGGGGAACCTGCTGCAACGAGGGTCAGTACATCGAAATACATTGGTAAAAGCGAGCTAACCCAACTATACCAATCAATATATTGTTTATATGAAGCATACAAGTTATTATGTGGTCTTTCTATCTTGCCTTAGTTTACTTTATAAGCAAGCATTAGATATAAAAGTATACTGAAATAACTATGCCACCGTTCGGTGACTTTTACCTGCCCGTCTGAACCACCTGCACAATACTTATCATGACCTTCCCTGCCACGAAGATATAGTTAGCTTGCACAATTTAAATATACGTGGGGATCACTGGCATGATGCCATAGTGGACGATTTATAGTCATTGACGAGGATGGTATGCAATGAAAGTACACGGTGCGCTGTAAGCCATCCCGTCCAGCACACGAGACTAACATGAAGTTCCGTCCGGATCGGATCGGTGCCAGTGCCCAAGCGACCGTCCATAGGAACTAAGACCTTGTGCACAAGTTGTCCTTGATCAAACGACATCTAATACTACGTTATCAAAAGATGCAGTTCAAGGCAACACGAGCACAAGATAAGTAACATGGCATAATCCATTTTGCATAGTCTCCATGTTTACTATATTGCATAGCAATGTGTGTTATATACATAGCCCAATAATAGAAGAAGTATATATATATATATATATATATATATATATATATATATATATATATATATATATATATATATTCTAACTAGAATTGAAATATGTTGAAAGAACATTCTTAACGAACTAGCATGCAACAAGGTAACCGATCACAAGTTTATTGACAAGAAAAAGTGAATCCAAGTCTATTCCGTTTTATGTTGACATCTTTTTAGTTATTATGGTATCGTTTGATCGGAACAATCAAGAAGGTAAGATTTTAGATGTGAAGACTTGGACGAAGGGTCAACTAAATCGAATTATAGCCACTCACAAGTTGGTTGGAGAGAGAAAAGGAAAGAGGTGCTTCAAGACTCCACTCGCACGACGTCTACTGCACGATCACCTGTATTTGCCACGAATAGATGATCAATACCTCTTCTACTCTTTTCAAGATCGGAATAAAATATAGTTCAACGAACGAAAGTAATGAAATCCATCGAAACTGTTCAAGAAAACACAATTCTGAAAACCAACTCTAAAGCACGAAAGCAACAAGGCGATAACGAAAACTAGGCAAAAAAATTTGCAATTAAGAGGTCCCTCTTGACTCTGCCGCTAAGTCCATCCTTGGAGCACGGTCCACTGAATATGGGAATTGATTCTGAAGAAGCAAATCCATAACGAGAAAAAGATCTTGATTCAAACTATCCCGATCGAACGATACCGAAAGTATTTCTTAGCTGTGCTCCCCGAGAAGGGGGGAACGGGACACCACAGAAGTAGATAACGTGGATGCTAAATATATTCTTTAAAAGGGTATTTTTCGTGCATGTGCCAAAAATGTTCCTTTAAAGGACGTTTTGTGTCTTATATTGTAATTTTCATAACTTCGATGCTTTCAAACCAATTTCACTAAAGTATGATGATATATGCAATTCTCTGTAAAAAAAAAAACCTTTATTGCTAGATTTTTTTATTTTAGAAAATTGCATGGAAAGCATTGAGGTAATCTTCAAACAAACAGTCCAATAAGCCATTTTAAAGGGTGTATTTTTTTCTTTGGCGAGTTATGCCCTTTAAAAGATAGTAAACTTCGCTTTTTTTATTAACCTGCTATTAACCGGTTTGAGAATGGATTAGGCTGATTAGGGATTTTTTAAATTAGTTGTAAACTTTATGTCCTTTAAAAAGACAAAAATCATACTTTTGTATTATTTCTTGTTCAAGGTTATTTTTTATATTGAAAAATAATCCGGGTTGCACACTCGGGGTCGACTAATCCGCTCGCTTTGCACCGTACTTGTGTAGTAGAGCTGCATTTTCCGGAGTGCTAAGAGCATTATTAGTAAGGCCCATCCCATATTCTAGATTCTAGATTCAAAATATAGGAGCTCATTTTGTAGAATAGTAAGTTCCATTCCATGTTCCAATTTCTAAATTTTCGGTCATATCCCACCCATAGGTGCTAAGGGTTGGGCCCCCCATTTTCTAGATTCTAGATTGTAGGAACTCATTTTGTAGAATAGTAAGTCACAATTTGGAGGACAACTTTCCAGATTCTAGATTTTATATTATTTTTTTCACATCATTTTTTGATCACACAATTTTTGGGACCGGAGCTTACTTTATCATTTCCTACTATTCTCATACAAACCCAACATATTCTATATTTACCTTTTTTTTAAATTTGGGTCCCAAATTGCATTGGATAGTCCCAACTACTAATGATGATTTAATAAGACAGTCCATCATCATCTTCTAGGCACACAATAGGTCCTTGCTTTGGGAAAAACACTGATAAAAGGCTATCAGGTTGCGGAAAAGATAATTAGTGTAGTCATAAACCTTGAGAGTGGGGATCTCCATATTTATGTCGAGAGCAGATCTGTTGTCCTAATATTTATGTCCAGTATTCTGTCTCCACCCTATTACAAGTGGGTCCCACTTTTGTTTTATACCTGCTGGAACTCACATGTAATATGGTGGAGACAGAATATGAGACAGAAATAGTAGGACAGCAGATTTGGTCAAATTTATGCCATCCTAGAACTCACATCCAAGAAGCTATCGACCCTCTCCTCCGTCTTGAACACTACACCGGCCTCCTTGAGCCTGGTTGCGCTCGAGACCAAGCCAGGAGTCGATAGCAAACGCTTGTACAATATTGTTGGCGACCTATTCATCTTGCTGATGAGCTTGTGGTGGATGAATTGGCTTGTAGCTGCATCCTTTGATTTGCTTCCGAAGTTTCTTGTACCCCTTGGGCATAATTCATGAATGGAAAAAATGGAGGAGATGGTGGTATTTGGGAACCACGTCCTCGGAAGGGGTTACGAATTTGTCTCAAGGGAGATGGTGGTTGAAAAATGCATGACCAAGCTGGCAAAAGTAGTAGTAATCACCTTGGTATGATGGAGGGGTAGTAACTAGATGGTATATGTGTAATCAGCATGTCTACACAGACCGAATTTGAGACCACACAAAAAATTGAAGCTACATGGCAGTCCGTGATTGATGGGATTCATTTGCCTATGTTAGCAGGGAGGCCGAGGTAACTGATTTTTCTTTGGCCAATCACACATCGCCACGTGGCTTTCCGTTTGCTTTTGTGGTCTCAAATTTGGAATGTCTAGAGTTTTTCATGTGTAATAGGGTGATGGACGAGATCTGGTTCTCGAGCATCAATAAGTCATACTGAACTTGTAGTGCATTAAATCCTGATCCGATCGGGATGCACACTATATAATTGGGCTTGTGGCTAGTCTGTCTGAGTCATAGTTTGGAGTTTAGATCTTCGGCATTCTCTTGCCATGGACGAAATACGATGATCCTTTCCAACTCATGGATAGGCCTCTATTGAAACAAGTCCAATAGTTTTCGTGCTTTGTTGCTTAGTTTTTTTTATGTCGCTTTGGGATTTTGTTTTGGTGTTGCTTTCAATTTGCTTGATTTTTGATGTTGGGTTTCTCGCTTGGAGCTTTGATTCTTGGGGATTTTGGAAGGAAGGATAGGCGAAGGATTCTAACTCAGTGCTCGTGCTATTACAGGTCTGTGTAATTGACGTTTGATCATCGCTAGGCGGGATTCCTTCTTTCAGCACTTTCCCTTAACCAGTGAGTGGTTCAGACCCTTCTTTCCTACTTCATCACGTCCACATCTCTAATGTTTCAAACGTTCAATCGATGATGCCCGAATGAACGCCTAAAAAATCCTTAGCCACAATGCATGCCAGCCACTAAGAAAGGAACATGAGAATTATAGACTACTTTTATTTCTTTAACACCTTATAACACGAGCTTTATTATAAAGGATTTGGGTTATTGATTGCGGCCTGGTGCCTCGGATAGAGTTTGGACCCACGTGATACCAAAATTGGAACACGACTTGAGAAAATATAAACTATTGCATAAGTATATATTGCTGCTTTACTTCTTTTGTTTTATTTTATGCATTATATGATATTTGAACTGTTCATGCATTTGCATGGTCTGGGACAACTTGTGCACTAGGTTATTTCCTCAAAACGGTATTCTGGGGTACTGAAACCGTATCGACCAGGGGGAAAATATTTGATCGTGCTAGTCGCGATGCATTGTGGGACCTTCAACATGGCTTGCTACCCGGGCTGATAGGGCGTTCCGCAATGCTTTGGATAAGTCCCTATGGTGTCGATCACACTAATGACCACATAGAATAGAACACATGCTAATTTATTGTCTTGTGCAGATGGTAAGTATACTTATGTTTCGTTGTAGGGAAGGCGTGCATCGGTTGAGTAAGCAACCGATGTACTTGATGGATTCAATGTTATTTCCATTCTATCAAAACATGCAACTGATATAAACTGAATTCACTTAGTTCTCTATAGAAAGATCATCTTAATGCATGCTCGCCCCTAATAAGCAACTGTTAATTTAGTCGAGTGAGTTCGTCCCGCTCACCAGTACAGCTGAGTACTGACCCACGTTGTAGGAAACTATTTTAGGCACTCAGGCGGTGCAACGCTAGTGGATAGACGAGAAGGCATTAAAATCTCTTCTATTTTGAAGTATAGTTAAAGTCAGTTCATTTTGGAGGCATGAATTTTCAACCTATACAAGGGCGTAATGTATGAACGACGAGGCCTATCTGATGGAGCGCGCCCTGCCTTTTGAGTTTTCTTTTTGTAATGTAAACCAAGTAGCCGAGAGGCGCATCAAATGTAAACTCTATATAAATTACTCTAAATTATCAATGAAAAGCATGCTTCTTCCTATACTTGTGTTCAACTATCTGTGAATGTGTTTTCTAACTTGTGTTTTCAAATGGGTTCCTATCACTGCACGTTCTTGCCTTGTGCGAGCGCAAATCCAGGCTCGCACGGCATCACGCCCCAGCGAGGACGATCGGTTCCGTAAAGGATCCATCGAGGACGATTGACCCTTTCAGGATCGGGGCGTGACAGAACTAGTGGGAAAGTCCAGATTGTACTTAGGTTCAGATCATCGTATTCATATTCTTCTTCTCGAACACTTCTTTCTCCTCTTTTGATGGGCATAAAATAGTTGTAAAATTTATGCCTTTTTTATGGGTGTAAATGGCCAACTTAAGCCTTTTAAAAGGGCATGAAATTTTCTTTCCCGCCTCTTCGTTAATCCTCCCGTTAATTTCTTTCCCTTTTAAAAGGAGTATTGGGGCAGATTTTGGAAATAACTGAAACTTTGTGCCTTTTACGCAATTAAAGAGAACTTTAATGTTTTTCATGTAGTATTCTGTTTTTATTTTTTATATAGTAATACTTTAAACCAAAATTTTATCGCTCTAACTAAAGTAGATCCAAGCCTTCGAAATCATTTGTGTTCAACCTTAAACATATATAAAAAGAGAAAATAAAGTATCTTAAGAACGCATAACATTGTTATTGCCTCTCAACTAGTTGGATTTAGTAATAACGATATTTTTATTTTGATGGAACGTGTGCGTATTGTGCTTGTCATGTTCCAATTCCAAAATATGCACAACTAGACTTCATGACAATAGCCATCTAATGCAAATACAAATGGATCCAAGCCTATTGGACTACCATAGCGTACATACTTTGCTATGTAAAAGTGAACTACAGTCCACAACTACTATGTATCAGGCACGTAAAATAATCTCATCCATAGATAAGACACGAACAAAATTACACAAAAAAGTAAATAAGATTGAAATATAATGCTCGAATAAAAGACAATAATAAAATAAATCCAACAAATACAAGTTTGACTAGAGTCTAAAGGGAACAACCCATTAATACAAGTACTGAAAAAAGAGCAAAGTATATGATGATAACCATATCTAAGTATCTACTACCAGATAAGATATACGGATCCCAATGCGGAAGACCTATCGTTGATCAGGGGTACTCCTCTGGATAGAACTCAGCGTCCTCGACCTGTGCATCTCCCGAATAGACTCAGGGTGCGCACTTCTCCGGCTAGATCTCCTCGCTTGTGCTTAGAAAAGAATTAGGTCCTTATGAGACGAAACAAGATACATAATATCATTCCGAAAGTAAAACAATAATATATTTACACACTCAACGAGATACTGGGATACAACTAATATGAAATAACTATGTGTGATGCAAAGACTTCCATAATAACTCTGTAGTCCCTGTAAGGAGTCTCTGGTAACTAGAATAATAAATCTATAGCTTCTTTAAGGATTCTCTGGTAACTAGAATGATAACTTTGTAGCTCCTGTAAGGAGTCTCTGGTAAATAGCATAATATGTGTGTACTTACCAAAATCCTAGTAATTGTCCTCCCTACCGAAACGAGAATAATAGGCATGTAGTTTCCTAGACACTCTCAAGCTTGCGAGAAGTAAGTGTGTGTATGTGTGTGTGTGTGTGTGTGTGTGTGTGTGTGAGAGAGAGAGAGAGAGAGAGAGAGAGAGAGGAAAATTGAGAATTAATGAGAGAAATATCTCTTATATAAAATCTCAGGTTCAATCCTAGTCGATGGATGAAAATACAACGACTCACACTTGTATGCAAAAGGATTGTTCCTACTTAGAATAGTCTGGCAGTTTACTGGGGGTATACCGAATGGTATACCATCCAGTATACTGCAAACGATATTTTTTAGAAATATCATAATTTTTAGGGTTCTAGTTGTAATGACCCGCTCTACATCAATGCAGACTACCCCGCCTTTCTCAGCGAGATGACTCGCTTGATGCAAAGGAATTCAGACTTGGCCCTTCAGAAGACCAGACTTAGACTTTTCAAAGGTGTACTCGAAGTTTTGCTCGGCCGATGCGAATCATGGTTAAGGTGGGTGGCTACGATGAACATGTCTTTGCTTAGCCTGCACACATAATAACATGGACGATATATGCTAGTCGCTAGGCAAATCACCTCTTGCATGTTAATAAAATAAGTGAACCAACCTAGCTAAGAGAATAATCCCACTCTTTATATGTTTGTGTAGAACATAGAAACGAACTTGGAATTATAGTTAACTCTTGCACCACACCTTCATGCTCGCGCTAGAAGCACCATTTATGTTTCAAGTATATCTCTGTGTATGTTCAATTATATATGCATGCTTATCATTTAGACTATGCCATGGTTCGATGCACTTCAAATAATTATGGTTCACTCATTTGAGGCAGGAAGACTATCAAAATAGTCGTTTTTGAGCCTAGTAATAAAAATATGGAAATACTTCGGGACCATAAGGTTGCCAAGGCAATTTTTTGTACCGAAAATCGCATAAATGCAAGATTGAAAGAAATGTTAAGCAAGAATGAAAGAAAGAAAGAAAGATTATAGACGGGTATGTGTGTAGCGGGACTCGCTATCCGTGCTGTATGGAGCGCCGCCAACCCAGTCGATAATCCAAGTTATCGCTCGGGATGCCTTGCAGCGGGTAATGGCCTACCGCATCTACAGCCATCGTTGTTGCACATATCAAGAAAATATAAAGAAAGAAAAGAATCATGCATGGTTACGGACAACTCATGCACGAGATATTGTTTGGATTCCTCAGACGATCACCAGGGCACCTAGATTGTGCCGGCCTAGGAGGAATATGTGGGGTATTGCGTTCCCGGTGGTGGCTAGTGCAGATAGCTCATCGGGGGCAACGCGATATCAGGTTCGAGAACAAGGTAGTGGCTACCTACGCTTGGTTATCCAACCATTTTTTGATAGTCGTTTGTGAGTGGGTGGGATTGTGTGGAATGCCCCGTGTTCCTTGTTCCTGGCGTTGTACTCCATTTCCGTCCGAACAAAGATGGCTTATAGAGATTCTTGTACTTTACGCATCTAACCATCCAGAGACCATAATTCAGTCCTTTATGTCTAAGTCAATGACCTCATGTTTATATAGATCTAAGTTTGGCTTAATTTTGGCAATCCTCGTGCGAGTCATTGCATTGCATGAAAATAAGTAATCTGAATAATCTGAGTATAACACAATCTATACAATCTGAGTATAAAATATCTGAGTCACCTGAGTAACTCGTTCACCTGAGTTAGAAACACGCTCGTAACACTTGTGTTAGATTATGCGATCCTTGATTCATTATATATATATATATATATATATATATATATATATATATATATATATATATATATGTGTGTGTGTGTGTGTGTGTGTGTGTGTGTGTGTGTGTGTGTGCGTGTGTGTGCGTGTTTGTGCTTGGTTAACTCAGTTGTATCTTTGGATATGGAAGGACGAATGATAAGTTAGTAAGTTTTGTCGTATTACTCTTATATCGCACGATACACTGCAACACGAGTTAGGCTTGATATCATATGCCATGAAACTGATCCTAAGGCAAGACTAAAAAGACAACATAATAGATGATGCACGTAACTAAATGAACGTGTTTGGATTTGTTGAGTGGACGAGAAGCCTCTCCACCAGTGCATTCAATGTACTAATAACCCACCAGGTTGCTTGTAGGTACGGAAGAACCACGTTCGGTACAAAAATCCCTTTATGCGCTCTAAGGCATGGAGCTAACTCTGGAGCCTTGGAGCATTGCGTCCGGAGCTGAAGCACATATACATGGCATAATATATTGGAACATCACCTATATATTATTCTATTTTGTAAGACGCTTGGCACGCCTTTATTATTTCGAGAGAGAGAGAGAGCATGAACGACTTATAATCTCGGCCTAGCGCCGCTTGTAATATTTTTTGATTATCAATAAAGAGCTTATTTTACTTTCATATTTTTGTCTATTCAATGCTTCCGCTATAACGACTTTGTGAACAAGTTATCAAACGCCTGTTCGGACCTGGCCTTGCGCAGGCGCAACTTAGGATCACGCGGCATCACGTCCAAGCGATGACGTTCAGGCCTTGCCAGGCCGGGGGTGTGACACTGGTTCTATGTGCAAGTCATAGTCGGGATACATGGTCGTGCCATGAGTCTCTACAAGTCTCAAAAATTATGTAAATTAGCACGATTATTAATAAAATTCAAAAATACTTATCAGTTTCATATGTCTTTAATAGCTTTTCTCCAAAACTAGAGTATCGTATGAGACTGCCCCTAGGATCCTCGATGTACGCAAAAAAATCTCGAAAACTAGTTAACCCATCAATAACCAAATCCAGGACTTCCATCATAGCATGATACTGACAACCAAGGTCTCACCTCGTAAAAATTCACTGCATGTCCTTGATTATGATACCAAAATAAAAAAAATCAATAAAAGATAAATACACATGTATCCATATACAATACCAATACTATAAGGAGAGCCTCACAAACGCCAATGTCATACAAAGCGTCTCCTTGATCATCACATACTAGCGTATCACTTTAAGAAAGAAAAATATCGTCACATGCATTGCATTCATCGTTCTTTTGTAAATGGACCATTTCGAGAACTAGTCCACCAAAATAAATGTTGAACTATAGCTCCATTGAGTCCTCGACAACCCCAACATAGTACCCATTGACAAGTCTTCTAAAATATTTTTTGTGACTGATAGTGGTATGAATATATAGGCTTAAATCGGACCCCTCCTCTTATAGAAAACTTGATTGTGAGTTCTTCTGCAATCGTCTTCACCTCTCACAAAGATTTTTCTTCTCCCATGGCTTTACACAATCATATGGTAAGTTAGGCCAATGTGACCTAGGAAAAGAGTGATGTAGTGTTGGATATTGCATTGGTTGGTAGTCCTCTAGAAACCTCTTCTTGTCAAGTATTGATTATTCATCTATTATACTTGTTTTATTTGGTCTCTATGCTTTCCTTCACCACTAAGTCATGCACCCCCTTAGACCTCCTTGAAACCTACTACTTTCTTGGAGACCGCTAATGCTAGAAAAAATTTCCCTCATATTGTAAAGATTATATTCTACTACTTTTTTAAAGACATAAGTCTGTTACTCATCCAATCCTTCACCAACCAATATGTATTGTTGCGTATGTCATGTTTTGCGCCAACATCAAAATGTCATGGCCTCTTAAGCAACATATGACAAACGTTGAGCATGTCCATCACATGTATCATAGTAAATCTCATCTTTATAAGAGCCTATGGAGAAGGGAACTCGACACCGCCAGGTCATCCTGACGCTCGACACATTATGAACCCTTTTGTTGGAATACAGATCCAGTAGATACTCTAATGCTAACCTTGCATCTTCGATCAATTTTTAGCTGATGATGTTTTCTTGGTTACCATTATTGACCATGACCTCAAATCTTTTGTCATTGGTAGTACAATGATTTCAGAATAGATTTTTAGATCTCAAATCGGCTTCCTCGATGGTTGTTGAAAGCATATTACCAATTCAACTCGTCGATCACATACATTCAATCTATGTAGAGAGACTTCGGTGCGACATAATGTCGGAAAGAGACCTTCAACCCCATGTACTTTGTTAGGAAGAATCTGGTCTTCATTGCCTTTGTCGGTTTCTATCATACTTTCAACGTGTTGATGCTTTGATACCATATAACATAATACGAACATGTCGATCGCTGAACCAACTAACCAAGATACGATGACTGACACCTAAATTCTCAAAGACAAGAATTAAAAGAGATAAAACTTATATGGAGAAACTCAAATTCATTCATCAAAACATAATTGTTCTCTTATATAAAGTCATATTAGAAAAAAGGAACGTAAACTTAAACTTAAACTCTAGGAAACTAAAATTAATCAAACTAGAAAACAATAAAAGATAAATAAAAATTTAAAATGCAAAATCACATCCAAATCTTTCCAAAAAAATATCCCATAAGTATTATAAAAGATTTGGAAAAGATTCGATTGAAATCTATCAAAACTATTTTTAGGTGGTACGTCGTTTCAGATTCAAACCTTATAAATCAATAACCAAAACATATTAACCGATGCTTGGTCATGTCGAATCAAATGTGTCACCATCTCGAACCTGCACCCAACCGATTTAAACATATGGATTCATTTATACCCGATAAGTTGAGCCATTTTTAACCTCACCCAAACCCACATAAAAGAGGGTGAATTAGCGTATCCCATAGTATGATATAGTTGGGTAAATTAGGTTCTATTCCTGTACATGGCATACACATGCATACACAATAAAGGACTCGTTGACCTATAGGCCTAATAAAACATTTCATATTTATTTAGAATAATTATATTCATCCCTTCAAATTAAGTGTCAATCTAAACTATTCATTCTTATGTACAGATGACATGACGGTTAATGTGACAGCTGACATGACAAAATTTAAAAATAAAAATAAAAATATTATATAAATATTAAAATTAATATTAAAAATAAAATAAACATTAATATTACATTAACATTAAAAATTGGATAATTAATTTTTTGGGTTAAAATTTGTCATGTTAGATATCACATAATGCTATTTAACATGTCATGTCAGCTGCCACATAAGCAATAATGGTTTGAAGGAACAATTTAAAGGAACGAATATCATTACTCATTTATTTAATATAAATTGTATAGTTTAATTTACAAGCTCACACATACTCAAAAGTAGTTTTTTTCTCTTTTGCAAGGCGACTCAAAGTAGTCTCGAGGGCCAAAAAAATAAAGATATCTATGAGCTACTCTATAGGCCTAGTATAATTCTTTACTTGTCATAAGACTCGGGCGGACTAAACCAGAGCCCAATCGGGTAATCCGTTAGGTTGGGTTAGGGTTGAAGATATTCGGGTTCGAACTCGGGTTAAAATATTTGAACCCGAACAAAATTCGGGTTGGGCTCGGGTTCTGTCACGACCCGCACCCAAAAAATCGGGCATGAGTTGTGGGTACGTCCAGCCTACGCCACAGAATCGGCGGTAGAACACTGTAAAGGTTTGTTCTAGGTCACAATATCTAACTCACAATAATCAGTCAATATAACCTCTCAAAAAGGAGGGCAACCACGCAATATATATATGCATCAATCACAATAACTAGGGGAAGAGTAAAAGCACGATAAGATAGCAAAAGGAAACAAGAACCAAAGAGCAAGTACAATATCCAAATATACAGTCCAAGTCTACAATATCTCACAACAGCAAAATAATAATACAGTACAATCATCTAGAATATCAGCTGGGAACAACCCAGGAAACCCACCTAGATAACTAGGGCGCTAACGACGTCTCCTCGACGAGCTCCTCCTCAGTCTCGGGGTCACAACACTTCTCGACGTCCGGCCCATAGAATGTCGGACAGAAATCCTCAGGATCCTCTGGAAAAAATATGCCCAGTCAGGACTGGAGCGAAGTACATAACTCTGAAAGTAACTCCAAATACATGGTAAGGTGTATATGACGAGCAATAGAAAAGTATATAAGATGCACAGGAAAATAAATACATGATGGAGCAGATAAAGTAGCTGCAATATAAAACTGGAGAACAATACAAGTAGAGAAGTAACTACATGTGAGAAAACATGAATACTAGCTAAGTGCCTTTAGGTTGCACATGAATAATCTACGATAACTCCGTTATGCATGAGTTGCATAACCGACATACACATGAATACTGTTTGTTTGATCACATAACCAACTCCTACTCCCCTCCTCCACTAATACTCTTGTATCCAACCACGACACGCTACATACATGATAAATAGCTTGCGCACACAAAGACGAGAGCACAAGAAGCACATAATAGCACATGAGAATCAATACCCGAAGCACATGATGAAATATACGTGATAGAGTACCCACTGAACACGGTAAGTGGGATAGCATCTCATGACGGGATCCACTAGTACCAGCTCGTGTAACAATGTGTCAGAATCAAGTATTTCAGTTCTAGAACAGGTGATATATACGCTGTCATAAAATGGAAACTATCAGAGGTAGGTACTCGCCTGACGTCCTGAGCAACTGATGAGGATCGAGATCCGGACTGGCGTCGCAAGAACCTATTATGAAAAGCAAGATTAAACATGGTTCTATGGATTTAAACTGATATAAAATAACTAAAAATAAGGCTCTAGGGGTATTCTAGGTCGAACGGGTCAAACCGGTGAAATTCGGGTCAAAAAGTCAACTTGGCATCCAAAAAGTCAACTCTAGGTCAAAACTAGGTCAAACGTTGACTTTTACGGTCAACGAGGACAATTATGGTCAACACTAGGTCAAACTAGGGTGCCCCTAAAATTTTAGGTCAAAACTAGCTCATTAAGCTAGTAAACCAACAAACTCGCCTCCTCGAGATACCGGGATACCCTCGGTATCCAATACCTCGACCTAGGCTACACACCCCGCCTAAACCCGCTAAAACCTATGCTAGCACGCGTAATTATATACACATATACATATAAAAATAACTCTAAATCTATTCCTAGGCAATTGCTCAAAAATCCTGCTCGAAACTCAATACCTTGGATATCTCAAGGTATTGAGATACCTTGATATCTCAAGGTATTGAGATATCCTCCAATACCTCACTAACTACCCCTCTAGCTAACTATCTATGGATATACATATATTCCTAGTTAATAATCTAGGCTAGAATATATATATATCTAACACATATACTCATTGTCATGCCTCGATCTCCAGCAGGCAATCGGCCATTCCCGCTAGGCGGGAATCACCCTCGCCAGCGCTCCCGCGGAACGATCGCTTGACCCATCCGGGCGTGATGTCGCACGAGCGTGAGCCACACCCATGCAAGACCATGGTCCATTGGCTGGCGGTAAGAGTTCTAAGCCACAGAGTCGCACAGATTGTCCGAGTGCAGCGGAGTCATGAACGCATAGGCGATCGGTAACAGGTTCACTGAGTCGACAATATAGCGGAAGCATTGAAACACAAGTTGAAGTAAAGCAACTCTTTATTGATATGAACAAGTGTTACAGGCGGTATATAGTCGAGATTACAAGTTGCTCGAGCCTCTCTCTCTGAAACAGTAAAAGCGTGCCAAGTGGCTACAATTGTGGAATGATTGTACAGGCGATGGCCAGGCGAGTTCAGGCGATTTTCACAACATTATGTCTTGTATATGTGCTTCAGTTCCGGACGTACCGTTGCTTCGGAGTGATGTTCATGCCTTAGCATGCACGAAGGAGGCATCCGCACCGAACGAGGTTCTCCCGTACCCTGCATACAAACTGGTGGATTATCAGTACATTGAATGCACTGGTGGGGAAGGTACTCGCCCGCTCGATAAATCCAAACACGTAATACAGGTTCCATGCACCAACTATTAAGTTGTCTTTCTAGTTGCCTTAGGATCAGTTTTATGCAAGATTTGAATAGCCTAACTCGTGTGGCAGTGTGCCGTACAACATGAGAGGAAATACGGCGATACTTACCATTTAGCCTTCCCTGTCCAAGGCAAACATTATAAATTCATGCACGGGCAAGTATAAACATTCAGGAGACATAGCATATGCAATACGAGAGTCATTGAACGGGACAAGGTTTGGAGTGCTCAGTTGTTCTTCGATGTAATGCAATGACTCGCACGCGGGTAGCCGCTAAGCGAGGATGACTTATCTATATGAACATGAGTCGCTGGCATAGCCATAAAGGACTAATCCCAGACGAGAATGGAACGCAACGAGAGCACACGATGCGCTATGAACCATCTCGCCCATACACGATGGATTGTACATGTAGTCCAAGGCCAAGATGGAATGCAACCAAGTACACGATGCGCTACAAACCATCTCACCAGCACATGATAGACTACACATGATGTGGTCCTAGGCCAAGTAGAATGCAACGAAAGTACAAGAGGCGCTGCAAACCACTCGCCTGCACATGATGGACCACACTTGAAGTTCCATCCGGATCGGAGCGGCCCCAGTGCCCCGGAACCTTCCGTGGAACTATACCTCGTTTCCGAGTTGTCCGCGACATGCACTTATTGGTTTCTTTTCCAATTCTATTATTTCGCCAAGCAGGCTACGTGAGTTTTGCCAAGCAGGCTATGTGAGTTTTGCCAAACAGGCTACGTGAGTTTTGCCAAGCAGGCTACGTGAGTACGTGATTTGTTATTTCGCCAGCAGGCTACGTGAGTATACGAGAACATGCGAACACGGATACTTGTAGGTTCATTCAGGCACGGAATGACTACTTAGTAGTCTTCCGGGGTTTGGATAAAAATAAGGCAACATTCAAGCAAACAAGCATGCGTTTCTAAGGAACATAAGTAAACACGTTTGCTCGGGCCCGAAGGTAGACCGAGAGTTAGATCGTTAGGGGACTTGGCATGCGAGGGTCTGAATACAAGCAGTATTTCAATTTCCATGTTCTAGCATAAGCAATACAAGTTGGAATTATTCCCTTAGCTAGGTGCGTTGGATTCATTAGCATGCAGGGGGTGAATCACCTAGCGACTAGCATGAATATTCCAGATTTTATGTGTACTGGCTAAGCAAAGACAAGTTCACCGTAGCCACCCACCTTAGCAATGATTCGCCTCGGTAGAGCGATACGTCAAGCGAGCCTCTGAAAGCCTAAGCCAAATTCCTGTAGGGACAAGTCTGGATATCCTTTGCTTCAATTTTGAGGCAAAGCGGGTCGGGACAGTTACACTTTTGTCGATTGAGATGGCAGTCCGCTAGAACGGAATGGGGTGTTACATCCTACCCAACTCAGAAAAAAGTCTCGTCCTCGAGACTTACTGAGGACAAGCAGTAATCTAGGGTTGAGGCAATCCTAGACAAGTCATTGTACTTATTTATTTGGATTTTCACTTTCACAAGCGTCGAGATCGGCATATCGCTTAGTCTGGATCGTGCGCACTTTCCAAATGCATTTCTAGCGTGAGCACGTCAACCAGCTTAGTGATAGCGAAGTCTTAGCACTAGAGTTTTACATTTTCTTAAGTCTTGGATGGTGCACTAGGTCAAGGCGTCCCTCGAATAGATGCCTTCAACCAAACTTAGAGTTAGTGAAATCGGATAAGCTACTAGCGATACTCTCAAGGGTTCGCACAGGTTGGCACAAAGGCCACTCGCAGCACAATAGCATACAAACAAGCATATCATTCAAAATGCATTTTGAAAGTATTTAGAATTATTGTTGGAACATCCCATCGAGGCATAGAGAGAGAGCGTGCACATAACCCACGAACGAGCTTTCGAAATAGAGATAATCAAATTAAAATCCAAAGGCGTAGAAGCCAGGCTCTGATACCACTATGTCACGCCCCGATCTTCCGTAGGCAATCGGCCGTTCCCGCTAAGCGGGAATCACCCTCGCCAGCGCTCCCGCGGAACGATCGCTTGACCCATCCGGGCGTGATGCCGCACGAGCGTGAGCCACGCCCGTGCAAGGCCATGGTCCATTTGCTGGCGGTAAGAGTTCTAAGCCACAGAGTCGCACAGATTGTCCGAGTGCGGCGGAGTCATGAACGCATAGGCGATCGGTAACAGGTTCACTGAGTCGACAATATAGCGAAAGCATTGAAACACAAGTTGAAGTAAAGCAACTCTTTATTGATATGAACAAGTGTTACAGGAGGCGTATAGCCGAGATTACAAGTCGCTCGAGCCTCTCTCTCTGAAACAGTAAAAGCGTGCCAAGTGGCTACAATTGTGGAATAATTGTACAGGCGATGGCAAGGCGAGTTCAGGCGATGTTCACAACATTATGTCTTGTATATGTGGTTCAGTTCCGGACGCACCGTTGCTTCGTAGTGATGTTCACGCCTTAGCACGCACGAAGGAGGCATCCGTACCGAACGAGGTTCTTCCGCACCCTACATACAAACTGGTAGATTATCAGTACATTGAATGCACTAGTGGGGAAGCTACTCGCCCGCTCGATAAATCCAAACACGTAATACAGGTTCCGTGCACCAACTATTAAGTTGTCTTTCTAGTTGCCTTAGGATCAGTTTCATGCAAGATTTGAATAGCCTAACTCGTGTGGCAGTGCGCCGTGCAACATGAGAGGAAACACGGCGAGACTTATCATTTAGCCTTCCCTGTCCAAGGCAAACATTATAAATTCATGCACGAGCAAGTATAAACATTCAGGAGACATAGCATATGCAATACGAGAGTCATTGAACGGGACAAGGTTTGGAGTGCTCAGTTGTGCTTCGATGCGATGCAATGACTCGCACGCGGGTAGCCGCTAAGCGAGGATGACTTATCTATATGAACATGAGTCGCTGGCATAGCCATAAAGGACTAATCCCAGACGAGAATGGAACGCAACGAGAGCACACGATGCGCTACAAACCATCTCGCCCGTACACAATGGATTGCACATGTAGTCCAAGGCCAAGATGGAATGCAACCAAGTACACGATGCGCTACAAACCATCTCGCCAGCACACGATAGACTACACATGATGTGGTCCTAGGCCAAGTGGAATGCAATGAAAGTACAAGAGGTGCTACAAACCACTCGCCTGCACACGATGGACCACACTTGAAGTTCCATCCGGATCGGAGCGGCCCCAGTGCCCCGGAACCGTCCGTGGAACTATACCTCGTTTCCGAGTTGTCCGCGACATGCACTTATTGGTTTCTTTTCCAATTCCATTGTTTCGCCAAGCAGGCTACGTGAGTTTTGCCAAGCAGGCTACGTGAGTTTTGCCAAACAGGCTACGTGAGTTTTTCCAAGCAGGCTACATGAGTACGTGATTTGTTATTTTGCCAGCAGGCTACGTGAGTACACAAGAACATGCGAACACGGATACTTGTAGGTTCGTTCAGGCAAGGAACGACTACTTAGTAGTCTTCCGGGGTTTGGATGAAAACAAGGCAACATTCAAGCAAACAAGCATGCATTTCTAAGGAACATAAGTAAACACGTTTGCTCGGACCCGAAGGTAGACCGAGAGTTAGATCGTTAGGGGACTTGGCATGCGAGGGTCTGAATACAAGCAGTATTTCAATTTCCATGTTCTAGCATAAGCAATAAAAGTTGAGATTATTCCCTTAGCTAGGTGCGTTGGATTCATTAGCATGCAGGGGGTGAATCACCTAGCGACTAGCATAAACATTCCAGATTTTATGTGTACTGGCTAAGCAAAGACAAGTTTACCGTAGCCACCCACCTTAGCGATGATTCGCCTCGGTAGAGCGATACGTCAAACGAGCCTCTGAAAGCCTAAGTCGAATTCCTGTAGGGACAAGTCTGGATATCCTTTGCTTCTCTTTTGAGGCAAAGCGGGTCGGGACAGTTGTACTTTTGCCGATTGAGACGGCAGTCCGCTAGAACGGAATGGGGTGTTACACTCATATACCTATATATATATATATATATATATATATATATATATATATATATATATATATATATATATATATATATATCCACAAACACAAATACCCATATCCCTCTCACACCTATACATATATATATCTAGCTATAACTATGCATCTATCTATCAATCTATCTATCTATCTATTTACATAGATCTCCCTCTCCCTCTCATAACCGCTGCTACCCAGGCCTCGTCACGCCGCTGCTGCTGCTGCTAGTGCTGCATATGCTACTGCTGGCAGCTGCTGCTGCTGTGTGCACTCCCCCCTCGCTGCCTCGTTGCACCCTTCACACCACACACACACAAACATGCACACACACACACACATATATATACACCAACATATATATACATATATATATACACAACTATATATATATAGACACACATACTTATACATATATACTTACACACATATACACTTATGTATACAAGTACACACACACACACACACATACAAATACGCAAACATACACACACTTATATACAAACGCACATATCTATATATATATATATAAATACACATATATATATATATAAATAAATATACATATATAGACACACACACACACACACACACACACACACACACACATATATATATATATATATATATATATATATATATATATATATATATATATATATATATATATATATATATATATATATATATATATATACACACACATATACATAAAGCACAACACAACACATCACTCCCCAACGTACACCCAACCACCCCCTACATGCACGAACACACACACACATACACACACACACACACACACACATATATATATATATATATATATATAAATTATAACCCGAGAACTCTAGCACACACTCCCCGAAGCTAATCCAACGCGCGCACAAGCCCGAAACTAAGAAACCAAGTCGAAATGGACGTTCGGTCATTTCGACGAACACGTGGTGTGCGGTTCGCAAAATCTCAAGAAACGCACACCAAACCAACTCAAAATTGGCCAAAAATTTACTCACGGGTTCTAAACGATGTCTAGATCCTAGAAAAATGCTAACTCATCAATTCTAGGCCTGTGGCAAAAATGTGCACGCACATAGAACCGGCGACGACGAAAACCCCGAAAATGCCCGAAACGCCCATTTCTCCGTGATACGACTTCACGTGTCCGAACGGAGACACTCACTAACCCTCAAGACATCCGACAATGTCTATCTAAGTTCGTCTAACCTAGGACATCACCCAAAATTGGGCCAATCTCGGATTTCACCCGAAATTGACACAAAACCTAATGTTAAAGTCTCCAAACACAACCCAACTTGTTCCAACTTTCTCCTACGGGTAGCATTAAGGTCTAGAAAGGTTCTAAACTACTAATTACACTATACTAGAGTAATTAGTAAGAGGAAAGTTAGGGTTTACCTCTTGAGAGTTGGAATCCCAAGGCCAAAATCTCCAAATCTTATGAAATCACCTCCCTCAAGCTCCAAGCCTCCAAATTAAGCCTCCACACTAAGTCTAGACTCTAAAAACCTAAGTTAGGAAAAAGTGTAGGGTTAGGGTTCACATCCCTGAAGAATAGAAGAAGAAAGAGAAGAAATGGAGAACTTACTTGAAGTTGGAAGAAGGAAAGAAGAAGAAAGAGTGGAGAATGGAGAAGAAAAGGAAGAAGAAGTGAATGAATGAAGAGAATGGGGGAGGAGGTTGCTGGTTTTGGTCGGGAAAGGGTTGGGGGAATCGGCCACAAGCATTAAAGAAGGGTTACAATAATGCCCAAAATACAAAAATGCCCTCCCCTAACTTGGGTTTTGGGTTTGGGGTTCCAAAAGCACTCAAACTAACTCTCAATCTCTCCAACTAACTAAAATAAAATATAATAAATATTCTAAACCAAAAAATAGGTCTTACAAGGGTATGGATTAGGTCGAACATGGGTCCACTAGGGTCTGACATGGGTCCAGGCTAGCCAAAACCCTAAAACAATCAATAAAAAAATAATACAACCATCAATTAAATATAATTATAATTAATTATAAACAATACACAATTTACCAAATAAAAAATAAAAAAAAATCCTATTTTCTAGAATCGGGTAGTGACAAGCCTACCCTCCTTAAAATAATTTTGTTCTCGAAATTAAAAGACGAAACTAGAACATGAATGCAAGAAAAGAACCATACCTCAGGGCTCGAAAAGATAGGGGTATCGCTCGCGCATTTTATCCTCCCTCTCCTAGGTCGACTCACTTGGAGAGTGATGTCTCCACGCGACGCGAACCAAGGGAATAGTCTGGTTCCTCAACACCTTCTTCCGCCGATCCAGAATCTCTACCGGCTGCTCTGGATAGCTAAGAGTAGGGCCCACCACGATCTTCGAGTGATCCAATACGTGACTGGGATCTGCCACGTACCGTCTCAACTACAACACGTGGAACACATCATGAACTTCCTCCAGCGTAGGCAACAAATCTAGCCTATACGCCACAGCGCCGACCCTCTCAAGGATACGGAAGGGTCCGACGAAACGTGGGCTAAGCTTTCCGCCTCCACCGAAGCGAATAGTGCCATACGTCGGAGAAATCCTCAGGAACACCAGATCTCCAACCTAGCACAAATAAGGTCTCAGCACTTAATCTAAAATAAGAAATCACAAGCAAACACAAGAACAAAATCTAGATTCTAAGCTATACCTTGAACTCCAAAGGTCTCCGGTGGCTATCAGCCCAATGCCGCTGCCTGTCCTGCGCCACCCGAAGTCTATCTCTAATGAGCTTGACCTTCTCCGCTGCATCAACCACCATCTCCGGGCCAAGCAAAGCTCTCTTGCCTACATCATCCCATGATAACGGAGTGCGATACCTCCGTCCATACAATGCCTCGAATGGTGACATCTCGATACTGGCTTGGTAGCTGTTGTTGTAAGCAAACTCTACCAAGTACAAGTGATCCTCCCAAGAGCCTCTAAAATCCAAAACACAAGTGCAAAGCATGTACTCAAGTGTCTGAATGGTCCTCTCTGACTGACCATCTGTCTATGGGTGATATGCAGTACTAAATTTGAGCTGGTGCCCAAGCTAGCCTGCAAACTCCTCCAGAAATGCAAAGTAAAGCGACTGTCCCAATCTGATAATATGCTCACAGGAACTCCATGTAGTCTGACTATCTGGCGCACATATATCTCTGCTAGTCTCTCCGTAGACATACCCACTTTGAATGGTAGAAAGTGGGTCAATTTGGTCAACCTGTCTACGATGACCCAAATCGCATCCTTCCCTCCTGGAGAACGGGGAAGTCCAGAAACAAAATCTATGGTCACATGCTCCCATTTCCACTCCAAAATGGGTAACGGCTGGAGCAAACCTCCTGGCCTCTACCTTTCCGCCTTCATCTGCTGGCACACTAAGCATCGGGATACGAAGCGTGCTACCTCCCGCTTTATCCCGTACCACCATACATTCTCTCTCAGATATCTATACATCTTGTTGGCACCTAGATGTATAGAGTACTGGGATCGATGCGCCTTCTGAAGAACCTCCTCGCGCAACGATCCACTCGGCACACACAACCTGGTACCGTGCCGCAATGAACCATCATCAGCAATGGTGAAGTCATCTGACAATCCAATCTGAACCTGTACCCTGATGCTCCTCAGGGACTCATCCTTAAACTGTGTAGCCCTGATCCGGTCTACCAACTCTGACTGAATTTGTAGTCCCACATCTGTATCTCAACTCCAAGCACTATTACCTCAATGTCCAAGCTCTCTAGATCTGCCAGAAGATAACGATCTGTAGTCAGGCACATAGCTACTGGATACCTGCTTAGCGCATCCGCAACTACGTTCGCCTTCCCTGGATGATACTGTAACAATATGTCGAAGTCTTTTATCAACTCCAACCATCTCCTCTGCCTCATGTTCAGCTCTTTTTGGGTAAACACATACTTCAAGCTCTTATGGTCTGTGAAGATCTCCACACGCTCTCCGTATAAATAGTGTTTCCATAACTTTAGAGCAAAGATGACCGCTGCCAACTCCAAATCATGGGTAGGATAGTTCTTCTTATGAGGACGTAATTGCCTAGAAGCATAGGCAATCACCCTCCCATTCTGCTGTAACACACAACCCAATCCCTTCCCCGGTGCATTACTATAGATAGTGAATCCTCCAGATCCTGATGGCAACGTCAACACTGGAGCTTTCATCAACCTCCTCTTCAGCTCATCAAAGGCGATCTGGTACTCCTCTGACCAAACAAACTCCACGTCCTTCCGGGTCAGCCTAGACAATGGCTCTGCAATTCGGGAAAAATCCTGAAAAAATCTTCTGTAGTAGCCTGCCAGTCCCAGGAAACTCCTGACCTCTGCTAATGAACTCGGAGCACTCCATGCCTCAACTGCCATACTCTTTCTCGGATCCACCGAGATCCCTTCTCCAGTCACCACATGACCAAGGAATTCAACCTTGTCAAGGAAGAACTCACACTTCGAAAGCTTTCCATAAAGCTTCTCCTTCCTGAGAGTCTCCAGCACTATCCTCAGATGCTCCTCGTGCTCCTCTGGGGTCTTCGAATACACCAAGATGTCATCTATAAACACCACCACAAACCTGTCCAGATGCTGATAGAATACCTTGTTTATCAAATTCATGAATACTGTCGGGGCATTAGTCAACCAAAACGGCATCACCATGAACTCATACTGTCCATACCTGGTCCAAAAAGCTGCCTTCGAAATATCCTTCCGTATGACCTTTATCTGGTGGTAGCCTGTCCTCAGATCACTCCTGGAAAACACCCTCGCTCTGCTCAAGTGGTCAAAAAGATCATCAATACGCGGCAGCGAATACTTGTTCTTGATTGTGAGGTTGTTCAGAGCCCTGTAGTCGATATACATCTGTATCGACCCATCTTTATTCGGAACAAAAAGTACCGGAGCACCCTACGGAGAAGAACTAGATCTGATAAATCCCTTGTCCTGAAGCTCATCCACCTGCTTCTTCAACTCTATCAGCTCACTGTTGCTGACTCTATAGACGTGCTGGGATATCGGCTCCGCGCCTGGCACCAAGTCTATAGAGAACTCCACATCTCTGTCCGGAGGCAACCCTGGCAACTCCTCCGGAAAGACATCCATGAACTATGCTATCAGTAGATGTAGCAACCTCGGCTCTACCACCAGGGCTCCGCAGAAGACTCCCTCGCTCTGCTCCGCTGCTCCTCTGGCAAACTCAAAATCTGGCTCACCCGGTGGACTAAACAATACTCTGCCTCCATGACAATCTATACTAGCACAGTGCGTACTCAACCAATCCATCCCGAGTACAATATCATAGCTCGGAAGTGGCATTATGAGTAGGCACACAATCAACTCCCGGCCTCCCAAGGTAACTCTCCGGTCTCTGCAGACATCACTGACTAGGATGATGCCACCCCCGGTCATGATCTTGCAGAGTCTAGCTAAAGGTTCAGCAACAAAATAGTGTCTAATAGCAAAAGATACAGACACAAAGCTATGAGAAGCACCAGAATCAAATAAAGCAAGTGCTGGAATAGAATCAAGAAGAATAGAACCTGAGATTACATCACCAACGGGCTCGGCCTCGTCTACGGTCAGGGCAAAAGCTCGCCCTTGTTGTCCTCCTCGGTGCTGGTGTTGGTACTGAGCAAACCTCTGCTGCTGAGTCGACAAAGGCTGTCCTTTCTGCTGTGCTGCAGGTGCTCTGGCTGGTCCCCTCTGAGCGGCTCCTCCGTCCTGAGCTGTATGAGCAAGTGCTGAAGGACAACCCTTCAGCTGGTGATCTGCTGTGCCACATAATAAACATCTGCCCAGCCTCTTTTTACAAATGTCCCATCCATGTCCCAGCTTCCTACAGAAAGGACAAATGATGGGTTGCCTCTGACCCTGCTGCTGTCCCTGCTTCTGCTGCTGGGGCGCCTGCCGGAAGAGCGCACGACCCTGACCCTGGTGCTCCTGAGTCTGCTGGAACGGCCTCTTGGCTGGGCCTGCACTGATGCCTGCTCCGAAAGCATCTCTGCTCCTCTTGGTCTTCAGCTCCAAGTCATCCTCAGCCCTCTGAGCGTCGCTTACAATTTGCTCGAAGGTCGCCTCGCGGTCACTCCTAGTCAAGGACTTGACCGCCATGACCAAACCCTTGCAAAACTTTTGCGCCTTCGCTGCCTCGGTCAAACCCTCAATTAATCTGCCCAGACGGCAGAATTCTACTGCATACTCGTCTACCAGCATGCTCCCCTGGATAAGTGCCTCAAACTGGCTCTCTAAAGCACTGAGAGCCACATCCGGGAAAAACTTCTCTTTGAAAAGCTTCTTGAAAGCCTCCCAAGTCAGTCCCGGTACTGCTATCCTCGTATATGTGCAGTACCAAGTAAGGGCAAGATCGAAGATCTAGCTGCCCGCTGCCTCAATCTGCATACTGGCTGGGATCAGTGCCAGCCTAAAGATGCCCTCATTGTGCTCGATCCAGTCGTCCGCGTACAGGATCCCCTCCGTACCTCGGAACTCCTTGGGCCGCATCCTCTGAAAGTCGATAATGGTACCCGACCTCGGATACTGAGCCTGCTCTGCCTGTGGCTGGATCTGGACCACTCTATCTACCGTCGTCATGGCCACCTGGTGAGCATTCTCAATGCCCAACCTCATAACATCTGCCTGGCGGTGCTGCGCGTCCATCATCTCTCTGAAGAATGCAAACAACTACGTGGCATCAACTGGTGCAGGCGGTGGTGGAGGAGGTACCACCGGAACAACCAGTGTAGCTCTCGGATCGATAGGAGTAAGAGGATCTCCGAGAGAAACATATGCTCCCTCGACCGCAGGAGTGGCGAGTGGAGCGGTAGCGGCTACATGAAGTCGAGCAGGACGAGAGGTGGCAGACCTCTCGGTGGCAGCTGCTGGAACAGTTCGCTGAGAACGTGTCTTCGGAGGCATCCTAAACACAGATCAAAAGAAGTCAATACGGTGCAAGATACAATATCATCAAAGAAGGACAGTAATATTGCAAAAGAAAACAATTTCAGAAAAATTAAAGATAGCAAAAGGAATCAGGAAGGGTCCTAGTTGTGATTTAGCACACACTCTCTCAGCCTATATCCTATATCCTATTACAGGTAAACCTAAAAACTTGACCTGTATGGGCCACCACCAAAAACGTGTCACGATCCGCACCCAAAAAATCGGGCATGAGTAGTGGGTACGTCCAGCCTACGCCGCATAATCGGCGGTAGAACGCTGTAAAGGTTCGTTCTAGGTCACAATATCTAACTCATAATAATCAGTCAATATAACCTCTCCAAAAGAAGGGCAACCACGCAGTATATATATACCTCAATCACAATAACTAGGGGAAGAGTAAAAGCACGATAAGATAGCAAAAGGAAACAAGAACCATAGAGCAAGTACAATATCCAAATATACATTCCAAGTCTACAATATCTTATAGTAGCAAAATAATAATACAGTACAGTCATCCAGAATATCAGCTGAGAACAACCCAGGAAATCCACCTAGCTAACTAAGGCGCTAACGACGTCTCCTCGACGGGCTCCTCCTCAGTCTCGGGGTCACAACACTCCTCGACGCCCGACCCGTAAAATGTCGGGCAGAAATTCTCAAGATCCTCTGGAAAAATATGCCAAGTCAGGACTGGAGCAAAGTATATAACTCTGAAAGCAACTCTAAATATATGGTAAGGTGTATGTGACGAGCAATAGAAAAGTATACAAGATGCATAGGAAAATAAATACATGATGAAGCAGATAAAGTAGCTGTAATATAAAACTAGAGAACAATACAAGTAGAGAAGTAACTACATGTGAGAAAACAGGAATACTAGCTAAGTGCCTTGAGCACAAGTTCGTTATGCGATCGGCTTAGGTTTCACATGAATAATCTACGATAACTCCGTTATGCGTGAGGTGCATAACCGATGTAAATCCCCTCGTCAAAAGGAGGATTTATTTGAGTATTTTTTTATTTGAGATCAACCCCACCCCAAATCCTAAGTACCCAAGTTAGGGTACCAGTCTACACCAAGCCGTTATGCCACGACTCCTGTGTACCACTCAAAAATATCTAGTTCCCTATGTTTTCAATACATTAGGAATTACCTAGTTAGGTTTATAATTTAATTCTAATTAAGGCTAATTTTACCTCAAGCAACACTTAGACCAGCCTACCTTAATGAGCCCAGATAGGCCCAAGCCGAGGCTAGCCCACAACCTCCACACACATGTATATATATATATGAAACCTCTTCCTTAAAATCCTAAGAAAACAATCACCATCCCCCTCTCCAAACCCTAACCGACCCCCACCTATACAACCCCCCTGTCGGCCGGACCCTCAACCTGACCGACTGTCCCTAGCCGACTGCCCCGACCGGCTGCTCCCTAGCCGACTGGCCGACCGACTGCTGCTCTTCCCTGACCGGTTGTCCCTAGCAGACTGCCCCGACCGGCTGCTCCCTAGCCGACTGCTTTCCCTCGACCCGACTGCTCTCCCCCGACCGGTTGTCCCTAGCCGACTGCCCCAATCGGCTGCTCCCTATCCGACTGCCCCTGACCGGCTGCTATTAGCCGACTGCCCGACTGGCTGCTCCCTAGCCGACTGCCCGATCGACTGCTGCCCGACCCCGACTGTCCCACCACCCGCGAGGCGACCCATCCACGCTGCCGGAGACACCCTCGTCGAAGGAGCAGACGCCCCACGTCCTATCGAACAGGTACTCGTCCTCCATCAATTCCTTTCTTGTGTTCCAACCATCTCACCACGTATCACGTCCATGAATGATTGTTAGGTTCGTGTGTCCTGAATCATAGTTGAAACACGACCTTTCTAAACCTAATTAAAATAATGATGGCTTATGATAAACCAGAATAGAATTTGTTAATAAACAGAGATTCCCTAACCATGATACCTGTCATAAAGAACTTAGTTAATTTAAACGTCTGGTCATAAACCACGTGCATTAAATATAGAAACCAAAGACAGGTGTTCGCATAGAACATAGATCGTGGATAACCATAACTGGATAATTATTGCCCCGAGGTACCTGTTAACCGAAGACAACACCCGTGTACACCCTAGCTAAGTGCGCACATGATGCTGTACTCGAGCAACAGAGAACTCGCAACAAGTATTCAAGAGTAGCGTCTTAACAATACGTAGATAAGGCGTAGTATCTGATGCCTGTATTATTGTGTTATATTATTGTCCAGGGTCTTTGGATCAGCTAGGAGACGCTACCGGAATAGGCTTTTGGCATTCATCTCTTGAAGACTCAGGCAAGATACCTTGCCATATTTACTTCTAATTTAAATGATGCAAATGTTGTATTATATGCTTGTTGTTTGCTTTATACAACTGTGCACGTCCGAGATTGTCTCGGGTGCATTCGACGGATACGTCGAAGATTAGTATACATTGACTTAGTCATTAGCAGACTCACCTCATTGGATGATACCCTGTTATCTTCCAAGACCTGAGACTTTTTACACGTATTTATAGTGATAAATCTCATATTGGGATGCGTGTTCGCGTGATCGACTAGCTATCGCCGCGTGTGACATGCATCACGGTTAGCAAACAATATAGACTATTTCAGTTTAGAGACTTGACATTTAGATAAGGGATATGCGTGTCAATTATGTGACAGGTATATCTACATTGGGAGGGGAGGACGACTGGTAGGCATATGAGACACCCCACTCCTTTACACTGATACCGCACTCGATGGAGTGATACGGACGTATTTATATATTACTGATACCACGTTCTGTAGAGTGTGGGATGTTACTTGATGACATTGCAGATACCACGCTCTATAGAATCTTGCACGTTACTGTATTCCTGCGCCCGTGTTACAGGGTACATGTGTGGCATATACTAGCCGATTGTCACGATTGGTGAATTACGTCAGCATATGTTTAGCCTACACCTTCTCATATACTCACAGTTGTTCTCACATTGCATTCACTTAGATTGGCTAGCACACCCTTTATTATATTTATTTTATTCAGTATTTATATATGGCTTATCTCTTTGTATCTTGTTACGTCCCTCTGAGGACCTGGTTCCCTTCCAGATTTAGACGAGTCTTTCTACCCCACTGTATACGGCCCCAGACAGGAGACGAGATTCGTTACAACCGAGGAGTTAGAGGTGCAGCCGTCAGAGTTTTCATGATCAGTTGGTAGGCCTTCAGCCTAGATTGGGTGCATCATTATCTAGTCAGCCGATGCCCTTTTTATTATATTTTATATCTCATTTCAGTACTTTATTTCGTCATAGTAGTGGGTTTGTTCCCACCAGACTTCACTGATTGTACTATGATATCTTAAGACTGGTATTTATTATCCAGCAGTTTATTTAGCACTTCTTGCTTTTTATATTATGGATGAGATTAGATTACCTGTTATTGACTGATATTGGACATGTTAGTATTTTAGGACAGTATAGCACTCTTCGTGGATCCATTAAATTGGGATATCCTCGAAGACGTGTCAGCTGGCTATTGCCACGTGGTTTGGTCCCGTGTACTTTTGGGACTGGGGCATGACATGGTTTTAGTGGTGGCCCATGCAGGTCTCTCCTTTTTCGCTTATGGTATGGTAACATGCCCAGCGAGCCTGCAATACGATAGAAATTCCTAGGTCTCATCCACTTTTGATTCGCCTTTGAACTTCCTTCATATTGCTTCTAAATATCTGTATCCTGTTTGTTGTCCTCGTACTCTTTTAATAAAATCCATCTCTTGCAGTAAGATGAATTTACGCAGTGGACGAGGAGCACCCCGTGCCGCAATGCCAGATAACACCACTCAAGGAAAGGAGGTACCCCAAGAGCAACCCCCGCTACAGACCCCGCTGATACATTGGCGCGAGACATCGCATGGCGATCCTACACCACAGCCTGAGGGATAGACTTCCCAGACAATCCCCATGCAACACTGTGAGGGCCAGACTTCAGGAGCTACACCGATGCCGCAGACTGAGAGGCCGACATCTGATGAGACGCCTACCGCACAGCCAGAGATTCTACTACCACCGCCTCCACCTTATCCACCCCAGATGCCACAGCCAGATGGACAACCACAGATGCTTCAGTTCTTCCAGAGGATGATGCAAGCACAGTGGCATCAGATAGAGACATTGAGACAGAATTTGATGGCAGTACTAGAAAGGACACCTGTCCCAGCACCAGCACCTCCACCAACCCAGATAGGTGGCACTGTTAGATGGTTCTGAAAGATGGGACCAGATACTTTCTCAGGCAATGAGACTGCAGAACAAATCTTCGACTGGGTCACCAACACGGAGATGCTATTAGAGGCATCACAACTGCACCCCGACCTTTGGATAACTGCAGTGAGGGCCCAGCTAAAAGGCAACGCCCATCATTGGTGGGATTCTATTGAGCGCAATGTAGGGAAGAACCAGACTTGGGAACAGTTCCTAGAATATTTTAATGCAAAGTATTTCCCAGCTACAGTCAAGAATGCCCTGTACTCCCAGTTCCTACACCTAGAACTGGGAAATATGACTGTTGACGCCTATGACGCAGAGTTCAGCCGCCTTAGCAAATTTGGTGCAGTCCTGATACCCACCGATCTTGAGAAAGCCCAGAGGTTTCATCACGGCCTCAATCTCGAGCTACAGAGGTATACCACAACGCAGGCGAGGATTTCTTATGAAGAGGTTCTTGTAGAGACGAGAGTCCAGGAGGCCATAGTCAGAGGAGCTAGACGTACCAGCACGACTACATCAGCCAGAGCACAGCCAGGAGCAGAAGGACCGATCCGTCGTCCAGGAGCATAGACACTACAGAGGGCAGCGCCATATCCACAGTAGGAGCTCCCGACTTATTACCATTGTGGCAAGAAGGGACACGTCATTAAGGATTGTCGGAAGAAGTTGGGATTATGCATGATATGCAGGTCCAATCAGCACCTTCTCAGAGATTGCCCGCAGTGCAGAGAAGCAGCACTACAGACAGGCCAGAGGCCAGCAGCACCAACACAGAGGATACTACCCCCACTAGGAGGACAGCGTCCACCAGCCCCCGGAGGATTTCAGAGGGGACCACCCTTGGCCCCATAATAGGCACAGTTTGAGTGAGCTCGTCAGCAGACAGGAGGACAGAGGCAAGGACAAGCCTTTGTATTAGCAGCTACCGAAGAAGAAATAGAAGAAAAAGCTATCACAGGTACCATTTTAGTTGCATCATTACCTGCAACTGCATTGTTTGATTCTGGAGCTACATTGTTATTTATATCTAGTAGATTTGTATCAATGCATAGAGTAGTGACTTCCCCCTTACCTAAGAGTTGGAAGATTCTTACCGGAGGAGGTATCGTGCCGGTTACCAGCACTATCAGAACGTGCTCGGTAGTTATATGTGGTAGAGAGATGAGAGCACGATTCTTGGTATTGCCCATGCCGTACTTTGATGTTGTGTTAGGCATAGACTGGTTAAGCCAGTATAATGTCGTACTGAACTGCCGGAAGGGTAGCGTCACCTTTAGACCGCCCGATCAACCGGAGTTCGAGTACATGCGAGGAAACATCGAGCAAGGAGTAGGACAGATGGCAGGAACTTGCATGGCTATGGAGATTGCACCCCCACCAATAGTCGCAGAATTTGAAGATGTATTCCCCGAAGAACTGCCAGGCTTACCGCCAGATAGAGACGTGGAGTTCACCATCGAGCTAGTACCCGGAGCAGCACCGGTATCTTCTAATGTATACCGATTGGCAAAGAAAGAACTAGATGAGCTGAAGCTATAATTAGAGGAGTTGCAGAGCAAGGAATTTATCCGTCCTAGTGCATCACCATGGGGAGCACCAGTATTATTTGTACCTAAGAAGGATGGAACAGTACGCATGTGCATTGATTACAGATCCCTTAATGCTCTGACTATCAAGAACAAGTACCCCCTGCCGCGGATCGATGATTTTTTTGACCAGTTGACAGGAGCAGTAGTGTTCATCAAGATTGACTTGAGATCGGGTTATCATCAAGTAAAGGTACGAAGGAAAGACATTCAAAAGACAGAATTTAGGACTCATTATGGTCACTACGAGTTCTTAGTAATGCCATTTGGATTGACAAATGCACCAGCTGTATTTATGAACTTGATGAACAGAGTATTCCACCAATACTTAGACCAGTTCGTGGTAGTCTTCATCGACGACATCTTGGTGTATTCGAAGAGCCACGAGGAGCACGAAGAACACTTGAGACTAGTGTTAGAGACACTGAGGAGAGAGAGGCTTTATGCCAAGCTGAGCAAATATGAGTTTCTCCTAGATCGTGTCGCTTTCCTTGGACACGTTATCTCAGAAGATGGCATCTCAGTAGATCCGGCAAAGATTTATTCAGTAGAGACATGGCCAACCCCTACCAATGTCTCAGAGGTGAGGAGTTTCCTAGGACTTGCCGGATATTACCGGAGATTCGTAGAGAACTTTACGAAGATCGCAGAGCCAATGACCCGCTTGACCCGTAAGGAGCAGGAGTTCACCTGGACAGAGGAGTGTCAGAAGGCATTCGATGAGTTGAAGAAACGTTTGACTATAACACCTATCTTAACCATACCTTCTAGACCCGGAGGATTCGTGATCTATAGCGATGCATCCGGGAAAGGATTAGGATGTGTCTTGATGCAGCATGGAAAGGTTGTAGCTTATGCTTCTAGACAGTTGAGGATACATGAGAAGAACTATCCCACCCACGACCTGGAACTTGCAGTAGTAATCTTCGCCTTGAAGCTTTGGAGGCACTATCTATGTGGAGAGAGAGTAGAGATATTTACAGATCATAAGAGCCTAAAATACGTCTACACTTAGAAGGATCTTAATCAGAGGCAGAGACATTGTCTCGAGGTGATGACAGACTTCGAGATTGAGCTATAGTACCACCCGGGAAAGGCCAACGTAGTAGGTGACGCATTGAGCAGAAGACCCATGGCATTCTTCATGACCACCCAACCACACCTGTTGAGAGAGCTAGAGCAGATGGGTATAGAGGTCATTATGTCCGGAGTAGATGGACAGTTGTCGAGCTTCAAGTTGTAATCGACATTAGTGGAGAGAATCAAGGCTGCTTTGTCGACAGACGCCAGATTTCAGAGGCTTAGATAGAGGACAGAGGCTGGAATGCAGATAGGACTGAAAATACACGAAGATGGGACTTTGAGATGCGGAGATCGTCTCTATGTTCCAAATGGAGAACTTCGTCAAAAATTAATAGCAGAGGCACACAGTTCAACCTATTCTATTCATCCAGGAGACACGAAGATGTACAGAGACTTGAGACAGTACTACTGGTGACACGGAATGAAGAGGGAGATAGCACATTTTGTGGCCAAGTGCCTGGTGTGTCAGCAAGTCAAGGCTGAGCATCAAAGATCCGCAGGATTGCTTCAACCACTTCCTATACCGGAGTGGAAATGGGAGCATATCACTATGGACTTCGTTACGGGCTTTCTGCGGAGTCTTAGTGGGCGCAATATAGTATGGGTAATTGTGGATAGACTCACCAAGTCTGCGCACTTTTTACCCTTCAGAGTTGGACAATCAACGAAGGCCTTAGCAGATATGTACATGAGAGAGGTGGTGTGCCTATATGGAGTGCCAGTTAGCATCGTGTCTGGCTGGAATACGAGGTTTACTTCTTACTTTTGGAGGAGTATGCAAGAGAGCCTTGGTACTCGCCTAAAGTTTAGCACAGCGTATCACCCACAAACAGATGGCCAATCGAAATGCACCATTCAGACGCTAGAAGACATGTTGAGAGCATGCATGCTTGACTTCGGAGGATCGTGGGAGGACCATTTGCATCTGGTCGAATTTTTCTACAATAACAGCTATCAAGCGAGCATTCATATGGCTCTATATGAAGCGTTGTATGGAAGGAAATATCGTTCTCCAGTATGCTGGAGTGATATAGGCGAGCGACAGATTCTCGGACCAGAGTTGGTTGTTCGTACGGTAGAAAAGGTGAAGAAGATCCAAGGGCACATTTGAGCAACACAAGACAGACCGAAGCATTGGACGAATGTGTATCGTCGACCCTTAGAGTTTCAGGTTGGAGATCACGTATTTCTAAAGATCTCGCCTACTCGAGGAACTATCAGATTCGGAGGCAGAGGGAAGCTGAGTCCGAGGTACATCGGACCATTCTACATATTAGAACGCGTCGGAGAGGTTGCTTACAGATTAGCATTACCGTAGACATTGGAAGGAGTTCATGACGTCTTCCATGTATCTCAACTGAGGAGGTACATACCGGATCCTAGTCACGTGCTCGACCACTCGGAGATCACAGTTGGTCCGAGTCTAACATACCAAGAGGAGCCCGTCGAGATTCTGGACAGGAGTGAGAAAGTATTGCGAGGGCAGACCACCCCCTAGTTCGTATCACATGGAGGCATCATGCACCAGGCGAGTCGACCTGGGAACGCGAGGAGGACATTAGACAACGTTATCCCCACCTCTTCGAAGGACTAGGTACGTTCCAGTATTTTCTTTAGTCTTTAGTTCTTACCCATGCTTGTGTTTAAATTTCGAGGACGAAATGCTCTAAGGAGGGTAGATTATAAACCCCCTCGTCAAAAGTAGGATTTATTTGAGTATTTTTTTTATTTGAGATCAACCCCACCCTAAATCCGAAGTACCCAAATTAGGGTACCAGTCTACACCAAGCCGTTATGCCACGACTCCCGTGTACCACTCAAAAATATCTAGTTCCCTATGTTTTCAATACATTAGGAATTACCTAGTTAGGTTTGTAATTTAATTCTAATTAAGGCTAATTTTACCTCAAGCAACACTTAGACCAGCCTACCTTAATGAGCCCAGATAGGCCCAAGCCGAGGCTAGCCCACAACCTCCACACACATGTATATATATATATATATATATATATATATATATATATATATATATATATATATATATATGAAACCTCTCCCTTAAAACCCTAAGAAAACCATCACCATCCCCCTCTTCAAACCCTAGCCAAACCCCACTTATACAACCCCCCTGTCGGCCGGACCCTCAACCCGACCGGTTGTCCCTAGCCGACTGCCCCGATCGGCTGCTCCCTATCAGACTGGCCGACCGACTGCTGCTCTCCCCCGACCGGCTGTCCCTAGCCGACTGCCCCGACCGGCTGCTCCCTAGCCGACTGCCCCTGATCGGGTGCTGTTAGCCGAGTGCCCGACCGACGGCTTCCTAGCCGACTGCCCGATCGACTGCTGCCCGACCCCGACTGTCCCACCACCCGCGAGGCGACCCATCCACGCTGCCGGAGACACCCTCGTCGAAGGAGCAGACGCCCCACGTCCTATCGAACAGGTACTCGTCCTCCAGTAGTTCCTTTCTTTTGTTCCAACCATTTCACCACGTATCGCATCCATGAATGATTGTTAGGTTCGTGTGTCGTGAATCATAGTTGAAACACGACCTTTCTAACCCTAATTAAAATGATGATGGCTTATGATAAACCAGAATAGAATTTATTAATAAACAGAGATTCCCTAACCACGATACCTGTTATAAAGAACCTAGTTAATTTAAACGTCTGGTCATAAACCACATGCATTAAATATAGAAACCAAAGACAGGTGTTCGCATAGAACATAGATCGTGGATAACCGTAACTGGATAATTATTGCCCCGAGGTACCCGTTAACCAAAGACAACACCCGTGTACACCCTAGCTAAGTGCGTACGTGATGCTGTACTCGAGCAACAGAGAACTCGTGACAAGTATTCAAGAGTAGCGTCTTAACAGTACGTAGATAAGGCGTAGTATCTGATGCCTGTATTATTGTGTTATATTATTGTCCAGGGTCTTTGGATCAGCCAGGAGACACTACCGGAACAGGCTTTTGGCATTCATCTCTTGAAGACTCAGGCAAGATACCTTTCCATATTTACTGTCTAATTTAAATGATGCAAATATTGTATTTTATGCTTTTTGTTTGCTTTATACAACTGTGCGCGTCCGAGATTGTCTCGGGTGCATTCGACGGATACGTCGAAGATTAGTATACATTGACTTAGTCATTAGCAAACTCACCTCATTGGATGATACCCTGTTATCTTCCAAGACCTGACACTTTTTACATGTATTTATAGTGATAAATCTCATATTGGGATGCGTGTTCGTGTGATCGACTAGCTATCGCCGCGTGTGATGTGCATCATGGTTAGCAAGCAATATAGGACTATTTCAGTTTAGAGACTTGACATTTAGATAAGGGATATGCGTGTCAATTATGTGACAGGTATATCTACATTGGGAGGGGAGGACGACTGGTAGGCATATGAGACACCCCACTCCTTTATACTGATACCGCACTCGACGGAGTGATACGGACGTATTTATATATTATTGATACCATGTTCTGTAGAGTGTGGGACGTTACTTGATGACATTGCAGATACCATGCTCTATAGAATATTGGACGTTACTGTATTCCTGCGCCCATTTTACAGGGGACATGTGTGGCATATACTAGCCGGTTGTCACGACTGGTGAATTACGTCAGCATATGTTTAGCCTACACCTTCTCATATACTCACAGTTGTTCTCACATTGCATTCACTTAGATTGGCTAGCACACCCTTTATTGCATTTATTTTATTCAGTATTTATATATGGCTTGTCTCTTTGAATCTTGTTACGTCCCTCTGAGGACCTGGTTCCCTTCCAGATTTAGACGAGGCTTTCTACCCCACTGTATACGGCCCCGGACAGGAGACGAGATTCGCTACAGTCGAGGAGTTAGAGGTGCAGCAGTCAGAGTTTCCGTGATCAGTTGGTAGGCCTTCAGCCTAGATTGGGTGCATCATTATCTAGTCAGCCGATGCCCTTTTTATTATCTTTTATATCTCATTTCAGTACTTTATTTCGTAATAGTAGTGGGTTTGTTCCCACTAGACTTCACTGATTGTACTATAATATCTTGAGACTGGTATTTATTATCCAGCAGTTTATTTAGCAGTTCTTGCTCTTTATATTGTGGATGAGATTAGATTACCTGTTATTGACTGATATTGGACATGTTAGTATTTTAGGACAGCGTAGCACTCTTCGTGGATCCATTAAATTGGGATATCCTCAAAGACGTGTCAGCTGGCTATTGCCACGTGGCCTGGTCCCGTGTAATTTTGGGACTGGGGCGTGACAACCGACATACACATGAATACTGTTTGGCTTTGATCACATAACCAACTCCTACTCCCCTCCCCCACTAATACTCTTGGATCCAACCATGACACGCTACGTACATGATAAATAGCTTGTGCACACTAAGGCGAGAGCACAAGAAGCACATGATAGCACATGAGAATCAATA